>NW_006500340.1:1608116-1656183 GCF_000471905.2 Amborella trichopoda | reverse complement strand
AGAGAGAGAGAGAGCCTAGGCTCTAAACAATCAAATTAGCTTACCTCAAAACTTTCACTAGAAGAGGTTGTTTTGATGCCCAAATATCTTGAAATTGATCATCTCGATATCAAGATGCATGGACTTGAGAAAAAAATGGATTTCAAGTTTTGGAAATAGTGCATCTTGTAACGCATTTTTTGACCGTCCATTTTTAAGTTATTCAAATTTTCATAGATCTACTTGATCTAAAAAATTTTTGAAGCTTTAAATTTTATAATTAAAGATGAAAATATATTTTAACACTAGTTAAAGATTTCTAATATTGAAACGATATTTCTTGACTGTATTTGGAGGTGAGCTCTAATTTGATTTTTTAGAGCCTCGGCTCTATACAAACCACATCCTATATATAAGCATCTGCTTGTTTTTTTCTCGATTAATATAATTTTTTTTCTCGATTAATTACGCGTGTTAAATGAATGAGGTTTCTTTCCGTAGATTATCCATTTAAGCCTACATAAAAAAATTTCATTAGAAGAGGTTGTTTTGATGGCCAAATATCTTCAAATCGATCATCTCGACATCGATATGCATAGACATGAGAAAAAATGGATTTCAAGTTTTGAAAATAGTGCATTTTGTAACACATTTTTGGACTGTCAATTTTCAAGTTTTCATAGATCTGTTGATCTATACTATTTTTAAAGCTTTAAAATTTATAAATAAAGATGAAAATATATTTTAAGACTATCACAAAGATTTCCAATATTAAACCACATTTTTCGACTCTATTTGAAGGTAGGTTCTAATTTGATTGTTTAGAGCCTAAGCTCTATACAAACCGCATTCTTTAAATAATATTCAAGAAGCCAACAAATTTATAGGGAAAATTAGTAAAATCCCCACGTTGGATATTCTAATCATATTGCCCCATGTTAAAGTATCTCTCACCCACTACTTCAAAAATTTATTCTCTCAATTCATAATTTACATTTTTAAAGTAAATCTATGATGAAAATGGCATTATTAATAACTCTTAAAAAAATCAAAATAATTTGGAAAAAATGCATGTAAGGTGTCAACCTTATAGTGTAGAAGTAATGTGTACCTCAAAACCCATTGAAAAAGGTCGTTTCGTTACTAGAAAATTTCCCAATTAATCATCTCGACCTCGATATATGTAGATATGAAAGAAGAAAAAGAATTTTAAATCTGAAATTTAGTCCATCTTATAGCACGTTATCTAGACCGTCCGTTTTCAAGATTTTCGAATGCTCATAGATTAGCTGGATTTGCACCATTTTCGAAGCTTTCAATTTCAGTATATGGGTGAAAAATAGACTTTTAAACCATGATGAGGGTTTTGGTACCGAAAATACTGATTTTGTGATGCACCTTACCGTGATTGCTTAAGGGTATGTTGGTTTTTCTCTCTAAAGCTCTCTTTTTCTCTCTAAAAATGTAAATAGTTTTGTTGCTTTCTTTTTTTGAATCTCTTTCTCTAAAATCATGAATAAATTTGTTAGTTTCTCTTTCTTATTTTCCCATGTTTTTTCTCTCCATGTAGATCCCAAACCAATTATGTCTCTAGAGAGAAAAACCGAGTAACCCATTTATATTTTTAGATAGAGATATGAATATGGATTGGGATGTGGGAGAAAGAAAACATGAGAAAAATAAGGGCATTTTTGTTATAAATAAAACCATAGAGTACCTTGAGAGGTTCATGAACAAAAAAAAATAATAATTACGATATGAGTGGAAAAGACTGTTTAACGGGCCATTACTCGGAGAACATACAATATAGGAAAATGAGGAAGGAAGCATTAGGTTAATTGTTTGTTTTAAAGGGACAACGGAATGGGAGAGGAGAAGCAAGCAAGAAAGAGAGACTCAACAAATCAACCACTATTTAACTCATTTTCCATATGTTTGAAAGTTCAAAACCTTCCCTTTTCTCCCCTCCGCGTTCTTACCAACTCTCTTTCTCTCTCTCTCTCTCTCTCTCTCTCTCATCTAATCTTTATGAGAACACATAGGCATCGCATGACCTCGTGCTTTTTTTGTGGAATAAATTTGCTCTACAATATGACTAAGCTAGAGAGTGCACCTCCTAAATATATATAAATGCATGGAAAAATCTCACACCATCATTTCCTTGAAGGTGCGTTTTTTCATCAACTTTGCCCAAATTTCGTCCACCAAATACTATATACCTTCTTTCAAACGTGAGGACTCTTACCTAACTTTTTTGAATAATTAACGTACGGACTTTGAATTTTTTAAAAATATAAAATGTTTTGTTTTTAGGTAAAAATTACAAAGAAGGTCTGTCAATTTCTTTTTTTTTTTTTTTTTTTTTTTTTTAAATTGTGTTTAAATCTAAGGATGGAATCCTCGGTCTAAATTTTATTTTATTTTATTTTTCAAAATTTTCGTTAGTAGGTCAATCCCAATCTTTAAGGAAGTGCCTATTAATGAAAAAGCTAAAAAAATAACTAAAATTCGAACCGAGAATATCTTCAAACCGAGGGAAAATTTTGAAAAAAAAAACAGGTTAACCAACCTTTTTTGTAATTTCCATCTATAAATGGAACATTTCATATTTTAGGAAAATTTTAAGATCTGTATGTAAATCGTTCCAACTTTTTTTTTCCATGTTAGAGTGAGAGAGAGAGAGAAATTTTGGCCATGGTTCCATACATAATAGAATTATATAAATCTACAGGGGAGAAAGGGAACCTTGCACACTTGAGAGAGAGAGAGAGAGAGAGCGAGAGAGAGAGCGAGAGAGAGAGGATGCAGGTATTGTTGAAGTGTGTCATGTTTATGACGGCTCTAGGCTTGATTTTAAATGCTTTTCTCCTGCCTACAGTGGAATCAAGGCTTATTTATCGATCTTCCCCTCGAATGAGTAAATATTATTTTCCGTATTGATTACTGATATCTTTTTTTCACTTGGGGCTCTGAATTTTCTTCCTTGATACTAATATTAATGTTATATATCCATGCATAACCCTAAATCAACTAATCTCGTAACTTGTTTTGTTCATATTTCAACTATTAGTGTGTAAAGTTTTAATTTTTAATATATTTTTGGCAGGAAATGGAATTTATGAAGACTTCGGAAATTTTGGAGCTGCCATCCTTCAACAGAGTCCCCAACCAAACCCGAACCGTAGTCCTCGCAAAGGCCCGTCTCCTCCTCCATCTCCTTAAGCCTTCTCCTCGCCCAAATCCTCAAATGCTACATTTAGTGATGAAGCATTACTTTTTTTTATTTATCTTTGTCATTGGTTTGTTTACCCATTATTCCTATTATTTTTATGGTATGTGACTATTGTTTAATCATATTTATGGATCTCTAATGGAGTGCAAGAAGACATGTGCCGGTTCACCCTCTCCCTTTGATTATGGGAGATTTACTCAAATAAGAGAACTATGTGTTGGTCTAGGATTTGTAGAGAAAATAAGAAAGAAAATCATTTTTATTATGGTGTTGTTATTTCCATTTTAAGTCACTGTTATGAATTAAATCAAGCAAAAGCGATACAATTTAGATGAATATTGTTCCAAGTTTTGTTATTCTTCCAACTCACATCTCTCTCTCTCAACGGCAATGAGAAAAGGACGCGGTTAGCATGCGGCCAGCCCTCGTAGAAACGCGGGTTGGCAATAAATATTGTATTTTAATTTTTAAAACTAGAAATAATAATTATATTTAAAAAAATGGAAGCATATAATGAGACTATTTACCATTGTTTCAAGGTGGTCACAATTAAGTAAGTAATTGTGACCTCTTTATACCAAAGATAAAAGGTTTCATTGTATACAATCTCTTAAAAAAAATATTTGGACTGTTAGTTACAATTGTTTTTAGATGGATCGCCGGCTTGCATTCTTTTATACCTCTAGACAACATATTGTAAAAATGCGGTCCGGCATGAAACCATTTTTCATTAGAAAATGTCTTGGACTTTGATGCATTAACGTTTCCTAGTGCAGGCCCCAACTTTATTAAGTATTCGTGTGCTTATATGTGGAATTTTCCTATAATTGTCTTATTGCGTTTAAGTTTTTTGTGGTATCCCATATTTTAGAAATGAGAATAGTATAACATCCGAATTACATAAAGGTCTAATTGGTGTACAAGCATCCTTCAACCGTTAAGATTAGAAGTAAAAAAAATGAATGATTATACAGTTGTTTCCCATATAATAACCCTAGACACATAAAGCCCAAATACATTAAAGCTTAATATAGGCTCAACTCCTCGTTCTAACCCCAAGCAATTCAAAACATTCTACATTTTTGCAACTTAATCATGGGAAAATATTGATTATGTAGAAGACTAGAATTTACACCACAAGATAGGAAACAATAAAGTGCCACCGGCCTCAACATTTACTTTTATGCAAATAAATTTCTTTTTTTCCCTGTCCATTGTTGAAGAGACACACGGACGTCAATCCCTTGCTATTAATACAAGAAATGAAGCACGGACCAGAATACATCTCTACTATTATGTAATGGTCCAATGTTTTCATAAATTTACGCAGTGATCCCACTTATTTCGATTTTTTTTTTTTTTTTGAATTCTAGGGATGTTCTGGAGGCATGTTTGAAAGATGGGACTGCCTAAAGTTGGGTTGTACATTGTCACTAACATCGGACCATTATCTTACCCTATTTTGGAGTAGACAATTTAAATATTGGACCGATCACTTATCTTTTATTATTATTATTATTTCATTTCAATGTGCATAGATGGTTGAACCATCGGACCAATCTAGGTTGTTTTTTTTTTTTTGGGTTCAAATAGCTGCTCGATATCCAACCGTTGTTTAGGTTTCTTTCCTTTTTGTCTCCTTCATTTTTTTTGGGCAAGCAGGAAGATCGAACTCGAGCTTGAAAGCTATAATTCAAACCTAATCTTTCATCCCCAAGATCCTCTCTCTCTCTCTTGCCGTAGTAGGCTCAAGGTTAGGTGGTCAGGGTGACCGGAACCACAACGTGACGTCTTGATTGCTATTCTATCATGAGTAGGAAATCTCTTCCACATTAATACCAAAAAAATAAAATCCTCTCTCACCAAAATCGTCATTTTCGGATGAAAGATGGATTGATTATGCTCGACACAAAACTTAAGAGACGGTCCGATATTCGAAACTGTACACTGCTTCTTAAAAAAATAAATAAATTCCCACTTAGATCAGTCCAATGTTGCAATTATTGGATGGCATTTAAAAGAAAAAAAAAAGTAAATATGAGATCAGTCTGAAGTTTGAATTGTTGGACTACCCTAAAGTTAGGTATTCTAATGTTTCAAATATGGGAACAACCCATACCTGACATCTAGCCTCCTGTGATAGCTCTAGAGTTCAAGAAAATAAAAATAGAATTAAGAATGATTTACGTATGGATCCTAAATTTTTAGGTAAAATTCAAAATGCTTCGCTTGTAAAAAAATGTAAAATAAGGTTGGTCCACTGACTTTTTTTATTTTTTTTTCAAAATTTCCACTCGATCAATTTGAATTTAAATTATTTATTTATTTATTTATTTTCATTAGTAGGGAAGTGCCCAATAGTTTAAAGCACTGAACTACTAACAAAAAAACTAATTTTTTTTTTTCAAAAAATTTTGGGTTGACCAAGGGAAAATTTTGAAAAAAATAAAAAAATTGCGGTTGACTGAATTTCTTTGTAATTTTCACATATAAATGGAGCATTTCGTATTTTACCTAAAATTTTAAGGTCCGTACTTAAATCACTCTAGAATTAAAATAAAAAGGAGCTAATATTTCCATCATCAGACCAAGCAAAACTAAAAAAAGTAAGACCTTATAAATTTTTAGAAACATTAAATCATTAAGTAATACGAAAAAAAATATTTTATCAGTACCTAGAATTTCCGAAGTCTGAAAGGAAAAATAGCCAAGCAATAAAGTGTGTGTTACCAAACCACCCAGCAGTCTGATGAAGTCGTGGGTGTCCCTATCATTTCCTTGACAAAATGGGTGGTATTGGATACACGAAACATATCCAAATAAGAGACCGGGCGAATATTTATTTGGATTCTTTTAATGGAGGCAAGGTAATGGAAGAAGTAAAACCCCTGTGCCGGTTAGGATATGGAAAAACATCATTACCGATATATATAAGTGTATCTCTTGATAAGATATCTATACCTTAATACTTTTTTTCAAACTCAAGATGTTTTGACACAAAACAGTTGGAGTTTGAACTATAAGTAGCATAAACGAATGAGTTGGATCTTTAAGTCTTCACGTGCATGGGGACCAATAAAAACAGTGTCTCCAAGCTCATATTGCTATAAGAGGAGAATTAAAGTATGTTTATCTTTATTGATATACATCGAATACCTAATGAGATGTGTATATGTATGGTATATATTTCTGAAGTGTATTATGATAAGATTAGTGAGTAGTTATCCGTAACAGTTAGTATTTATCTTTAATTGTTATTGTCCGTATTAATTATATATTCTTGATCAATCAATAAATAGATATCTTATTAAGAGATATACTTATATATATCCGTAATGACGTATATCCATATCCTAATAGTACCATGCTTCTAGGACTGGAATCTTCTTTCCCTTCCCACCTACAACACGCTTCTCCAGTAGTCTTCAGGCGCTAGTTCTTCTCCCTTAGTTGTTGCTACTCAGTTATATGTTTTGTTCTACTGTCTTCTATTCTCCACGTAGCTCTCTTAGAACGTGTTTGATAATGGGAAATTTTTGAAAGCGGAAGTGGAACATTGCACTCCCATATCTAAAAATGCCTCATGGAAATATGCGGGTGGAAGGGCGGTCTTCTACACTACATTTTCCCAACGTTAAAAGGGCCGTTTGTGGGAAGCCACCCTTCCACCAAAAATGATGGAAGGGCGGTTTTTTTTGTAATGAATAGGAGAGTCCTTCTTCTCCCATGTGGAAGGGCGGTGCCATGGACCCCGTTTCTATCAAATAGTTGTATATTTTTGTAAAATTAAGGTCAAAATTTATTTAAAAAATAGATTATTAAGGGAATCCGCATTTCTACACAGAGTTGGGGACTCGGAACTCTGTCCATGATATAAACACCTTATATAATTTTTTTTCTCGATTAACTACCTATGATAAATGAATGACGTTTTTCTCTCTTTCTCAGTCTAAAAATATAAGTGGCCATATTTCTCTCTCTATAGCTCTCTCTCTCTCAAAATATGAATAGTTTTGTTGGCTTTTTTCTCTAAATCTCTTCCTTTATAAAAACATGAATAGATTTGGTTTTTTTTTTTTTGTCATTTTGTCTCTTCCCAAGTAGATCCCAAACCAATTATGTCCCTAGAAAGAGAAACTGAGTAGTCCATTTATATTGTTAGATAGAGATATGAATATGAATTGGGAAACTGAGTATGTTTAGCATATATTTTTAGATAGAGATATGTTTAGATAGAGAAATGAATCTAGAAAAGGTTTTAGCTAGAAAAGGTGCACGTCCCCAAACATCAAAACCAATCAGATTAAAAGAAACTAGTATAGAAAAAATCAGGTTAAAAGAAGCTAGTGTAAAAAAAATTAGATTAAATGGTTTTAGCTAGTATAGAATCAGATTTTTTCTACACTTGCTAAATTTTTCTACACTAGCCAAATTTTTTTACACTAGCTATTGTAGAAAAAATCAGATTAAATGGTTTTAGCTAAATTTTTTACACTAGAATATGATTTTTTCTACACTAGAATATGATTTTTTCTACACTAGAATATAATTTTTTACACTAGAACTTTTTACACTAGATTTTTTTACACTAGAATATGATTTTTTTTACACTAGAATATGATTTTTCTACACTAGAATATGATTTTTCTAGGCTAGAATATGATTTTTCTAGGCTAGAATATGATTTTTCTACACTAGAATATGATTTTTTTACACTAGATTGGTTTACACTAGAATATGATTTTTTTAAAATAGAATATGATTTTTTTACACTAGATATTTTTACACTAGAATTTTTTTACACTAGATTTTTACACTAGATTTTTTTACACTAGAATATGATTTTTTTACACTAGAATATGATTTTTTTACACTAGATTTTTTACACTAGATTTTTTTACACTAGAATATGATTTTTTTACACTAGAATATGATTTTTTACACTACAATAGAATTTTTTACACTAGAATTTTTTACACTAGACTACGATTTTTTACAGTAGAATATGATTTTTCACACTAGTGTAGAAAAAATTAGATTAAATGGTTTTCGCTAAATTTTTTACACTAGAATATGATTTTTTCTACACTAGAATATGATTTTTTCTACACTAGAATCAGATTAAATGGATTTAGCTAAAAAATCAGATAAAATTTTTTACACTACAATATGATTTTTTCTACACTAGCTAAAATTTTCTACACTAGCTAAATATTTTCTACACTAGCTAGTGTAGAAAAAATCAGATTAAATGGTTTTAGCTAGTGTAGAAAAAATCAGACTAAATGGTTTTAGCTAGTTTAGAATCAGATTAAATTATTTTATCTAGTGTAGAATCAGATTTTTACACTAGCGGAAAAGATTTTTTTTACACTAGCTAAATCTTTTCTATACAAGCTAAATTTTTTTCTACACTAGCTGAAAAGATTTTTTCTACACTAGCTAAATTTTTTCTACACTAGCTAAATTTTTTCTACACTAGAAAAAAAAAATTTTACACTAGCTAAATTTTTTCTACACTATAAAAAAAAAATTTACACTAGCTAAATTTTTTCAACACTAGCTGAAGAGAGAGGTTTTTTTTTTCGACACTATCTCTAAATTTTTTTAGAGAGAGATTTTTTCTACACTAGCTGAAGAGATTTTTTCTACACTTTCTACACTAGCTGAAAAGTATTTTTCTACACTAGCTGAAAAGATTTTAGAGAGAGATTTTTTCTACACTAGCTAAAAATCTCTACACTAGCTAGTGTAGAGATTTTTTTAGAGAGATTTTTTTCTACTCTAGCTAGTGTAGAGAGATTTTTAGAGAGAGATTTTTTTTACACTAGCTGAAAATTTTTTTTAGAGAGAGATTTTTTCTACACTAGGAGAAAAGATTTTTTTTATACTAGAAAATTTTGTTTTCTACACTAGCTAAAAAATCTCTCTCTCTAAAAATCTAGCTAGTGTAGAAAAAACCATTTAGCTACTGTAGAAAAGAAGCTAGTGTAGAAAAAACCTTTTCAGATCCAATCTAGAAAAGATTTTAGCAAGTGTAGAAAAAATCGAACCGAAATGGTTAACATGACATGGGGCGGGAAACACTTCAACCGGCCTAATCGGGAAAGTATTGGGTGGTTAAAAAAGTGTTAAAAAAATAAAAAATATATTTAAAGCATGATTAAACAGAACAGATCCATATAAAATTGAAAATTAATGAAAAAAATTAGATTTTAAAGAGTCGATTTGTATCTAAAGGTATTTTTGAAATTTTTCAAAAAAGATGTAAAATGTAAAAATAATTGGTAATTGCCAAAAAAAATTTCCAGTCTTTACCAAACTGCTGAAAAACATAAAAAATACATTACAAACAAAATCTCTTATCTTTTTAGGATTTTCTATTTTTTTCAATTTTTTTAAACACCCAACGGGTTTACCAAAACAGGTAGAAACCAAAAGTGACCGGTTCCGATTAACATGGCGGTTATAATTCTAACTACCAGATTTTATCAAAGGCAACTTTCCCTGATTTATACGACTCGAATGAGGAAGTAAGAATTAAGTTGATTGTTTGTTTTAAAGGTAATGGAAGAAGCAAAGCAAGAAAGAGAGAGCCACGTATTTGAATCATTTTCCATATGTTTGAAAGTGGAACCCCTTCCCATTTCTCCCCGCCATCGCAACTCTTATCTCTCTCTTATCTAACTTTTTTGGAAATAATTTTTTTCTACAATCATAATTACATATTATGACTAAGACAGACAGCGCACCTCCTAAGAAAAATCTCACACCATCATTTCCTAGAAGATGCGTTTTTTCATCAACTTTGGCCACCAAATACTATACTTTCTTTCAAACGTGAGATAGCGACCTATTGACGCTTGCCCAATTTTTTGAGTAATTTACGTACAGACCTTAAATTGTTTTTTTTAAATATGAATTGCTCTATCTATTGAAAGAAATTATAAAGAAAGTCGATAAACCTTTTGTTTTTTTCTAACATTGCCCCTCAGTCAAAAGGAAGGAATTCTCGATCCAAATTTGATTTTATTTTTTTCGTTAGTAAGACAATGCCCCAAGCTTAAAGGAAGTGCAAATAAAATTCGATCCGAGAATGTCCTCGGACCGAAGGACAATTTTGAAAAGAAAAAAAAAAAACAGGTTGACCAATCTTTTTTGTAATTTCTACCTATAAATAGAATATTTCATATTTTAGGAAAAATTTAGGCTCTCCAACCTTGTTTTACCATGATAGAACTATAAATCTATTGGGGAGATAGCGAACCTTGCCCACATGAGAGAGAGAGAGAGAGAGGATGCAGGCATTGTTGAAATGTGTCATGTTTATGGCGGCTCTAGGCTTGATTTAAATGCTTCTCTCATGCCTACAGTGGAATCAAGGCTTATTTATCAAACATCCCCTCGAATGGGTAAAGATTATTTTCAGTGTTGATTAGTTGCTTATATCTTTGTTTTGTTTAAATATTAACATTTTTCATCTGTGCATAGCCCAACTCCAGATAATCTCCTAAATTCACTCTTTTGAATTGGTCCATAGTTTTTACAAACAGCTAAATGAGATTCCAATCATAAATTTTCCTCCCTTCTAACGAATGCCTTCATATGGTGATGTGAAATGTATTGGCTGATAATTCAAAAGAGTGAATTCTTTTATTCTCTATTATTCTTGGAGTTTTGCTGAATTATCCTGATTTAAAATCTTTCAGGGACCTGATTTTGAAGCCAAAATCTCCAAGCTGATGGTGCTTGGTTTTGGGCGTGAAGGAGTGATACAAGCACTCACCCTCGCTGATGGTAATGAAGAGCAAGCAGCCGGATATTTATTTGGGGGCTGATATTTGTCATAAGTTATTATTTAACCATTTTTTTTAAATTTTATGAGATACATGATTTTGATTCAAGTGACTGATTTGATCATTCAGTGAAATTTTAAGGTATGAAAAAAACAGGAGGAAAAAAAGTTTGTGACTCAGTCTCCATGTTTTTTTTTCTCATGGACCTTCACTTTGTTTTTTTTTTTGTTTCGAAAATAAATCTTTCTATATCTTAGTGTTTTTTACTTTGATGAGTAGAGATTGTCTACAAAGTGACCATTTATCTTTTGTAAATGAAGGTCACAATCATTTATGTTGGTAGTTGTAAGCAATGTAGGAAAAATCAAATCCGAACGGTTATTCGGACATGGGGCAGGAAGTGGTTTAATTGGACTAAACGGTAAACTGGCCGGTTCAATCGGCTTAACCAGGCAAGTCTTGGGCAGTAAAAAACACGTTAAAAAATAAAACAGAACAAAAATTCTAATAAAATATAAATATTATATTTAAAGAATGATTAACCAAAGCACATCCAAATAAAATTGAGAATTAACAAAAAAAAAAAAGATTTTAAAGAATCGATTTCTTTCTAGGGGTATTTTTTGAAATTTTTCAAAAAAGAAGGGAAAATATGAAAACAAGTAATGACCAAAACAATTCCCAATCTTTTCCAAAATGATGAAAAACATTAAAAAGTATATTACAAATAAAATCCCTTATTTTTTTTTGGATGTTATATAATTTTTTGATATTTTTTGTAAAATATCCTGATGACTCATCAAAACCGATCGAAACTAAAATCGGTCAGGCCGGTTTTGATTGGGTGGTTAGAAATTGAACCTCCTAATTTTTCGTACATTAGTTGTGAGAGTGTTATTGAATAGCCACACAGTTCTAAAAAAGCAAAAAATAATTCTCGGATTTTGTGACTCCCCCCAAACCATTCAATTTGACATCAAATGAGTGGGATTGTGACCTTTATGTACAAAAGACAAATGGTAGATAATCCCTTGAGATTAAATGTCTGAGGAGAAAGTTTATATAAGGGTGAGGCCCTAAACAATAAAATTAAGGCGCACTTCAAAAATTCACTAGAAAATATTGTTTAGATGCTCATAAATTCTCAAATTGATCATCTCGATACATGAGAAAAAATAGATTTCAAGTCTTGGAAATAACGCATCTTGTAATACATTTTTTGGACCGTTAATATTCAAGTGTTAATAGATCTACTTGATTTACAGTATTTTTTAAGCTTTAAATTTTATAAATAGAGATGAAAATAAATTTTAAGGCCATCATAAATATTTTCAGTACTGAAACAAGATCTTTTGATACTATTTGAAGGTGCCCCTTACATTGATTGTTTAGGTTCTCAACCTTGTACACAATGAGACCATTTATCCCATTTATCTTTAGTATAAGGTAGTTACAACTAATTTTAATGGTTGGATGTAAAATTCGGTGGCTGCACTTGTTCCATTGACTGACCTCAAACTTGAAAAAGATAATTTCTCGAACTTCATGATATATCCAAACTATTAAATTTTACGTAAGATGATTATAAATAATTGTGATATTATTGTATCAAAGATAAATGATCTTAGTATATACGATCCCATAATACATGGAGTTGACATTGTTATTGGTTTGTGATTCTTTTGGAAATATATTTTAACATAATGTGTTTCTTACTTCAAAAATTATCGATATCTGCTCCTTTAAGGTAGGAAAAAGCAATAATCTTGAGTTATACATAGTTATGTCAGACTTTATTGAGATTTGATAAAATGTTTTGCTTAATTTTAAATTTGCTTATTTTTATTTCTCTAAATTGAGTTAAAAAGTTTGGACTAAATACGATGTCGTGAATGTGTAGTTACATCAACAATATACTAAGAAATTACTCATTTTCTTTTCTTTTGATTAGTTGTAAGAACGTAGAAAAACCAGACAGCAAATAAAGAATGAAATCTCTTTAAAGAACAGAAAGCTGCTCCATTTTCCTGGAGGGCTAGGTGAATGAACCACTTAAACGTTGCTTCGTACTGATTCTCATCAGTAATCTCCCTCTCTCTGTCTCAGACTACTCAGAACTTAATTATTGCTAATTTGCAAGCAAAATCTCTCTTTCTGAATAATCATGCCGCCTTAATTTACAAGCAGCATCTCGCCCTCTCAAACTCGCACAAACATAAACATATGCACCATCAAGAATCTAATTGATGCCATTAATTTTTTTTGGCCAAAAGCCATATAAATGTAAACAGTATCTAGAACCAAAGGCCACAAAATCATTACCCCTTTTAACATTTCTTTCATTCAAGAATCAAACCTGAAACTAAAACCAATGAAACAAAAAAGTACTAAACCCCATTGATCACAATTGAGCTCCTCACATGGTGGGTGCCATCGGACCAAATCAACCTTCCAAACGAATAATTGCCGAAATTTTGGCTTTTCAATGTAAACTTCAAAGCGTAGCTCTTCTCCTCTCCCTCCTTCTCAAAGCTCAAACTTTTCGGCGAAACTTCGACCGAAACACCGGGAGGCGACTGCACACGCACAGTGTAAGTTGCTGGTGGGCCGACGAGCTTCACCACACGTGTGACGGTGACAGTACTTGTGAGATTAGTGATGGAGAAAGAGGGGTAATTAAAGTCTAGTAATTTGGGTTTAGGGGTTGGGCAAGTGTAGTTTTGCTCAGTAATGGCCGAGATTGAGCTCTGGTTGTAGTCAAGGGCACAGAGGAAATTGAGGTAGTCTGTGGGGGTAAGGTCATAGACGAGGCCGGGGTCGGCTGCAGCATTGGGTCGGACATGGCCCGCCCCGTAGCTGAATGGTGTGGCCCTCTCCAAAGAGGCATCCTTGATCGCCAATTCCATGTTGTCGTGGCGGCGAGCTAGAGAGAGAAAATACATGCTGGATAATGTGTTCTAGAGAGAGAAAGACTCGTAAAAAAAGAGAGAGTATTGGAGAGAGCAGTAATTAAAAAATTGAACCGGCAAATTAGTCATTACTAAACGGTAAATGTTAAAAATAATATAAGAGATTATGAAAAATATATTTAAAGTATGATTAAACAAAGCACAACCAAATAAAATTGAAAAATTAATGAAAAGATAAATTTAAAAAATCGATCATCAAAATAAAATTGAAAAATTAGTAAAAAAAATGAAATTAAAAAAATCGATTTGTGCCAGTAGTATTTTTAACTTTTTTTTTTTTTTTTTACCTAAAAAAAACATTAATGGAGTACCAGTGGTCATGATGGCAGACTTGATGGCGGCCTCGGACCAATGGGTGTAGCGGGCCTTGATGAGAGCAACGACACCGGCGAGGTGAGGGCAGGACATGGAGGTCCCTGAGTCAGTGTTGAATGACACCCTTCTCTTGTCAAATTCCATATGAGATGGCGGCCTTACCTCAGTGTACGCTGCCAATATGTCAACGCCTGGTCCCGTTATATCGGGCTGCAATAACGTCGAGCGAAAGAAACACATGACAAAATGGCAGCACAAAAACTCTTATATAAACTAAATTTGGGGTGTGGTTTGCTAAACGATCAATGTACCGCGCTTTACAATCAAAGTAGGGTGCACTTTAAAATAATATCAAAAAATGTTTTAAAGTATTTGTGATGGAATGAAAATTTATATTTATCTCTAATTATAGAATTTAAAGCTTAAAATATAGTAGAGATGGAGCTGATCTATGAACACTTGAAAATATTGAAAATTGACGGTTAAAAAAATGCATTACAATATCTAACTATACTAATGACTTTAAATTCATTTTTTCTCATGTCCATACCTATCTTGAGGCCGAGATAATCTATTTAAAGATGTTTGGTCATCAAAACAATATTTTCTAGTGAATTTTTGATGTGCACCTTAAAATGATTGTTTAGAACATCACCTTTATATAAACTATTTTTTAAGAGATTGTATATCTTGATATTTATCTTTATTATAAAAAAAATACAAATACTTCTAGCCATTAGATGCCAATATTTAATTATAAAAAATGATTTAACGAGTGAAATATAAACAAACTAAAAAAATAGCCTGAGAAAATTCAAAAAAATATAGAAATAATTGAAAAGTGTGTATTTTAATAAGAAAATTCACTAGCCATTGTACAAAAACTAGTATCGACGAGGCTCTCTACCAACCCATACCACCTCTCACGACGAATCCATATAACCAGTAAAAGAACCCAATCACAAATACAGGTGGGAACTGGATCGGGTAGACCCATGGTCCCGACGGGTCTACCAGAAAGGGTTTGGGTTTGGACCTTAAAGTTGACCGATGGATCGGGTTTGGGTCCACTCGACCTTGACCCGACTGGATCAAGGGTTCGGGTCGAGGACAACCCATCCCGAATATATATTAACATGAATCATATAAAAATAAAATTAATTCACTAACATAAAATCGTCATGATTGTTAAAGGTTTTTCCCAACTAATTCCCATCCGTACTCACAAACACATTTAGATCCTCATTGGAATGGTTTCGGGTGAGGCTAGGACCCGATTGGGATAGGGGTTGGGGTTGGGGTTGAAATAGTTTTTTTTATCTTTTTCAAGTTTTAGACTCGGGTGCGGGTCTAGTCAGAGTTCAAAGACTTGGAACCAATCCTAGGTAGGGTCATCTAGTGGGGACCCGACCCTATGTGGGGTCACCTAGATCCGAGTCGACCATCACATCTCTCTCTTAGTTGCAAACCTTGAGTATTTCGGGAGTGATAACGTTTGGACCCTGTGAAGAGAAAGCTGCCATTACAGGAGCCGGGGTGGAACCCAGGAACGTTTTTGGACGCGTGATATACGCCATAGGATTCCTGCAATAAATAGATCAAAATTTCTATTCCCCATTAACAGTAAAAAGTTTTTTGGGAAATTGTGACTATACAGTATAGACCTTAGCTTTTAGAAAACACCATAAACTATTATTTTATTTAAACGAACACACTACAAAGCACCAATTTCGCAAAAATCAAACAATGAAAAATGTACTATAACATACCGCACTAAATACCAATAATTTTGTGTTATTTTGTACAAAAGAGCACACTACAAGATACCCAATTTCACCAAATCAATAAGGGAAAATACTCATGCTATTTGTCACAAAAACACATAAACATTTTAATAATTCAAATAATCAATTTTAAAACAAATTTACCAAAATGAAGAAAGAAGCGGATTTTTTCTTGATATTTACTTGGTAGATTTTATGTAGCTGAAAACTTCTGCGCCATCAGATAGAGTGAGGTGGGCTGCAGGGAGCACATGTGGGTCAGCTATAACTTCGTTTCCAGAGTTCGGATCATTGCATAGGATCATCCCGACGCCTCCAGCTTGCTTCACTGCCTCCCCTTTCTCGACCCTGTCATTCACACCCCGAAGGCAAGCAACAATTTTACCCTTTGTCTTTGTTGGATCAAGCGAGCCAATTAAGCAGTTCCGCCTGTAAAATTCCATGTATCATGCATTAATAAGGCCCAGACACTATATTGACATGGTGAGAGATATATATGAAAGAGACTAAAGGCCAAAAGAAAAAAAATAAAGATTTTAAAAACTTAAAAAATAAAATTTATGCAAGAATTTGAGAAACGGAATACGGAATACAAGTTGTTCTTCTATACTCACGCATTCAGAAGACTAAAATTTGATTGGGGATTTAAGATATCAGCACCGGAAACCAGAGGATAAAACTTCTCCTGTGGCAATGCACTTGAAAGGCTTTCGCCCTGTACAAAATTTCAAATCAGAAATTTAGGCAACCAAAAATTGCATGTAGAGATTATATGAATTCGATTGAAATCTAAGATTTTAATTTTAGAGAAGAGGGAAATGTTTCACTATGGAAGCCATTCTCATATGGTAGATATCTGTGGCTCGGGTTGGGATTCGCTATGCTCTTAAGCCGTTTGTCTGACAAACTCAATGGATTCTGTCAAAGGTTCGCCGGAGTTCGAAAAGAAAAAGACTAAAATATTGTTTCTAACTTCCAGATTTTCGATATATTGGGTCCCCAACTCAAAGAAAAAAAATATCTTGTAGAAGTAATATAGAGCTGATCTACACTAAGTTTCCTTGATCTTGGGTAATGGCATAATCAAGACCATGCCAATGCGGATGGACGGTGTAATTCACATTTCTTAAGATTAAATTTTTATATAAGAATATTTTTCATGGGATTGTCTAGAAAGAAACCATTTATCTTTTGTTATCTTTTATGTGTAGAGGTCACAATCATTTCTACTTATTAGATATTAAATTTGATGGCTTGAGATGAGTCATAAAGTTTGAACATTTTTTTTTTTTGAGTTTTGTATCTATTCAATGATACCCTTACAACCAACCATTTTAAAATTTAAGTGACAAGAATGACAGTGACCTCTATGTTTTTTATGGCTAACGTCCATCAACAGCAGGAAGAAAGGAACCCTTTGCAGCCTATACTATTCATACTCTGTTGTGAATCACGATTAATAACTGAGAAAGAATGATATGATCCATGTGCACGCAACATACATGAAGACTTCACATATGTGGTCACAAGGATCAACATTGTCAATCCAATCAATGGGATGAAGGTTGTGACCATCTATTTTGAATAAAACCTAGATCTAGGATAGAGAATATCAGTTAAATGTGAGAAATTTTGTGAATTGCTAGCGAAAATTTGACATATCTAAGTGGAGAACGAACCTTTAAATGCTTGCCACCAATGGAAACATAAGTCGGAAATTCGCGATCGAGGGTGCTCGCACCAACAGTGAGAATCCAAGGTGCGATGTTGGTCACAGAGCCAGGTTTGGGACCCGAGTTCCCAGCCGAGCAAATGACAGAAATGCCTTTCCAAACAGCATGGAAGGCTGCGATGGCGATACCATCCTCAAGAAATGGATAGGGGCGGTCGTCCCCAAGAGAGACAGAGAGCACGTCGACACCATCATGGATGGCAGCTTCAACGGCGGCAAGGATGTCTGAGTCGAAGCACCCACCAATGCTTCGTTCGGTTGTGGGCCAACAAACCTGTCTAAAACCAAAGAAGATATATCATCAAATTTGCAACAGACGCTCTATTTTTTTATATGATATGATATGATGATTTATCATCAATAGAAGCACACTGGATGCACATAAGAGAAGGGAGTGACAGAAAACTATTGTTTTATCATAGTCCTAAGGGCTATGGAAAACAAAGGCTCTTGGTGTCATTACCATCCATGAATGGGGTCATGCACTGTTTGATCTCAATGTCTTTCCATCATTGTCCATGTGAAAGGTAATTGTTGGTATCGATTGGTGAAAAAAACAACATGAGTTTATCACATGGACAACTATTGTGAATTCAAATCAACATAAACAAATAATAAAAATAACATGACATCAAAAGAACATCATGAAATGAAAAGTACAGTAACATATATTTAAATAGTACAAATATTTAATGTGGTTCGATCACAAAATGTGTCTTTTAGTTTTAACTCTCTTTGAACATAGCCTAAAACAGGATCCAAACACACTACAAAAGTATACTTTCTCTCTTTAAAACAGAGTTAACAACCGGGTCCCAAAACACCCAAGTGTATGCCCAAAAATCTATACTTTCTCTCTCTAAAAAGTGGGGAAAACCAGGGCCACCAATATCCACCAAGTGTGTGCTCTCATTTTCTTTATTTTCTCACACTTCCTTTTTCTAAACAAAAACGTTTTAACCTCTTTGAGGTAAAGTTCCTACAACATTACCATGGATTCGAAGCAATCCAATGGCTCAAAATGATAGGTAGAGCGTAAAAAGAGTCACTTAGGTGATTTGGCTTCATACATATAACGACCTTAATTTTACTATGTTTTTGGGTATTATATGATAATTTCCATTAAGATAAACATATAAAGAAAACTACCCCTAAAATAAAAAATAGAAAAGAGTTGTTTCTCTGGCAATCAAGTAAACCCCATAAGATACTATAATCTAGTGAAATGGAGCGCCCTCAAATTAATAAGAAAAACATCGAACCAGTTGCTATATTTTCTAGGCAGCTAAGCACTGGGATTTGAACCCGGGACTTAATGCTTTACAAGAAATGTGTGGGTCATGATCACCACATAATGGGTGGGTTCGATGGTGATGTAAAGCCGATGGGGGCGGCTGAATGCGATATCACTCATTTCATCTCCATCAGTATCCAACCCATTGAGCAGAAGGTGATATTTTGTACAGGTGGTTAGGTCTAAGATTATGGGGACAAAATAAACTAAATCTCCTTGTTTAGTTAATCTCCTTGTTCTAGATTTGAGAGAGAGAGGAAGAAGAAGCAAACCTTGTAAGCAGCAACACGAGCACCGGGGGCGCCGCCCTTAGCGGTGCCGGAGGCATAACCAAAAATGCTGGCATTGGGGACGAAGGACCCTGCTGCAGTTGAGAGGGTGTGTGTCCCGTGGCCCTCGAAATCGCGAGGGGAGTTGGGAGCAAGGGGAGCACTGTCATTCACTATCCCAAAGAATGCCTTGTACCCTTTGTTGAAGTACCGGGCCCCAATCAACTTCCTAAGGAAAACATCAATTAACCTTTTTCATTGAAGAAAGTTACATATGGAATTTCAAAATTCTTAAAACTAAAAAAATTGTCAAAAATTTCCTTTATGTTTGAACGAGTTTAAAACGAAAAATTTCAAATTGGTGCTATTTGTGTATTACTACATATTCCCAAATACAAAGATATAAAAAATGGAAAATAATGAACGACAAATTATTTAGAAAACCCTCAAGGTAATTGAAAATAGCAAAATAGTACACCCCCAAATAGATTTTCCAGGTCCACCTTAATATTTTTAATGAAATAAAAGTGCCCTTCAAAAAAGTAATTGATTTTTAATATAAAAACAAAAGAAAAAGAAAGAAGGCAAAGCATTTGTCTTATTTGTAAGGGAAAAAGTAGAAGCATCAAAACTGACCTGTTACATTTCACTGGGAGAATTTGGGGGTCATCATTTATGCAGATTCCCTTCCACTTTGAGGGCACTGGTCCCATCCCTTCATCTCTAAAACTCTCGGACTCAGGCCACACACCTGCAAAAATTTGTTTAAAAATCAGATGAAATTTCACGAAATCAAGGACAAATCTCGGAGACTTCCACGACTTGAGCGATTCGGGTATTTAGGCCCGGAATTGCCAGCCTCCCCTTCCAGTCCAACTTGGGACCGACCCGGGTCGGGCAGACAATGTTGTTTTTAAACACTACTACCAAGATAAGCGTCCTATTTTTTTTAGCCCGTAAAGAATGCTTTTTAGTGGAATAGATCAAATTTTAACGTCAAATTTGCGGGAAAGTCGGCCATTCTTTTCAACAAACTTCTAGACTAAAACGAATTCCTTAGCATTGCAAAATTTCTTAGCACTGCAATTTAGAAAATTCGTATAAAACGATGACTTTCGATATAAATTATTGTTTCAAATCAAGGTTAGAAAGATAGAAAAAAAGGAAATTGTTGTGAAAGATTTAAATGTATCTTTTATATTATTAACCCAGAACAAATGCCACTCGACACCACCTCCCAATCTACCCAACTTATCATCTCATACCCCCTCTCTCTTTCACACACACACTCACATACATATACATGCACACTGTACCCATGTTATCATCTCGTCCCCCTTCTTACACACACGTACTGCCACCCATGTGTCTGTATCCAAATTATTATCTCATGCTTTCTCTCTCTATAATCAATTATAGAATGTGGCACATTATTGAGGAATAGATAGGAGGAGCCCATTTCCCCTCATTCTCTCTCTCCTTCGTACTCTCGATACAAATGATACTGTTTTAATTAGGATCTTTTAAAAATTATAAATTATAATTACTTATATTGGACCGTAGACTTCAAGATATTGAATTTAGAGAAAATTACATATATATTCATTATATTTTACGTTATTACGGATGTATCGAATAATTTCATTATTACATGTATGTCCATTTTTCACCTTTCATAACGTAAATTTTTTAAAAATACGACTTTACCCTTTTTCGAGTGTTGAACAACCAAATTGAAGGATTTTTCGAAT
This sequence comes from Amborella trichopoda, assembly GCF_000471905.2. The sequence goes on along the minus strand of NW_006500340.1, from coordinate 1,635,062 downwards.
GTTCAAAATCCGAATTCAATATATTTTTGGTTGTTCAACATTCAAAAATGTGATATTTTCGGATGTTCAACATCCTAAAATATGACTGCAAAATTCCAGAAACCATTTTCACAGTATTTCACTGTCATATTTTCGGATGTTGGACATCCGCAATTCTAGAGATTCTGAAAGTGGGAATGTGAACGTTAAACTTTTGGGTTATTTTCGGATGTTGAACATCCGAAAAACCATTCAATTCGATTGTTCAACACCCAAAAAAGGGTAAACACAGACAAGCAAGTAATAGCATACATGTAATAACATAAATTATTTGGTAAATCCATAATAACGTAAAGTATAACGGACATGTATGCAATTTTCCCTTGAAGTTATAAACAAAGTATTATAATGAAAATCATATGGATATGATTAATGGAGCCACAAGGATAGGCAAGTATCATAGAATAAGAATTTTCATTAGAAAGTAATTTAATTTTAGAAACCAGTTAGTTTTTGCGCGTGTCTTGCATGAATATCTATAAAAAAGGAGCAAAAATAGAAATTCGATGAAAACAGTCGAATGTCACTGTTGAAAGAAGGTTTCTAAATGTGCATTCCTTTTTTTATATATAAATTAATCCAATGATTTTATAAACTTTTAGGTTAAAGAATTAATACAAAATGCAAAAAACAAATAAACACGTACATTTGATATAATTGAGTTTACATGAGATTAAAGTTTAGAATACTTAAACATGATGAAAATACATGAAATTAAAAAGAAAATCTGAGGGAAACAATATCTTAATAGTTCTTAAAAAGATTGAAAAGTTAGTGTGCACAGTGTTACTTTCTGAATTCTGAGAAACATACCCGAGTCTAAGTTTGCAACTATGACATCTCTGCCAAAATTGCTTTGGTGCCATAACGATTTCATGGGAATACGGCCGTCGCGTTCCAATCGCATAAAGTTCCAAGAATGAGTCGTATGTAACTCCCGGAGTTTATCCGGAAACACCGATACGACACCAGGATGTTCTAAAAAAGAACAACAAAAAAAAGAAAAATATATTCAAATGAACACAATCTATTTGATTGAAACCGAAAAGCCAATGAAAAATAATAAGAATGAAATGAAGGAATTATAATTACTTGATATTTCCAAAGCTTCTTCCTCTTCAAGATTAGCAGCAAAACCATTCACATTAAGAGTATAGGAATAGAAGATGGCATCCTTTGCCTTCTCCTTACTTCAAAGAGAAACCAATGCACTTTGTTAGTTAAATTTGTATAGAAAAATTGATAGATGGAATATTAAAAACTAATGAAAATAAACAGTGAACCAATATTGTTATATCAGTAATTCTTGTTTTAAAAAATTGATGGAACAGTGAAAAACAATGAGAATGAAAAGAGAAAACCAGAAAAATGCAAAGATAAAAAGAAAAGTTTCGATTTCTGTATAAATTCATTACCTTCCCATAAAAGTCGCCAATAACTCATGATGTGATTCAGTCACACGTGCATGATCAATCTGGTCTAAAGAAGCGTGTGAATGCTGCCCCATGTACACCACATAGGGCTACAACAAAAATAAAATATGAAAAAATCAGAATATTATCAGATTATAAAGTGAAAAAAATAAGAATTACCCACTATAGATCCATATAAGAAACACTGAGAAATGTTAACAGAAGTGGTAGAAATGGCCACGAAAGTACTGCAACAGAGGTGAAGAAATAAAAACCCAATGCAATAACATTCAAAATGATTGAATAGAAAAACAAAGATAAAATGAAAAACCCAATACAATGCTCACCTTTTTAAGGGCAAATCCAGAGTAAAAGAGTGAGAAAAACAACCCCAAAAGGCAGAGAGATGCTTTGTTTCCTGCCATTGCTACAGCTCAAGGATCTGCAGAGAAACCCAAGGGCCACTCTGTTATATATAATATATATTGTGTCTCTCTCTGAAAGAGATTTCTTTTTGTTTTGTGAGTGCACTCCATTTTATAAATGGAAAGGAGTTGAGCATTTCTTTGACAGATTCATTCATGCACAGCGACGATAGGCATAAAATAGTAAACTTGCTGTTTAAATAAATGGCAGTTTAATGTCAATGCATCAGTTACTACTTTTCGGCTTCCTCTAGGTTCAAAAACGATTATTTTAACAAAAAACTACGATGTTTTATATTATATTCTATGAAATTCGAAAAATAATTTTTAACTTTCTATCAAAGTTGAAAATGTATCACTTGGAAGTTCTATCCTCCCCTTATGATCCAGCCGTCCAATTTTGATCGAGAGAGCCACTTACCATTTAATCTTAGATCCGACGTCTCAAATTATGTTACTTTTAGTTTTTTTTATACAACTTGTATGAATATGAAATTTAGTTCGTGCCATCTTCTCATTGGGGTGCACGTATAAAAAATATTAGAAATAATTTTTCGATAAAATGTAATGATCAAAATACCCCTTAGAAATTTTAAGGAGTATTTTGATTATTTTATTTTATTGAAAATATTTTTTTTTATATATGTTTTGCTAGTGCGAGTTTAATAGAAGAATAGACGTCCAAAATTTGGTGTCAAAATAATTTATAGAAAAAAAATTAAAAATAAAATAATATAGAGACGTGAAATTGTGATTAGGGCAATCTTAGCCCTCCATTCAGAATGGACAGTTGGATAACGAGAAAGATAAAACTCCTATGCTACAAGCGAAACATAAAAAGCTTGCCCATTAATTATTGCAACTGTGGTGGTCTTTTGATTATAAATTGGGCTTTGGATTTTTGAGTTATTCCAATACCGCCCCTAGTAGTTGGCGGTTAATTAGATCTATTTGAATCCTAGAAAAACTTCTTTCCAATTTTTTGTTGGGGTTCTACTTAATTGTCTGAGTATTTTTTGGGAACTTAGTATTTTTTAATAGAAAAAAACCTTAATTCTCTTTCTCTATATTTTGGAAAAAAAAATTACCCTATGGCCATGAGGTAGACCGGTCCCATTGGATGGAGATAACAAATGGCCACGTTTCACTTAGGGTTTTCGAAAACATCAATCCGGATCAGAATTGCCTGATATAGATTGGGAATCAGTAAGACGGGTATGGTTCCCACCATATTTCATGAATAAAGCCGGTTTATATTAGGAACCAAGCATAGAACCAGCCGGACAGAATTGGTTGGTCTAGTTAGATCACCAATCCATACCAATTTGCCAATTTAATTCGGTTTTCCATATGAGCGATCTCGGTTAAGTTCTTTTAAAATACTTCCACATTAATTGTATTTGGTAAAGCCACACCTTAAAATCCCACTAGAAAATGTAGCACGAACAAATTTGAAACATAGATGGTCCAAAATAATTGTTTTGATATAATTTCTGAGGCATTTAGTTCATTTTTCCGGTCCATAATTGTTGAGGTCAAAATTATTGTTTCACAATTTTTCTATTTTCACCGTATGAGATTTAAGCATGCACTTACCCCGTATTCCACTATCATGTTTATTCGTGTTTTAAATATTATCTTTTAAGAGTACCAGATATCCACAATTGTGTTTTAATACTAAACATTATATTTTATAAGAATTTAGTTTAACATTAATGAGATTTGTCCAACCACGATAACACATTAAGCAAATCAAAAGTTAGTTGATTTTGCAAATCAAAATAGTAATGAGATTTACTATTTCGAGAACTTCTTTAACGCTTTTTTCACAAAAAGTTTCTTATGTAGACAATAAAATCCCTCTTATATAGTGATATCCCACAAAAAATGCATACAAAAATCACGATAAAAGAGGAAGATAAGATAACAAAATATACTTACTAATTTATTCTCGCTGAATTCAACGTTTCTATTCAACTCGGCTCACAAACCTTTAGGCCGAGTCTTTCGAGCTTTGACCTTTGAAAAATCCAGAAAAAGTTAATAAAGATTCAAGAGTAAGCCTTTAACCTGTCAGAATGGGCCGCGTTCTTTGAAAGGAGTTTTGCTCTATCAAGTATATGAAAATTACGCCCATCCAGTGATACTTTTGGGGTGTTAAGTTAATGGTCCAATTTTTCTTATATTTTATGGGAAGGTCCGTATCTTTTATATTTTTATTTTATTTTTCTAATATTGTGCTTCATGGGAAGGTACCTATCTTTTATATTTTTATTTTATTTTTCCAATTTTGTGCCACAGATGTTTGTAATATCGGCTTTTTTTTTTTATTATTATTATTTTAATCTTTTTTATTTGGCATGTAAGGCTATCCATGATATTCCAAATATCAACTAATCCTATAGTTAGCATCGTGATATTTGGAACATTGAGCTGCATGATATGTGAAAGTTTTAAGTAAGCGTAACAATTTGATATTCCAAACATCAGACAGCTCACTGGACAAGTGGTTTGATGTTATATAAATTGGATCTTGGGTGTGTCATGAATAACAGATAGATCATGACTGAAAAATTTTGAAGTATGAAAATGACTGATATTAGTGAATTGTGTTGGGTTTATGTGGCCTTTAAAGGCCTTATGAGAGCTTGTATGAGCATTTTATATAGTGGAACATAAACTCAGTGGGAGTGTAGTCAATTTGTGAACTGTACTAATCAAATGTTATTTGCTGATACTCGGACTAGGCTCGACGAGCTAAGCTAGCTGAGGTTTGTAAAAAGCCAAGATACTTGGGCATAGTGATCTATCGAGAAGGGTTTAGTGGGTTATCCCTTGATGAGGTCGGAGTATGCCTAGATGAGAGCCAAGAGACTGTTAGTCCTTGTGTGTGATGAATAGACTTTAGAGACATGGTTAAAACCTCATTATTATATCATCACATGGCATGTACATAGATAGCCATTTTGAGATTCATCAATGAGGGTGAATTGTGTACATGTACAAGAGATTACCCTTATGCACCATAGAGTTACGGTTGCATCATGGTCTGAAGGACCATGATTTTTGTTTCTAGGGGAGAACCTGAAATCCATAAACTGAGATTGAGTTCCCTAGTTTATTGACTGACTTTGGTGATCTCATCATGAGCCCCCGCAATGGACTGTGGGTCATGAAAACTGCTAGGTTAGTTTGAGAAAGCTAGGCAGATTGTGATTCGCAGTTAAAGGTGGAGTGCTCCCATGTATTGATAATTTCCTAGATCTAACGGATCCGATTCCTATCAAAATTAATTAATTTAATGTTATGCGATTTTTAGAATGTTTATTTGATTTTTTGTGAATCTTGTGATATTTTATTTTTGTCATTTGGATTTATAAATTAAGAGAAATTAAATTTTCAATGTTTTAAATAAATTATAAGATTTAAAATTTTAAATAAAATAGTTTCTAAAAATATATGGGACCTCCATAAAATGTGAGGTCCAAAATTTAAAAAGATGTGGATTAGGTGGGGGCACGCCCCACCCATTCACGTAAAATTCTTGGAAATAAGACTTATCTTTTTAGATATAATCAACATATGTGATAAGGTTAAATATTTAAGATATTTACTAAATCTTTGAATCAATATTGGTTGATCTAATAATTAAGGATTGGATATATTAAAATACAAGTTTTCTTTATTTGATGGGAATATATTTAAGAAATGGAGAATAATGCTCTAGCTCATCTCTTTGAATCTGGATGATGGTGGATCAAAGAGATGAATAACTCAAATCTCTCACCCTATAAGTCTCTTTAAATCGAGATTTGACCATACGAATTGAAAAAAATTTAATGGCATAGAAAATTTATAAAAGAAGGTTTTCCCTCATAAAAAAAGATACGTATTTCTCTTCTCTCTCTTTAAGAATTCTCTCTCCATACCCCAAACTGTAGCTCTCTAGAAAGGCCTTTGGATTACCAAAGCGAGACATGTCCCAATTTTTTTCTCTCTCCAAGTTGCACCATGTTTTGGTGGCATGCATCACCTCTGTCCTTTATGGGTGGTAAAGGGGTGGAACCCCTTGCTAGTAGATTTCTCCATCTCTCTTCACATTCATCTCTTATCTTTCTAAAATCAAGCTAAAAGGCTTAATCAAGATTAAGCTATTGAGTGAATTTTTGCTACAGTAGGGAAATCAACAAACCGATCATAGATCCTAAGCACCAACGAAAGGAGGAGACTCGTCTTAGGTTATACTAAGCCCGATTGAGGTAATTTCTGACAATTTTACTTTTTTAAATGTTTACTTTTCTTCCTATAAAGCAATAAAGTCTAGTTTTGTTTATTGAATAAAGACTTATATTTAAAGATATAGCAATTGAGAACTGATTTTATTTTTAATTTATTTATTTCAAGAGTGGTTCGATTATAATTGGATATTGTAAGTGATCTTGCCGGTGTAGGGGCAAAAGATTTTTTTTTATATATACACCGTGGTTTTTCATATCTACATCGTGCTTTTTCATAAAGTACTTTAATTGGTATCAGAGCAAAATTGATATTTGAAGCCATTAGATGTTTTTTCCCTTTATTGAGCTGAGATCAAGCTTGGGAACGAGATGTAAGAAAGCTATTAATCTTTGTGGTCAAGTAATACACCCCGGTTTAGAATGATTGAAATATTCAAAACATCGATGAGTATTCCGTGCTATTTTGGAGTAGTTATATGAAAACGATAATGATATATTTCTCTATTATATACTTAAGTGATTTTGTGTGTTTTTTAGAGTATGATATATTTACAAAATTTCAATAACAGATCCTAAGGGAATTAAGAGTTATGGACTCATGATTGAAGGGTGTCAGCTTTGACCCTGCAAAATTTAGGAACTGTCTATTGAGTTCCGTGATTTTTCCTACCAATGATATAATTTTATTTCTTGCTGAAATTTTACTGCGACTCAAAAAATTGATTCTACTTTCAAACGAAAAAAAAAATTCATCAAGAAATTATTTGTGGTTTGAAAGATATGATCGATTTATTGAAGGGTGTGCAAGTATTGTTTTCAGCAACCAAAATTATTTCCATGACTTGGAAGTTAAGATTTTATTTATATTCTTAGCATAATATTTTATGGCTCACACTAAGTTTTTAGTCTTCAATTTTGAGTCTAGTTTCTAATGAAATTTATTTGAAAGAGAAATATCTATGGGAAAAGAGGAATAAAAAATTTGGATTGAAGAGATATCATCCTGAAGTTTCTACACAATTATGATGTGCTCTTCATTAAGACTTAAAAAACTATAATTATCAAACACACGTAACAGAGTGATATGAGGCTTGTGGAAATATATGTGCCACCATTATGTGTCTACTTTTAAACAAAATTAGTTTGAAAGAAAAACTCCATAAGGATAGAGATGAAATACAATTTTACTAGACAATGTTCATCCAGGAATTCTGCAGTATGAGTTTTGTTGTAAAGTGTATGTCACGTTATTTATTTCTCTGAAGAAATATATTATTCGGGACTTACACCATGGTGTTATGATTTGGTTTTGATTCTAGTTTTCAATACAAGAGATTTCAAGAATAAATTCTTTAAGGTTTCAAATAAACAATTTTTTATTGAGAGATACTCAACCAGATTTTCTGTTGAGGAAATTGCATTGTGATGTAAAGAGTCACTAAGAGGTAGACTCAATAAATGGTGTGATTTAGGGATGAAACTAAGCACTATTTTATATTTTTAGTCTATTTCGGTACTTAAAAAGATTTAGAGAGAAGCTCTTTATGAGTTGAGAGATATCATATTTTTATCATGCGATGCTCATGTTCTATTCTGCAGTAAATTAAAAGATGTGGCATGTTAATGCACATCTTTGGATTCCTAGTAATGGAGATTTTTTTAGGGCTCATTTAAAAGGGGTTTTATAGTGTGTCATGCATATGATTTATTATAATAAAACTTCAAAAATAGGTAATACAGCGCTGGCAAGGTACGACACTATATGAAGAATATTCGACCTGGGAACAACAAAAAGAAGAAGAAACACAATACCTATAACAACATCTTAGTTTCTTCGAAATGAAGGGATACATATAGAAGCCTGAATGTAACAAAAAAAAGTTAAAGATCAGTGAGAGAATCAAATTTGTGATATTTGAAATGATGAGATGAAGAAGATTTTTCTTCACGGTGTGAGATAATCCAAGTGCCGAAGAGATGGACACAACGTGATATGTGAAATCGAAGACCAATATATTTTTCATCAATTATGTGCTTTTTTAACATCGCCAAACGATTTTAAAAGCAATGAATAAAAAAAGCCCAAGTACCACACTACATGGTTTTGAGGTATTAAATATATCCCACATTACATGATAAGGTCATATAGGGAAAGATGATTCAATTACTTTTTATATGTTTTTGTCATATTTTGGCTAATTTTTTTATGAATATGTATGAGGTATATAGACATTAAGTGATATGTGCTAACAAATTTGATAGAGCTTATTTATGAATACCATGTGTTATGGTGCCTCCTTATGCTAAGAGTACAAACTACTTAAGGTAGTGATACACATAAAGATGTGATTTGATCAAGGGCTTTGAGTCATAAGTATGAAACACGAGAGATGTGTATGGCTTATTCAAATATGAAAGCACGGAAGAAATGTTCTGATGGAACTCGGTTTTAGTGACCATCCTCCCGATAATGTCCAGTAATATGATGTGTTGCATGTGATGATGATCTCTTCATAAAGTTTCTATATTTGCCAAAAAGAAATTATTGTCAAGATTTTGATAATCATTATTTAGTCATGTTTTATTTTAGATAAAATTGTAATATGGACTTTATGACTTGTTTTTGTAGCTGTAAACATGACTTGGTAGGTGAATGCGGTAAAATAATTATTGAATACTAAACATATATTATAATATTAAATTGGATATTTTGAGAAAACTCTATAATCATGTTAGATCCACTAATTTTTTATGAAAAATTATTTTATACTGTCATACTACTATCTAACCATTGCTTGTGTATACCAAGTTAATTTTTTTCTAAGGGGAGAAAACCATTATGCCTTCATGATATTTATAAAATTGAGAGAAAAACTGTCATGCATAGGTTTTTAAATACCCATATGCCTTGACTCATGTTTGTAGTTATTTAAAATCCTCAATTAGCTAAGTCCTTGAACCACATGGAATGTTGTAGGAAAGCTATCTTGTTAGGCTTCATTGACACATGTTATATTGATTAGATAACTTGGTTTGTATAGATTTAGTACCAAGATGACGAGTGTGATTGAACCTTTGTGGTTTATAAAGGTTTTGCATATTGTGAAGCCAATGTGCATTGAATTACTTATTGCATGAGACTTGCTATGCTACCTCGTGATATAGACATACATGAGAATGTTGAGAATTTATATATTGTTTGTACAATAATTGAGTGGGAGTTGCTACAGTCCCACATTTTTTTTTAGCTGCTTGGATATTCAGATATACAGATACAAGCTATCTCAAGGATTCAGATGATGTGAAGTCTACATCTAGATACATGTTCATGCTTGGAGGGAGAACAACTTCTTGAAAATCAAAGAAACAAGATGCAGTGGCATTGTTCATCTTAGAGGCAGAATACGTGGCGTGCTATTTGGCGGCCAAGGAGGCCGTATGGATTAAGAAATTTCTTAATTGACTTGACTTTCAACCCGTACGTTGTGATGCCGTGAGGATTTTCTGCGACAACATGACGGCTATATGCATGTAAAAGGGAGCCACAATTCCATAATAACTCCAAGCATATAAAACTAAATATTCCAGTGGGAGCATCTAGTATTTGACAGGCCAGCTGGAACAACAGACAATGGTGTTGTTAACTCATGGAACCCAGATGTGTGGCGCTGGTTGTATGGCTACAGAAAGAAACGGCTTGTTTGAAGAACTCCTTTAAGCTAATGAAGATACATCCCATGCGATGAGTATATGTGATAATTTTCTGTTTGAAGAACTCCTTTAAGCCAATGAAGATACATCACATGTGATGAGTATACGTGATGATTTTCTGTGACAGCAGCTCCATAATTCGAAATGCGCTATGAAAGATGAACTACGACCACTTTCGGGATGAGATCCGAGCAACAAAGAGAAAGAATTGTTGCCTCTATGAGTTCTTTTATGAAATGATTGATGGCGAAAGTCATGATTAATGTATTGAGAGATATTGTTATTAAGAGAGATTGATAGGGATGAGAGAAAATGAGGAAGAGAGAATGTAAGGCCTTCAAAGGCCAAGTAGGAGATATTGGGTTTATGTGGCCTTTAAAGGCCTTATAAGAGCTTGTATGAGCATTTTATATAGTGGAACATAAACTCAGTGGGAGTGTAGTCCTTTTGTGGACCATAGGCAAATGTTATTTGCTGATATTCGGACTAGGCTCGACGAGCTAGGCCAGCCGAGGTTTGGAAAAACCCAAGATACTTAGGCATAGGGATCTACCGAGAAGGGTTTAGTAGATTATCCCTTGATGAGGTCGGAGTATGCCCAGATGAGAGCCAATGTACTGTGTGGCCCTTGCATGTGATGAATAGCCTTTAGAGATAGAGCTAAAACCTCATGGTTAGGAGGCTTTCTTATCTTTTCTTTTCCCTTTTAATTGGTTTAAAGGAAGTGGCATTTTGGTAATATTAGGTGAACTGAGAAATGCTCAAATGCAAAGCTGCTTCCCAATTTCCATTTGATAACAACACAACGATATGGAATTGTTAATAATTCAATGTAGCAGAAATGCAATTGTTAATAATTGGAGTGAAGGGACTGCACCCTTCTATTATCCACATCGCATGGAAACTATTCTCAAATTGTCTGCTCTGAAAAATACTCAAATGCCAAGCTTCTTCCCTATTTCCATTTGATATCAATACAACGATATGGAATTGTTAATAATTGGAATGTAAGGGACTGGTCTCTTTCTTTCTCTTAATAATGCAATTTTTAAAAATTCAAATGTACCACAAATGCAACAGTCTCTATGGATGTCCATTTTCCCTTTCAAAGACTTTTTTAGATTGTAGTGTGCATATTTTGAGGACATTCTTTGATTCCCAAATGAAAAAAAACTGGGCCAACACAACCATATAGATCTAACACACTATAAATTATTCTCATTGCAAACTAACCACAAGCACTTGAGAGTCTGGTTTTGAGGAGCAAAGGGATGGCAGAGGCTCTTGTAACATTTCTCTTGGAGAGATTGAATGATTTTATCACAAAGGAAGGTCAGCTCCTCTTCAGAACTTGATCGAATGGCGCATAGTTTTTTGTTTTTAATTTTTATTCTAAAAATCGTTTTGAAACAAAATTTGAGGCATGCATAGATTTGACAAGGGTCACATGATAAAATAATATACAAATATTTCGCTTGATAAACACTTACCATAATATCCCTAAAATATATCAAGGGAATTTTGGTCATTTATATTTATGGGAAATATTTATTTTTTACGTTTCCCAAGTTTTCCCTAGATGGGATGCCGAAAATTTTATCCTAAACTATTTTGTAGAAAATAAATAAAAAATAAAATAATATTTGGCATGAAATTGTGGCATGAACAATCATAGCCATCGATTTTGAACCAATCGGTTAAGAACTAGGGTTACATATAATTTATATGTTGTTGAGGCCTTACTAAAAACTTTCCCTGGCATATAAGCCTAATGTGGGCTTTACTCCTCGTTCTATCCCCAAGCAACTCACAATATCCTACACTTTTGTAACTTAATTATGGGAAAATATTGATTATCTAGAATTTACACCACAAGATAGGAAACAATATCAAATAAACATATATATTCTTGATTCCTTCAAACTTCATTTGGGAAAGAGCTTTTCATCGGGATCACCAACCTCAACATTTACTCATAAAAGTTCTTTTTTTCTCTGTCCATTGTTGGAGAGACATACAGACGTAAATCCCTTATTATTAGCGAATTGTCTCCAAAGAGATCATTTAGCTTTTGTATTTTTAACTATTCTCACTCATTACATATCAAATTGGATAGCTTGGGGTAAGTCACAACGTCTGATAATACTTTTTTTGGAACTTTGCGTACAACGACCCATTTTGAAATCTAAGAGAAAAGAACGATTGTGACTTCCCTGTATAAAAAATAAATGGTCTATGTAGACAATCCCTATTATTAATACATAATGTCAAAGGAAAAATGACATACGGACCAAAGAAAAGGTTTCCACTATTTCGTAAAGGTCCAATTTTTTTCAAAAATTTATGCAGTGATATTTTCTTTTTTTTCAGATTTATCTTCAATTTGATATTTGCAACATCGAATTTATTTTTTTTTATTTTTTTTTTTTTAACACTAGGGATTTCCTGGAGGCCAGAGGTCAGTTTGATGAAACTTGGGATTGCCCTAAAGTTGGGTTGCACATTACCAAAAACATCACTTCACTCCAAAGTAATCTTCTTGCCTTGTTTTAGAGTAGATGATTCAAATATTGGACCAATCCCTTATCTTTTTACTTCTTCTCTTCTTCTTCTTCTTCTTTTTTTTTTAAATTCATTTTTCTTTTCGAAGTACTCTAAAGATTGCAACATCGGACTAATCTAAGTTGTTTTCTCTTTTTTTTCTCTGTTTTTTTTGGTGGGGACAGGTGGGGGTTCTCCTTTTTTTTGGGTTTAGAGATTGAATTCGGGCTTGAAACCCATAATTGAAACCTAAACTTTCATCCCCCATATTCTCTCTATCTCTCTCTCTCTCTCCAAACTTCACATTGTGATGAGGCGCCACAATGTGAGGATTTCCAGACGTCGCATTGTGACGGGGTACCACAATGTGAGGCCTTCTATTCCTACTACGGGATTCATACTACAGGTACAGGACCCCTTCCCCACTGAACTACCCAAAAAAAAATCCTCTCTTTTACCAAAACCTCATTTTGGGATGAAAAGATGAAGTTGATTTTAGGGCTTTTAAGCCCTAATTTGATCATGCTTGACACAAAACCTTAAGGGAGGACCGATATTGTAAATATTAGACAACTTCTTCAACCAAAAAAACAAAAAAAGTGCACCTTATGTCAGTTCAATATTGCAATTATTGGACCACATTTAAATCCAAAAGCACGGATTGGTCCAAAGTTTAAATCATCATATTGCCCTAAAGTTGGGTATTTCGATGTTTCAAACATGGGATCAGCAGGTAGTGGCAAGAAAAAAAAAAAAATTAAGAAAATAGATGGAATATTTGCAACACTAGACCAAGGAAGACTAAATAAAAAATATAAAAGGCGAAAAAGTAGGGCCTTACAGATTTTTAGAAAAGTTAGATCATTATGTAATGGATGTGGTTAGCATGCGACCAGCCTGCATATTGTAGAAATGCTGGCTTGGCAATAGATTTATTTTTCAAATACAATTTGATCTTCTTTATTGTATTTTTTTCTCGATAAATGCACTTTTATGAGCGTCCATAAAATGCATTTTTTCTACAATGAAAGTACCCCCTTAAGAGATGGAAGAGTAATCTTTGAATCACGTCCCAACAATATCCACCTATGGTATTTATAGCAAATATTAGTCTTAACCCCACAAATTTTATATATCATTGTTGCCCCAAATTTTTCCACTCAAAAGAATATGGGTTTTATTAAGAGAGATTGATAGGGATGAGAGAAAATGAGGAAGAGAGAATGTAAGGCCTTCAAAGGCCAAGTGAGAGATATTGGGTTTATGTTGCCTTTAAAGGCCTTATAAGAGCTTGTATAAGCATTTTATATAGTGAAACATAAACTCAATGGGAGTGTAGTCCTTTTGTAGACCATAGGCAAATGTTATTTGCTGATATTCGGACTAGGCTCGACGAGCTAGGCCAGCCGAGGTTTGGAAAAACCCAAGATACTTAGGCATAGGGATCTACCGAGAAGGGTTTCGTAGATTATCTCTTGATGAAGTCGGAGTATGCCCAGATGAGAGCCAATGTACTGTGTGGCCCTTGCATGTGATGAATAGCCTTTAGAGATAGGGCTAAAACCTCATGGTTATGAAGCTTTCTTATTTTTTCTTTTCCCTTTTTAATTGGTTTAAAGCAAGTGGCATTTTGGTAATATTAGGTGAACTGAAAAATGCTCAAATGCAAAGCTTCTTCCCAATTTCCATTTGATAACAACACAACGATATGGAATTGTTAATAATTCAATGTAGCAGAAATGCAATTGTTAATAATTGGCGTGAAGGGACTGCACCCTTCTATTATCCACATCGCATGGAAACTATTCTCAAATTGTCTGCTTTGAAATATACTCAAATGCCAAGCTTCTTCCCTATTTCCATTTGATATCAATACAACGATATGGAATTGTTAATAATTGGAATGTAAGGGACTGGCCTCTTTCTTTCTCTCAATAATGCAATTTTTAAAATCAAATGTACCACAAATGCAACAGTCTCTATGGATGTCCATTTTCCCTTTCAAAGACTTTTTTAGATTGTAGTGTGCATATTTTGAGGACATTCTTTGATTCCCAAATGAAAAAAAACTGGGCCAACACAACCATATAGATCTAACACACTATAAATTATTCTCATTGCAAACTAACCACAAGCACTTGAGAGTCTGGTTTTGAGGAGCAAAGGGATGGCAGAGGCTCTTGTAACATTTCTCTTGGAGAGATTGAATGATTTTATCACAAAGGAAGGTCAGCTCCTCTTCGGAGTTCCCAGAGACTATGTTTGGATAAGAGACGAGCTCAGGAGAATGAAAGTGTTCCTGCAAAGTGCTGATAAAAGAAAAGCGAGAGATGATGAACTCAAAGATTGGGTGAGACGTGTCAGAAGATGATATCCTCGATGAGTACATCATTCAGATGAAGAATTTCCAGCGATGTGGTGGGAAAAATCGTTTTTTGAATTTTGCCAAGAAATTGAAAGTCCATCATAAGTTCGCGACTAAGATACAGAGCATTAGGAGGAGGGTTCAGGAAATTTCTGATGGGAGGTTGAGGTACCAATTGGAAGTGGAACAAGATGAAGGAACATCCTCAAATGATTCAATCGAACATTGGCAAGATCCACGTCTCACATTTTCTTCTACGGAGGAAGATGATATCACGGCTATCGACGAGCCGGTAAGGAAATTAAAATCTTGGTTACTGAATCAAAAAATTTCCAGTCTTTATCAAGCTGCTGAAAAACATAAAAAATGCATTACAAACAAAATCTCTTACTTTTTAAAGATTTTCTAATTTTTTCAATTTTTTTTAAATACCCAACGGGTTTACCAAAACAGGTAGAAACCTAAAAATGGCCAGTTCCGATTAACATGGCGGTTATAACTCTAACTACCAGATTTTATCAAAGGCAATTTTCCCTGATTTGTACGATTCGAATGGGGAAGTAAGAATTAAGTTGATTGTTTGTTTTAAAGGTAATGGAAGAAGCAAGCAAGAAAGAGAGAGCCACGTATTTGAATCCTTTTCCATATGTTTGAAAGTGGAACCCCTTCCCATTTCTCCCCGCCATCGCAACTCTTATCTCTCTCTTATCTAACTTTTTTGGAAATAATTTTTCTCTACAATCATAATTATTATGACTAAGACAGACAGCGCACCTCCTAAGAAAAATCTCACACCATCATTTCCTAGAAGATGCGTTTTTTCATCAACTTTGGCCACCAAATACTATACTTTCTTTCAAACGTGAGATAGCGACCTATTGACGCTTGCCCAACTTTTCGAGTAATTTACGTACACAACTTAAATTGTTTTTTTTAAAATATGAATTGCTCTATCTATCTATAGAAATTATAAAGAAAGTCAGTCAACCTTTGTTTTTTTTCTAACATCGCCCCTCAGTCAAAAAAGGAAGGAATTCTCGATCCAAATTTGATTTTATTTTTTTTGTTAGTACGACAATGCCCCAAGCTTAAAGGAAGTGCAAATAAAATTGGGTCTGAGAATGTCCTCGAATCGAAAGACAATTTTGAAAAGAAAAAAAAAAAGTTAACCGACCTTCTTTGTAATTTCTACCTATAAATAGAATATTTCATATTTTAGGAAAAATTTAGGCTCCCCAACTTTTTTTTTTCCATGATAGAACTATAAATCTATTGGGGAGATAGGGAACCTTGCCCACATGAGAGAGAGAGAGAGGATGCAGGCATTGTTGAAGTGTGTCATGTTTATGGCGGCTCTAGGCTTGATTTTAAATGCTTCTCTCATGCCTACAGTGGAATCAAGGCTTATTTATCAAACATCCCCTCGGATGGGTAAAGATTATTTTCAGTGTTGATTAGTTGTTTATATCTTTGTTTTGATTAAATATTAACATTTTTCATCTGTGCATAGCCCAACTCAACATAATCTCCTAAATCCAACGCTCTTATTTAAGCTACATCTTAGAAACCATAAAGTTAACAGTATGAAAGTACTGTTTAGCTGCTGATATATCAATTTCGTTACTTAGTTTTGTTCATATTTCAACAATTAGAGTGTCCAGTTTTAATTTTATTTATTTCTTTCTTTTGGCAGGAAATGGAATTTATGAAGACTTTGGAAATTTTGGAGCTGCCATCCTTCAAAAGAGTCCTCAACCAAACCCGAACCATAGTCCTCAACCAAACCCGAACCATATTCCTCGCAACCGCCCATCTACTCCTCCATCTCCTTAAGCCTTCTCCTCACCCAAATCATCTGATGCTCCATTTGGTGACGAAGCAATAAATTTTTATTTTTGTCTACCTATTATTCCTAATATCTCTATGGCATGCGATTATTATTTATTCTAGTTGTTTTTGTTTTTAGGTTTAGGAGAATAACCCTCTTTTCAATTCTATCTTACTTGCACCTTGCCGTTTTTCTTTTTTTTTTTTTTTTTTTGGGTCTTTTCTAACCTCTTACTTGTGCTTGTCACCTAACATGGAGCTTTAATGGATTGCAACAAGACATTTGCCCATAAAACCTCTCAATTTGATTATGGGAAATTTACTTAAATAAGAGAATTATGGGTTGGTCAAGAATTTGTAGAGAAAATAAGAAAGAAAATCATTTTTATTATGGTGTTGTTATTTTCATTTTAAGACATTGTTATGAATTAATTCAAGCAAAAATGATAAAAGTCATCCAACGTCAATAGGTTCCAAAAGGGAAATAGATATATGAGAGTTGTTTTATGGATCCGAAAAAGAGTACTTGGCTTCTCCAAATAACTAAAAACTGTATCATGCCTGAATCTAACTGGGGTTTGCGGTGGTGGATCAAAAGAAAAGGAAAAAAGAGATATTCTTTAGATGAACATTGTTCCAAGTTTTGTTATTTCTTCTAATACCCATCTCTCTCTCTCTCAATGGTAATTAGAAAATGTCTTGGACTTTGATGCATTAACGTTTCGACTGTAGGCCCCAACTTTATAAGTGTTTGTGTTTATATGTAGAATTTTCCTATAATTGTCTTATCAAGTTCAAGTATTTTGTGGTGTCCCATATTTTTCAACACCTTGTTCCATTCTTTTCGCCCACAATCATTTTGGATTAGTGTAAAAGAAATGAGATGGTATAGCCTCCAAATTATATGGATACTCAATTTGTGCACAAGCATCCTCCAACAGTTAATATTAGAAGTGAATAAAATGAATGATTACAAATTTATTTTGTATTTTAAATTTACTTTTTCAGAAATTGGATTGCATAAAATTTCGGGAGTCTACACTTTTCAATCAGATGCACCTAAAATAAATACAAAAGATAATATGTGAAAGAGATCGTCACGATTGCCATTACCTTTTGGGTCCATAATCCAAAGGAGTTGTTCAGAATATCTACCGGTGAGTTCATCCAAATTTGAGGCATTATTGTTAGGGTGACATTGAGGATTGTGTCAACCTCTTCATTTGGAATCATTGAGTTCAATTTTAATGGTTGTTCTTTGGGAGATTCATGTGTAATAGTCATTGGTGTTATCCATCAATTAGTGCAGGCATTTTACTACTCTCTCTTTCAAGATCCATGAACCCAACAAATTCCAGGAAGCAATGATCCTTAGATGCGGAAATAGAAACTTCAAATATTGGATCCCATTATGATTCTATACTTAACTGGCTAGAAACAATTTCAGCTAGAGTGTGAACTGTAATATTAGTATAAAAAATAATCGAAAATACACATGCCATAAAAATACAAAAATATACGTGGTTCACCTCAAAGGCCTAGATCCAAAGGCAATGAGAAAAAAAAAATTTATCTAAAAAATAAAGATTACACAATTCAATGGAAATATTTCTCACAAAACCACACCAATATATTGACATTACTGGTCTCTTTCTCACCGAAAAGTTATCTTACTTGTTTGGCGTATTCTCCGTCTTGCCTGCCTTAGTAAACTTACTCGTTCCGAGTTCTCTCACCCTTGCCTTCTTCATGTAAAGGGATCTCTCTATTTGTTTCCTTTTCCAAGAAGCTTTTCATTTTTTGGACACGGTTAGCATGCGGCCCAAGCCCGCACATGTTGAAATGTGAGCCCTTTAATAAATTTATTTTTAGATGGATTTTTAGACTTAATTTTTAAAGATATGTAATCTTGAACGTGAATATCATGAATATGAAAAAATAAACAAATTTTAAAAATTAAAAATAATAATTCTATTAAGAAAACATTTGGACTATTAGTTTCAACTGATTTTAGATATACCACATATTTGCATTCATCTTTAAGATGGATGATTTATACTTCTAGACCGCACATACATAAATGCGGTCCTGCACGCATGAAACAATTTTCCTTATTTTCTTGGCTTCTCACCTTTAAGAGGCACTTTCTTGGCTTCTTCTCTCTTTTGGCTTCTCACCTCGAGGACTTGTTTTCTCTCCTTTGACTAGGATGTTAGGTTCCTTTTCAATCTGTCCACACAAGACTTCCAAATTTCCCGACCCAATTGGGCAAGCAAACCTCCATTACATAAAATACAGGAAAAGCTTTATATGTAACCCCATGCTTTCTATGGAACCCCATCCATATATATATATATATATATATATGTGACCCGGGACTTAGCCGTCAGATCTGAGTAGGTGGCAGAGATGACTTGCGTCACAATGTCAGAAGTTGGCTTTTAACTATCAGAACTTGATCGAATGGCGCATAGTTTTTTGTTTTTAATTTTTATTCCAAAAATCGTTTTGAAACAAAATTTGAGACATGCATAGATTTGACAAGGGTCACATGATAAAATAATATACAAATATTTCGCTTGATAAACACTTACCATAATATCCCTAAAATATATCAGAGGAATTTTGGTCATTTATATTTATGGGAAATATTTATTTTTTACGTTTCCCAAGTTTTCCCTAGATGGGATGCCGAAAATTTTATCCTAAACTATTTTGTAGAAAATAAATAAAAAATAAAATAATATTTGGCATGAAATTGTGGCATGAACAATCATAGCCATCGATTTTGAACCAATCGGTTAAGAACTAGGGTTACATATAATTTATATGTTGTTGAGGCCTTACTAAAAACTTTCCCTGGCATATAAGCCTAATGTGGGCTTTCCTCCTCGTTCTATCCCCAAGCAACTCACAATATCCTACACTTTTGTAACTTAATTATGGGAAAATATTGATTATCTAGAATTTACACCACAAGATAGGAAACAATATCAAATAAACATATATATTCTTGTTTCCTTCAAACTTCATTTGGGAAAGAGCTTTTCATCGGGATCACCAACCTCAACATTTACTAATAAAACTTCTTTTTTTCTCTGTCCATTGTTGGCGAGACATACAGACGTAAATCCCTTATTATTAGCGAATTGTCTCTAAAGACATCATTTAGCTTTTTGTATAATAAGGTCGTAACTATTCTCACTCATTACATATCAAATTGGATAGCTTGGGGTAAGTCACGACGTCTGATAATATTTTTTTTGGAACTTTGCGTCAATCAATAATACTCTTACAACGACCCATTTTGAAAGCTAAGAGAAAAGAATGATTGTGACCTCCCTGTATAAAAAATAAATGGTCTATATGTAGACAATCCCTATTATTAATACATAAAGTCAAAGGAAAAATGACATACGGACCAAAGAAAAGGTTTCCACTATTTCGTAAAGGTCCAATTTTTTTCAAAAATTTATGCAGTGATATTTTCTTTTTTTTCAGATTTATCTTCAATTTGATATTTGCAACATCGAATTTAATTTAATTTTTTTTTTTTTTTAACACTAGGGATTTCCTGGAGGCCAGAGGTCAGTTTGATGAAGCTTGGGATTGCCCTAAAGTTGGGTTGCACATTACCAAAAACATCACTTCACTCCAAAGTAATCTTCTTGCCTTGTTTTAGAGTAGATGATTCAAATATTGGACCAATCCCTTATCTTTTTACTTTCTCTCTTCTTCTTCTTTTTTTTTTTTTTAAATTCATTTTTCGTTTCGAAGTACTCTAAAGATTACAACATCGGACCAATCTAAGTTGTTTTCTTCTTTTTTTTCTCTGTTTTTTTTGGTGGGGACAGGTGGGGGTTCTCCTTTTTTTTGGGTTTAGAGATTGAATTCGGGCTTGAAACCCATAATTGAAACCTAAACTTTCATCCCCCATATTCTCTCTATCTCTCTCTCTCTCTCCAAACTTCACATTGTGATGAGGCGCCACAATGTGAGGATTTCCAGACGTCGCATTGTGACGGGGTACCACAATGTGAGGCGTTCTATTCCTACTACGGGATTCATATACTACAGGTACAAGACCCCTTCCCCACTGAACTATCCAAAAAAAAAATCCTCTCTTTTACCAAAACCTCATTTTGGGATGAAAAGATGAAGTTGATTTTAGGGCTTTTAAGCCCTAATTTGATCATGCTTGACACAAAACCTTAAGGGGGGACCGATATTCCAAATATTAGACAACTTCTTTAACCAAAAAAACAAAAAAAGTGCACCTTAGGTCAGTTCAATATTGCAATTATTGGACCACATTTAAATCCAAAAACATAAAAAAGCACGGATTGGTCCAAACTTTAAATCATCATATTGCCCTAAAGTTGGGTATTTCGATGTTTCAAACATGGGATCAGCAGGTAGTGGCAAGAAAAAAAAAAAAATTAAGAAAATAGATGGAATATTTGCAACACTAGACCAAAGAAGACTAAATAAAAAATATAAAAAGCGAAAAAGTAGGGCCTTACAGATTTTTAGAAAAGTTAGATCATTATGTAATGGATGTGGTTAGCATGCGACCAGCCTGGATATTGTAGAAATGTTGGCTTGGCAATAGATTTATTTTTCAAATACAATTTGATCTTTTTTATTGTATTTTTTTTCTCTACAAATGCACTTTTATGAGCGTCCATAAAATACATTTTTTCTACAATGAAAGTACCCCTTTAAGAGATGGAAGAGTAATCTTTGAATCACGTCCCAACAATATCCACCTATGGTATTTATAGCAAACATTAGTCTTAACCCCCACAAATTATATATATCATTGTTGCCCCAAATTTTTCCACTCAAAAGAATATGGGTCTTATGACATTCGCACTTGTTCTTTGATGAATACCAAACTTCACCGCGGTGGAGCACTGAGTGTCTAGAAGATTTTATGCGAGACAAACACGAGAGAGAATGAGTGGGGTTGTTAAGAATAATGCAAAGCATCCAATAATATAAGATGCCCTTGGATAAAGATTCTGTGAACCGGAGAGTACATGTTGTAGTACCAGTCCAATAACCCAGATTAAAAGAAAGGGCAATCTGGACAGGTGAGATTGGCTCTCATAATTTTCCTGACATTTTTCAAGTGTATCTGTTTTGTATTTTTATTTGAAGCATCTTCATGAGCACACACACAGTTTCGTGTCCTTTAGACACTGGCTTTCTCAAAAAAATAAAACAAAAATAAATAAAGATATTCTAACATGCAATGATGGCGGTTCATTTCTAAGCTTTCCATCAGGGCTTCCTCTTGCTTTCTGATGCCACGAACATTTCTCATCAAAATTTCTCCCTTTGTACTCAATGTATCATATTTTTTCTTTTAATAAAAGGAGTAGGGGCCTGGCTTTTCCTGCCGATATACCCCCCAAAAAAAAACAAAAAAATTGAAAGAAATTATGTCATTTGGCCTTTAAGAAAGAGAAATAAGACCGGCAATCACCCATAATGCGAAGTTAATTATGGTGAAAGATGAAGACACTCCCACTAAGTGTTTCCTCTAGGATTTTCAAATTAGGACACCTATAGCATAATTCTGTGGGAGCAAATTGTACATTTGAACAAAATACCCAATTAGGAAGACTACTTTCATTTTAGCATTTGTCAAATAAGATATAAATATTTTTTAAAAAAAATTATTTTGAGACCCATAATATCTAGATTGACCATCAAGAAAAGGGATAGCTCTTGAGATGGGATTTGTCCAAAGCAATTCTAGAGTTTGATTTCCACCCTTTTTTTAGGAACGAAAAATGGTCTTTGGAATTACTGAAGTGAAGGATAGTGATTTCATGCGACGGTTGTATAATAATATAATGAAACGATCTCTAAAAACTATGTTTTTCATTCCAATGAACAATAATAAAAAAGTAAAATTTGAAAACACACCCTAGAAAGGATTTTTTAAGACCAATTAATATAAACCGACTATTTTAATGAGATGATTAGATCTAGAGGATTTTTTTCCTTTCTAAATCTTTTCGATAATTTCTTATAATTAGATTAACAATAATAAAAAAAGAAAAATTGATTCTGAATTTAGAAAGACCTGGATCTTGAAATTCATCAAATGGATGGCCTAGATTCATTATTGAAGGGAACTCGTTTTGACCATATTTAAGGTGCAAATTGAAATTTCTTTTTCTTGAGATTGGTTATTAAGATGAAGAGAGTGTGTGCAAAATTTAGGGTCAAATAAATGCCAAAACCATGATTTTAAAAAAGTACGGTTTTATTATATTATAGTGACATGGTGACATTGTATCATTCCCCATTAGGGAAGGGTATCACATCACCAAAAATTTAGATTCAATAGGGTACAACTTAAGAGTTAATGTTGGCGGAGTAAGTGACCAATTTGCTCCTGCGGGAACATATAATATTTTCTCTCAATTGCATGAGCAACAAAAGACCAATCTGAAAGTAATGCGCTGGAAAACGATACTTACCCGTTGACCACACTCACACTTTCTATAGCCTTCATAGACTATTAATCTTTCGACCAGACACAACCCATTCTTTATTGATAAATAATTCACTCCACATTCTTAATCTTCACTTAAAGCAAAATGTGCTTCTTTGTTTTAAGAAACTCCATTCAAATTATAGACAGAGTCAAATTTAAAACAGTTACTTCTTTCAATTCAATGCCAAATGAATGGCCATTTAATTTATTGGCCCCTCTTTTGTACACACATATATACCCCTCAAGAAAATCAAAGTTTGCATAGAGAAGAAAGAGAAGATGGCAAAGTTTGCATAGAGAAGAAAGAGACAAGATGGCAAGGGTTGCGAAAAGAAGTTCATGTTTTGCCTTCCTCAGGAGTTTATGTTTCGCTTTACTTTTCCTATTGTGCACCACTGGTTCTCTTGTTGAATCAAGAAGTCATGGTAACTTTTTCACTTGATTTCACTTCTTTTTTTTTTTTCTTTCACTTTTGTTCATTGCATACAATGAGACTATTTATCTTTAATACAAGAAGGTCACAATTATTTATAACTATCCGAAGTGAAATCTGATTGCTTCGGTGTGTCACAAAATTCGATAAAATTTCTTTTGAAGTTTTAGCTTAATCAATGGAATAAATGCAGCCACCCAATTTTGTATCCAATGGTTAAAATTAGTTGTGATCATCTTATACCAAAAGTAAATAGTTTTATGGTATATTTTTCCTAAAATAAAACATTGACCTAGTGTTCAATGCTAAACATGTACAACAGCGCCTTCGAGTAAAAGACATATTTGGGAGTTTGGGATCCACTTTAAATTCACTGCATGAGTATTTTTAGAAGAAAAAAAAAGATTTCAGCCTCTAAACACTTAGATCTAGATATTAAAAAATTAGACAGGCTTTTTTCAATTTTAAGATGCTATTTTTTGTAGCACATGTAGAATACGTATGATTATACTTATATATCTTTATATCTTTGGGTCTGGTTTTGATGAGTTCACTTACTCATCTATAGATATGCATCCGCTCTCCTCGATCAGTTTTTGACATAGATTTTGAAGCAAAAATTTTAAGGATTTACGATATCATGGAGATCATTAATTTGAAACTAAATAAAGTTTATAGTTTAAATTTATAATTTTTAAAAAAACTTAGACCGTTGATTTATTTTTATTTATTTATTGGTTGAATCCCCTTTTTTGCGGTTCCACCCCATCTTAGAGATGGACGTTTGGTTACCTGACGCATCAAACACTGTCCCTTTATATTTTTTGTTTGAGGTTGGTGGAGGAGGTGGCATCCATGAAATTTTAGGGTTTTACCTGAGGGAGCATACAACCTCTTGGTTTTATTCTCTCTTGGATTTGCAGGAAATGAGTTAGTCATGATCCACCGAAGGGTAATGAGAGATGGTTATAAGCCTCCTTCTCCCCAACCAAATGGTCCAGCTAGAGGGTCACCGGATAATCAATTTGATGGCTGATGTCACTTCAAACCAGAGAGACAATCCATCTCAGTTCTATGCTACTATTTTTACATGAGATAGCTTGATTTTGGATGAAATTTTTCTTGGAATATGTTCAGTAGGGAATGTTACATGCACCTCAGGCCAACAATAATATAAGGTTTCTTTTGTTGTGCACCAATCGGGAGGAGAGAAAAGGTTGAAATAAAAAGTTTTTTACATGGAATTCTATGCATTAATTCCTTTCATCTACTATTTTTGGTAATAATATGCATCAATAAATTGGTTCCTTTGTTTATTTATGGATCCATTCTTCTTATTGCCTTTTTTTTTTTGCCTTTGTAAACCCTTTTACTCCGGTGTCCGATTTTGTATCCGGATGTGAGACATTTTTTTACAAGTTTGTAAAACTGCTCTTGTGACCTTGTCTAGTTGATATAGGGAACTGAATGACGATAATATTGAGTAGGTCCTTAAATTTCAAAATGGGTGGTTGTAATAGTATTTTGAATGGATACAAAGTTTTGAGAGCTTTGGTTGCCATTAGGTCTCTAGGTCACAACATGTAATCTATAGACTGGAATTTTAGCCCCTCACCTATTGACTGGCTTTGGTGGCCTAATTATAAACCTTTGTTATGGTCTGTAGGTCGTAGGAATTGCTAGGTTACTTTGAGAAAGTATGTGTGGATTATAGTCCGGTAGAAGATGGAGTGCTTTCAACATGTTTATAATTTATTGACTTAGTTGGAACTGAATCTCATCAAAATTATTTAAAATAAATTATATTTTGATGTTAAATATTTTTTAGATTTGATGGTTTGAATTTTTAAAAGTCTCTGAATATTTTATTTTCTCAAACTGGATTTATAAATATAGAGTAACTACATTTTTAGTATTTTATTTACAGAAAAATAAAAAAAATCAATTCTTCTTTCCTTAAAATTCAATTTAGGCCATTATGAAGTTGGTGTGGGTGGTGCTTGGGGCCCTCTAGAGGCACCATTTGTGGCACGCCCCACTTTATGGAAGTTTCCTTCCTATTTTGTGAAGGGTCTATGAAGCTTCTCAATCAATATATAAGTTATGGAAAGTGTTTTGCAGAGATTTTGATTGAAACATGATAAGAAGGTTTTGAAAATTAAAGAGATTTGATTTTTTAGGTTTAAATATGTGTAAGAGAGAAAATGAAAATAAAAGGTATATATTATATATTTTTCATATCTTTTATTTGATGGGATTAAGTTACGGAAGCTGAAAGATAAGATTCTAGCACCTTTTTTTGAATCATGATGACTGATCTCAAGATTGTAAGGCTTAGATCTTGAACCCCAGAGATCTCTTATGATTAATGGTCTATATCTAATTTCCATAATGATCGTTAACCCTAAGAAACACCAATCCCATATAAAGTATATAAATAGGGGGCATATCTCTATACCTCTCATGTCTCTAAGATCTCTATCTTCACTCCCTTATAAAAATATTGAGGAAGAAATAGAGGGCATGCCCAAGCCTATGGCTCCAAGAGGTGACATGCCCATGCACAAGGTAATGAGATCTTGTAGTGTGCACATTGCTCTATTGCTCTCTTGTTTGTTTAA
Source organism: Amborella trichopoda (assembly GCF_000471905.2). The sequence continues at coordinate 1,608,936 of NW_006500340.1, read as the reverse complement.
GGGTTGTAACCTATGGTTTTCCATGCTTCAAAGGTTTGAGATAGACAATTGATCACGTTTTCTATTGGAGGAGGAGAACCAGAGTGGAGTGTGCAAAGTATAGTTGAAGTAATCTTCAGGCAATCTTATTTATGGTTTTCAATATTATATTTTCTTATTCCCATGAGTATTATGTGTTTCATGATTTCAAAATAAAGTTTATACAATAAATAGTTGTTAAAATGACAGCATCTGAGAGCCCTTGAGACTCTTTATATTTTTTATTATGTATTTGAGTATATGTAAGTAATCTGAGTGGTAAAAATAAATAAAAAATAAAAAATAAAACATTTTCATCGATATACACTTGTCCTGGTTACATAGTCCAACTATCACTTCCTAGTGTTTCAGTGAACTAGGCGAACCTGTCAGGCACCAAGAGGCTTGGATCTACCTAATCTCATAGTTTCCATCCTTTCACTATTATTTTTCCATATTTTTAATTCTAAATATTAAAAATAATAATATCTTCTTTTCTTTTTTTTTTTTTTTTTTTAGTTGTTTTAAGACAATTCAAAGAACGGGTTATCGGTCTAGCCAATGGATGATTGGGCAACCCGATCTGGGCTTTAAGACACTGATTCAAATAGAACCTCAATAGGCTAAATTTAGCACTTAGAAAATTTAAGATGCGGGGCAGCTATATATGACACATGGATCGAGTTTGATTCCTCCAACGAATTATCAAAAAATATATGGAAGTTTTATTTACCCAAAAAAAGGCATAAAATACCACGGTCTCTTCCAAATCTTTATTAGCACTCACTCCCTCTCTCTCTCT
>NW_006500340.1:1542532-1574615 GCF_000471905.2 Amborella trichopoda | reverse complement strand
ATAGAAAATTCTTCTCAACGCCTAGGTGAAAATGAACAATGATTTCGCCTATTTTCATCACCGTCAAAAGTTCATCGCACGGTCACGATTGTAAAGTACTATTTTATTTTTCATTTGTTTTTTATAAATCAGAATGACCTGAATTTTAAAGCGTACGTACATCTTTGTGAGACACATCTAATAAAAATATAAAACATTAATTCGCGAAAACAATATTTACCAAAATATTTTACATTAATTCGCAAAAACAATATTTACCAAAATATTTTACATAATAAAATGATCAAAAGGGGTATTTTGATCATTTTCTTATGTAAAATATTTTTTTTTATATTTTTTGTAGATTCGCCTATTTTTTATGAACACACGCTCCAAATTTCAGGTCATTTCGATTTGTAAAAATAAAATAAAAAATAAAACACTACCGGACAATCGTGACCGTGTGATGAAGTTTGGATAGTGATGAGGGTAGGCGGCCTATAGGCGAAATGAACCGTGATTTCGCCTACCATCATCACTATCCAAACTTCATCGCACGGTCAAAATTATCCAGTAGTGTTTCAATTTTCTTTTTTTTTACTAATCGGAATGATCTGAAATTTGGAGCGTGTATACATCTTAGTGAGACACACCTAATAAAACTATGAAAAAAAATAATTCAAAAAATAATATATTGACCAAAATCCGCCCATAAATTTTTGGGGGTATTTTGGTCAATTTATAGTTTTTGAATTATTTTTTTTTCATTTTTTTATTAGGTACACCTCACTAAGATCTACACACACTCCAAATTTCAAGTAATTTAGATTTGTTGAAAAAAAATGAAAAATAAAACACTACATGATAACGATAATTGTACGATAAAGTGTGGATGGTGATGAGGTTAAACGAAATCACTATTCATTTTTGCCTATAGGCATTGGGAAGAGTTTTCCATATAATGAACAGTGGTTTCACCTACCCTTATCACCATCCAAACTTTATTACACGGTCATAGTTGTCCGATAGTGTTTCAATTTTTATATTTTTTTTTCTACAAATTCAAATTACTTGAAGTTGGTGTGACACAAAGTGTGCCCAACTGGCTAGAAAGAGCATCGTGTAATGTAAGAGCTTTGAGGGAAGACACCTGTGTGGAGGAGCAAGGTGCATAATATGCTTGGTAGAGTAAGTGGGAAGATTGAGAGAGAAACTTAAGAAAGTGAGAGGAGGTTTGTGGAGGCGCATGACAAGTGGGAGGGCTTGAGAGAGAAGGTGAGGGGGTGGGTCGCTTGAGAAAGGAAGTGAAGGTGTGTTGGAGTTTGAAAGAGAAAGTGGAAGCTTGGGGCATTGAGAAGGAAAGAAATAGATAAGATCATAAGAAGAGAAGAGGGAATTTGAGGTACGGCTTACTTGTGTGGTAGTTCACAAGTAAATACTGCTAAAGAGTTACTAGTATGGCTTACAAAAGAATTTGAGGCATGCTGTAATTTTCCCTTATGTTTTACATGGGATCAAACTCTCTTAGTTAGGAAGAGATATTCCAAGTTCCATCTTTTTAAACGGAATATATTTTTTTTTAAGCACAAGGGGAACTTTTTTACGGTTATAGAATTTATTTTCTGTATAGGTTATGTGCATCAAACACCAGAGTTGTATTTTTTTCCCATAATTTCTTGTTATTAAACCTGCCCTTTGAGTTAGTGGTATGGCTTACAAAGAATTTGGGGTATGCTGTAATTTTCCCTTATTTTTGACATGGGATCTTAGTCTCTTTGAAAGGAAAAGATTTTTTATTTTGGGAAGATTAAATGAGACTAAAACTATGGTTTACAATATCTTTGATTAAGAAAAGTAAATCCGATGTTGTACTAGAAAGGTTTCATAAACGCCAAGTTATCTTTTTCTAATAAAGTGTTTGAAACAGTAGAGCTTTCCGTCCCATATTATGATGATTTTACTGGTATTTGTGGCTCGAAACTTTAGCTTGCCTAACTTTCAAATCCATGCTCGGCAATAGCATGTGTATATGCTCTTGATATTGGATTGATTACAATTCTCCAATAATCTTATTATAATTTTTTTTAGCAAATAATAAAGTTTCAATCATCATCATCGTCCAAGCTTTATCTCAACTATTTAGGGTCAGCTATCTGAATCATAATTTGTCATGCTAGTTTATTAAGGGTTAAATCCATAGTGAAACTATAAGTCACTATTTCTCTTCTCCTTACTTCTATCCATATCCTTTTGAGCCTTCCTATTGTCTTTTAGAGTCATTCACTTGAACCAACTCACCCCCCTTAACCGATGTTGTTCTAAGTTGATGTTGCATGTGGCCGTCCCACCTAAGTCTACTGTCCTTTATCTTATCACCTATTGGAATCACCCCTAAATTTCCTCAGATGTATTCAAATACCATCATTTCTTGTCTTCTAAGTTGATGTTGCATGTGGCCGTCCCACCTAAGTCTACTGTCCTTTATCTTATCACCTATTGGAATCACCCCTAAATTTCCTCAGATGTATTCAAATACCATCATTTCTTGTCTTGCTATTTATTCTTTTTTGTCTCATAGAAAATTCAACCACGAGTTTTGAAATAGGTTAAGATGAATTCAGCATCAAAACTACATTTTTCAACATCGTTTTTCTTTGTTAGCTCAACAAGTATCGGTCTCTTTAGAGAACCTCATAAAAAAAAGTTGCAAGAATGAAAATACGTGAGATTCCTTTTGTTTTAATGATTTTTCCAATAATCTTTTGAAAAATAGATGCATGAACGTGAGTTCACAAATAAAATCTATTCATGACCTCCTTTCCATGATTACTGGATGTTTTGATGACACTTTATACTGGGGTTAAAGAAATCATCAGTTCAAATGGAAATTGATTGGACCATTTCAATTTCTTTAGGGCCTATTTGGTTCCTTAGATTTTTCAATCTTGTAGAAAAGTGTATCATGGAATTGATATTTTTCAGAATTGGCATTTCCTTGAATATTTGTATGCTGTTTGGATTACATCTGGTAAAAACTAGGAAATTGCAAATTCATCGTTTGGATTGTGCAGAATATTTTTTTATGGAAATACAAATCCTCTCTCTCTAAAATTTGATATGCCTTTTTTTTCTAATACACTGGCTTTCAAAAACTTAAAACTTAAAATAGTTTATCTCTTAACATTTGGAGATACTTTCCTTCTCTAAAAATTTTAGATGTTTTCTCTATCTAAAATTTGATATAGTTTCTCTCTGTAAAATTTTGAGATATCTTCTCTCTCTAAAACTTAAAATTTGCGATATTTTCTCTCTATAAATATTTTGAGATAGTTTCTCTCTTTAAAAAATATTAGATATTTTCTCTCTAAAATATGATATAGTTTCTCTCTCTAAAAATTTAAGGTACTTTCTCTATCTAAAACTTTAAATTTGAGATAGTTTCTTTCTAAAATTTTTGAGATAGTTTCACTCTTTAAGAAATCTTGGAGAGAGAAACGATCTCAAAATCTTTAGCTTGTGAAATTGTGACTTAAGCCATCTCAACCATATACTCAGATCTGACGACTGAGATCAAGGGTCACATATACTAAATATGTGGATGGGGTCCATATAAACATTTCTCGATCCTTATAAGTGAAGAAGGCATCTCTCTCTCTCTCTCTCTCTCTCTGTTTAAAAATTTTGTCGTTTTTACTGTCATCCTATTTTTAGAAATTCGGCAGACTCTCAGCATATCAAGGATTAGTGTTAAAAAAAAAAAAACCAAAATAGTCCTTGATTGGATTCCCATAGGAATTAGAACATGTTTCGATGGTTATCTGTCAATTAAATACTCCCAATACCAATCCAATTCCTGTAGGAATTGAATAAAGTTTTGGATATTATACATTTGTCAGCTGGAGGCACGAGAGGAGCAGGTTTCAGATGTTATACAGAGTGAACGAGTATTACGGATCTGGAGGCATGAGAGGAGCTTGCAATTTTTAAAGTGTTAGATCACCCTCTACCCGATACAATTCATAGATGCAATAGGGCAACCCCAACCATGTAAATTTCAACCGTATGTTCAAGGACATGGTCGCTACTTTCGTTGCTCTTCAAGAGGTGGTACTTGCAGCCATGGATGCAACAGTTAAGGTGGTCCAAAAAATGTCAAAAAGTTTGAAGGATGAGACTCGGACAGATCTAACCAAGCGCCCTATGCACCATTTTTTTGGTCTGCCGGATGATTTGGAGGTCTCCTCACCTACTTCTAAGCTGCTTCTGATACCCTATTTAAAAGCAGACTCTAAAGCTGTGCGCTCATCGGATAGATTGGCTGCTCGTGGCTCTCGGGGCTCTTCAGCTCCTTCTTCAGATGGAGTGGTTTTCAGGATAGGCCATGCGACTTCAAAGAACCGGTCCTCCACTAGTTGCAGCTGCAACACCTGCTCGTGCAGCTCTTTTTGTCATTGTCAAGATGGTGGCTTTGCGGGACCCCGTGAGCCTTCATCTCGTCCATGAAGATTATCAGTTGGAACGTGCGTGGTCTCTGTGCTGATTGACGTAAGAAAGAGGTCAATTTATTGATTTCTAATTTTAAACTTTGTGCTTTTATTATGCAAGAAACTAAAAGTGCTTCGCCCTCTCTTTTGGATGTCAAGACTTTGTGGGGTAATGGTTCTGTGTGCTTTGAGGGTGTGGATGCCATTGGATTTTCTGGAGGTCTGTGGGTTCTTTGGGACCCAACAGCTTTGCTTTGCCTGGATGTTTTTAAATCTGACAGGTTCTTGGCTATTACTTTTGAAGGTCATGTCAGGGGTTTTCGTTGGGTGCTTATTAACATGTATGGGCCTAATATTGCTACTCTTAAAGGTATCTTTTTGGATGATTTGAAATCTTTTATTTCCTCTTCGGGACTTCTTGTTTGCATGAAGGGGATTTTAACTTTATTCGACACCCGAATGAAATTTTCACTTTTTCCCGGTTTAATTCTCATATGCGTTTATTTAATGACTTCATTATGGAGAATGATTTATTAAATCTTCCTATTGCTGGAGCTCACTTTACTTGGTCTAATAACTGTTTATCCAATCTGATTATGTCCAAGATTGATCGCTTTCTTATCTCGGAGGCTTGGGAAAGAGCATTCCCTTCGATCAAGGTTAATGCTCTTACCAAACTTTCATCTGATCACCTCCCTATCTGTCTTCATACTGAGGAGGTCTTATCTGGGCTTAGACCTTTTCGTTTTGATGTTCACTGGCTGGATGAGCCTGAAGTTGTGGACATCATCAATCATACTTGGGGTAGTAGTTATGTTTTGGGCAGTTTTGGCTTCTGTCTTCACAAGAAGCTAATCTACCTAAAGTACAAACTCATATCTTGGAAAAAAGCAAACCAGTATCATCTTAAAGGTAAGATTGATACCACTTTGATGGACTTAAAGATGATTGAAAATTCTATTAAGGAAAACCAAGTTTTATCTGATGAGATGATTGTTAATGAAAATTCTCTGCTTAATAAGTTACATGATCTCTTTTGAATGGAGGAGATTTATTGGAAACAAAGATCAAGAGTTAAATGGCTCAAGGAGGGTGACAAAAATGCCAATTTTTTTCATGCTATAGTGAATGCGTGTAGAAGGTAAAATGATATTTCTACTATTTCTCAACCGGGTGTATCGGAAGGCGACATTTTAGCTTGTGATGAGGCCTTTGTTCAACATTTTGAGTCTACTTTTTCTAGTGATTTTAACCTTGGTGTTATCTTACATGGTGCTCCTTTTAAATCCCTGCCATCTTTCTTGGTTTTTGATATGGAAATAGATCTTACTGTGGAAAAAGTTAGATTGGCAATTTTTGCTCTTCTTGGGGATAAAGCCCCTGGCCCTGATGGTTTCCCTCTTATCTTCTTTCAGTATTTTTGGGATTTACTACACGATGATGTTTATTTAATGGTTAAGGAATTTATGTCCACTGGGAGTATTCTTAAGGGCATTAACTCTGCTTATATTCCTTTAATTCCAAAAAAGGATATCATTGATGATATTGGAGATATTAGGCCGACTAGTCTCTTATCTAGTCTTTATAAAATTATTGCAAAATTTTTAATAGAGAGACTTATGTTAGTTTTCCCTTTTGTGATTTCTAATGAACAATCAACCTTCATTAGAGACCGCATGATCACAGATAGCATTCTTATTGCCCAAGAATGCATTCACTATATAAATCTTTCTGAGCAGCCGAGAGTGGTTATTAAATTGGATATAGAGAAGGCATTGGACTGATTTGAATGACAAGTGCTCAGTGAGATTATGAGAAGAATGAGTTTTGGTGTCAGATGGATTCTTGGATTATAGGGTGGATTTCTTCGACCCATTTCTTGGTTCTTATTAACGGATCTCCTAAGGGGTTCTTCTATGCTTCTAGGGGCATTAGACAAGGAGACCTACTATCTCCTTTTCTTCTTACCTTAGTAGTAGAAGGTTTTAGCCTGATATTTAAGAATGTTGTAAATGCAGGTCTTTTTACAGGTTTTCAAGTTTCCTCATCTGGGCCTACTATTATTCACATTTGCAATATACAGATGACACCTTAATTTTCTGTGATGCCAGTGAAGAACAAATGCAGAATCTGAGCACATTCCTCTTGTGTTGCCAGCTAGCTTTGGGCTTCAAAGTAAATTTCCATAAGACGTCAATTGTGGACATCTCTTGCTCTAATAGCCTTTTGGATTCTCTTGTTTCAATTTTGAGTTGCAGAGTTGAGAAGTTTCCCCTTAAATATTTAGGGGTTTCTATTTCTAATCGTAAGCTCACTCGTGCAGCATGGGACCCTCTTATTCACAGGTATCAAGTTAAATTTGACATTTGGAAGACTAAGACTTTATCTTTTGGTGGGCGTACTACTTTGATTAAATTCACTTATGCACATTTTCCTATTTACTTAATATCGGTCCTACAAATACATAGTGAAGTAATCAAGCTTATTGAAAACTATATGCGATACTTCATTTGGGGTAATAAACCACAACAAGTTTCATTTGGTGAATTGGGACCAGGTTTGTATGCCATCAAAGCTAGGAGGTTTCGGTATCAGAAAGCTTAAACTTGTTAACTGGGCGCTTCTTTTCCAATGGTGGTGGAGAATCTTTCAAAACTCTTCTCATCTCTGGAAGGATGTGCTAATTGCTAAATATGGTTTCAATCATATCACCCACTCGATTAAAAAAGTTAGAGGAACCAAATTCATCTCACAGATTTTGAAGGATATTTATAGCTGCAGAAATATTGTTTTCAGCAACATCAGATGACTTATTGGCATTGGAGATAACACTTTCTTTTGGTTCAACAAATGGCTTGGTGATGTGCCTCTCTCTTCTACTTATCCTGATTTTTTTGCCAGAGTTGCTCAACCCTATGCAAAACTTTTAAAGTTGATTTCTTTTCCCCCCTCTAATTGTATGGTATGGAACATCGGATCCCACTACAATAAGCTACCAGACATGGTTATTTCGTAGCTTCATAATCTCTTCCAACCAACCGCTTGAACAAGTTTACACCACTTCTAATACCGAAGACTTGGTCATATGGGAATCAGAAACTGACGGACGTTTTTCTGTCAAATCAGTGTATAGGCTCCTTTTTATGGATCGGGTACGTATTGTTGATACCTCTTTGGCTTTTCTTTGGAAATGGTCAGTTCCAGTTAAAATCCAAGCCTTCCTATGGGTTGTATGTCAAATGAGATGTTTAACAATAGACAATCTGTAAAAGAGAGGTAAAATTCTTCAAAATATTTGCTTGATGTGCAAAAATGATGAAGAAATTTGCTCTCATCTTTTCCTTCACTGTCTTTTTGCCTCTAGCTTATGGCTATGAGCCTTCTCTTTATTGGGTTTTTTCCTCATGATACATTTGAATCTTATCAACTGTATTAATCATCTTTCTGCCATTGGACTATTAAAAAATGGAGTAGTGATTTGAAAAATTTTCAGAAGTTCAATCTTATGGCAGATTTGGTCAGAACGTAATAGGAGAACATTTGATGGGGTGTCTCAGAGTATTGAAAGGGTGAAAGATCTCATTTTACAATATCTTTGGAACTGGTTTTCCTTGACTCCTGAAGGACGGGGTACTATTCGGACTGATATTTATATGAATCTAAAATTTTTAGCTCATTCCTCTTCTTGCACTAGCCGTCCCCGTAGAACTTGGATTGCACCTTTAGAAGATTGCCTCAAACTTAATTTTGATGGCAGCTCATTTGGAAATCTAGGGTCTGCAGGTGTTAGTGGGCTTCTTTGCAACAATTCTAGTTCGATTCATTTTTCTTATTCGGGTCCTCATGGGTCTACGATAGTCAATCATGTTGAATTGGCTGCTCTCCTTCAAAGCCTTCATACTATCATCGACATGGGTTTTATTGGTGATATTATAATTGAATGGGATTCCCTGAATGTTATCAAGTGGTGTAGAAAAGAGCAAAGGATCCCCTGGTCTTTTTTTACTATTTGGTTAAAAATTCAAAACCTATGTGCCTGGCCTAATTTACGGATAAGCTTCGACCACACCATCCGCGAAACCAATGATGTTCTTGATGGGCTTGCTAAACATGGTGTTTCTCTTTCTTTTTTACAAGTTTCTAACGATTTGATTCAATCTCTATAATCTCATGCTCTTGAAGCATTGTTTTAATAAAAATTCATAACATTTATAATATATATATATATATATATATATTTGATAAGCACACCCCTAAAATACAGCCATATCAAAAAAATTCTTCTCGAGAATCTGAGTTGCATGAGCAGAAACTCGCTTAAAATCTTTAATGCTTTACCACAAAACACTACAAAGTACAAACTCCTTGATTTTCTTGTGTAAGATCACTACCTTTCCTTTCCTGAAGCGTCACTGATCTTTTTAGTACATCTACTTCTCTCCTTGGTTTTAAAGCCTCACTTATGTTTGACTCTTTTGTCTTAATTCATAATTTATATAGATTAAATAATATTTTAAAGCGACACAGATATGTGGTAGGGTGAGAGGGTATAAGAGAAAAACGGAGAGACAGAGTTGCCACGTAACTTGCGACGTGGCAATCAGAAGGAGGGATAAGGGGAAGGCGAAGTTGCAATATAAAGATGATGCAAGCATGAGGCTAGAGATAGAGTAAAATTAAAAACAAAGGCACCATAAAAACAATTGAACCATCAATAAAAGGAAAAAAAAAAAAAGTTTTGAAACATACCTTTAAAATAGATTAACATCTCTCTCTACTAAAAAAACCTTATCACGGACAAACCGAAAAAACCTATAGCCTCTCAGTCAAAAAATCATCGATTTCTCTCTTTCAACTCGAAAAAAAAAAAACCTCATCAACGAATAACTATCTCTCTTTCAACTCGAAAAAAAAAACCTCCTCCATGGATAACTATCTCTCTTTCAACTCGAAAAAAAAAACCTGATCACGGATAACTATCTCTCTTTCAACTCGAATAAAAAAACCTGATCCACGGATAACTATGCAAACCCCTAACCTCAATGTCAATAAGCGCAATCTCTAATGGAAAACCATTAAGAAAAGGGTTGAGATATTGGGTAAGCAACCAAGTCATGCATTGTCACTAGTCCACGTATGAATACACATGGTTGCCCTTAATTGGGCCTCTACTATAATTAAAATGGTCAAAGGGATAGAAATACATATACACATCTAATCAATACAATTAATTATTGTACAATTGTATTGAAATTGGAATTTCCTTTTAAGACATCTCTCTCTCCAATCATACAAAAGGAGAAAAGAGGGGCATATAAATGCATATAAAAGCTGTGCTATTAAGATCAAACCATTGGAAGAGATGGCAAGGTTCTTGAATGAGTTTGGAGGCCATGGAAGCGGATTTTACAGTGGATTTTTTGCAATTTGTATGGTGGGGATTGCCGTTTCCATGACATTATTCATTGTGTTTTCATGTGCAGATGGGGAGACAAGGAAAAAACGTCGTGATGGTGGTGGTGGTGACGGTGGCGGTGGTGATGGTGGTGACGGTGGCGGTGGTGGTGATGGTGGTGGTGGCAATGGTGGTGGTGGTGGCAATGGTGGTGGTGGCGGCGGAGGAGGAGGAGGTGATTGAAGTTGAAGTTACATATAATGTGCCAGGTGACCAAGTTTTTTGTGGATCGGAATTATATCCTTCTTGCATATGCTTCGTATGTTAATTGAGAGAGAGAGAGAGAGAGCTATGGATGATTCATTTTAACAAGATGGTGCTTGTTAATAATACGTGTCTATTAATGTGTGCTTATTGGTGTTGATTTGTAAGTAATAGAAAAGAGGAAGAAGTTTATATTGAGAGTCTACCTTTAAGGCGCACCTATGGTTGTTCTGATGTTGAAAAAGTCTCAAATTGATCCGTTCAATTTCGAGATAGATGTGTGGATATGGAAAATAAAAGATTTTACATCATGAAAATCCCTCTTGTAACGTATTATCTGGACAATCATTTTTAGAAACGTGTGGTTTCTATAAGATTGCAACCTTCAACGATCCAATTAAGGTCCACCTTCAAATTTTATTATAAGATATAATTTTGATATAAAAAATTATTATAATTATCTAAAAATCTATTTTCATATCTAATTATAAAGTTTTAAATTCTAAAAATGGTTAAAAATCAAGTAGATCTATAAACATATGAAAATCGTGAAAATAGACGATCTAGATAATGCATTGAAGAAGCACTTTTTCTGGAAATTAAATTATTACTTTTTTCATATTCATTAATGTCGATGTTGAGATGATCGATTAGAGGCTTTTTCAACATTAAATCAATATTTTTCGATGGATTTTTGATATACATATGTAATTCTATATTTTAAAGTTGCAACCTTGTATAAACTTTTTTTGTTTTTAAATTATTAATTGTTTGTAGATATGCTCGATCTGCATCATTTTTTACGTTTTAAATTTAATAATTTGGTACGACAATATATCTTTATGCCAACACTGAAGCTGCATCTTTGAGTATAGTTTTAAGGCGTGGCTTATTTCTATAGTACAAGATTGACATCTTATACAAACCTCCCCTTAAAGAAGATTGACATCTTATGCAAACCTCCCCTTAAAAGAAAAAAAAAAATGCATGTATGGTTTCCTAGTTGGTTAAATACGTTAACATAAGATTCCATATTTCCAATTTGTTTGTATATTGAATAATTTAGGTAGTGGTAAGTGAAAAAGCGGGTTTTGAGAGGAGAGGAACCTTTGTCTCAAAGTAAAAAAAAAAAAAAAAAAAAAAAAAAAAAAATTGTTGACATATTGGATTTCAACTTTGGACCCAAAAATTTAAGATGGTAATATGATAAGGTCGATATTTTTTAGGCAGTTTTTTTATGTGCATTTTACTTCTACAATATGAAGTTGACATTGTATATAAATTTTTGAAAAGTATACACTAATACGATTAACATTTAGTACACGGTGGTCATAATCAATCTTAAACATTAAATGTGAAATTGGATAGTTGCATTTATTCCTCGGCCATGCTTGTTGGCAGCCACTATTCCACTAGGGTCCCCCACCACATTTGCTAAGAGAACATATTGATTAAAAAAAAGGAAAATTTACGTAAATATTCGTTTTACCAAAATACCTAAAACTTTATGTATTACTCATATGTTTCTTTTTTGTATTTCATAACGATTTATTTAAAAAAATACAAAATTGCCCATTTCGGTTTTTTAAAATCCAAAAAGAGCATGACTATGGTTTTTCAAAAACTTAAATGAACGTGATTTTGGTCTTTCAAAAACAAAAATGAATGTGATTTCGGTTTTTGAATAACCAAAAATGACTCATCCTTCTCTCACTACCCTAAACTTTCCGTCTACTCTTGCTCTATGCCATTTTGTCACGGAAAAAGTTTATATAAGGATGCAACCTTATACTGTACAACTACGGATGCACCTCAAAAATTCATAGGAAAAGGTAGTTTTAATGATGAAAAACCTTTTGATTGATCATCTCGATATCGAGATGTATGACCATGAACAATAAAAAAAATCAAATCTAAAAAATAGTGCACTTTACAACATATTATCTACACCGTGCATTTTTTAGATTTTCACATGTATATAGATCTATTTAATTTTAACTATTTTTTAAATTTAAAATTTTATAATTAGATATAAAAATAGGTTTTGAGAGAATCCCAATAACATTTTACATCAAATTTATATACCATGATAAAATTTAAAAATGCACTTTATCTCTACGGCTACATATGCATCCGCACGCCAAGTGCACCCTGTTTTTTTTTTTTTTCTTCTTTTCTCTCTTAAATAAAATCTGTGCAATTTTATCTCTCTTTCCTCTCTCACGAGACCCAACCCGAGAGCTTTCTCCCTCTCTTATATTATTTGCTGAACGGAAAGTTTAATTGTGATCTCTCCTTTATCCGAATAAACAATAATATATAAAAAAAATGAATCTGGTTTTTCCATGGACAGTTGGAAGGCACAACATTTGAGGTTTTGATCTTCATAATCCAAAACCATTTCCTCACAAGGAATGGTGATTCCCATGGTCAAATCCAAATGCTTCTTCTGCTCTTTACAAGAGGGACTTAAACTGAGGACCACAAAGCGAGTGTGCTTCTCTCCAAGATAAATCGGGAAATGTCCCTTTGCAACATCGCCATAAAAACCCATTTCTCCTGAATTTTTATCAGGATCAGGGCTCTGTTTTCTCCCCAAGCTCGACGAGCACCGAGTGCTTAGAGAGAGAAACACCGAGAGGAGGGGAGGGAGAAACCCGGACGAAAGGATAGAGATGAGGAAAATAAGCAAGTTTCAGAGTAGAGGGAGGGAAGTTTTTTACTTTTTCAAAAGGGAAGAATTGAAATTTTTTAAGGGAAAAGTTTAGATAGAGCGTAGGAATCAAATTAGAGCGTACCTCAAAACTTTCACGAGACGTAAAGATCAATAACGTGGATTTGGTAATCCCTCTTCTTTGGTGATCACGGAGACTTGCATCAACGAATCGATGGCATCATGAGTTCGAGCAAGCAACTGAATGAGTCGTAGCCCCAATCATTAAGCCCTCTTCCTCTCTCTGAGACATGATTAAGCAGGTCAGGTCCATTAATGGCAATTTAGGTGAGGAGAAAGGCAACAGATGGTTTAGTGAGAGCAGGGCCATGAATGAGGAGAAAGGCAAGGGATTCGATGGAAAGAGAGAAGCTATTTCAGCTGAGAGAATGTGAAAGACAAGGTCACAATTTCAGGCCACTGTTTCACCTCCTTAGCTTTCCCCTCAAGCCACACCACCCTACCAGAAGGGAACCACAATTACAGGGTCCTCCTTTTTTCACCTGAGATCCACCCCAAAAAATGAGAGAGAGAGAGAGATCATAAAACAACTCTCTCTTTCTTGCAACCTTCCGGCTAAACCCTTCCTTAATTTTTACAGAATCCGATCCAAATGAAAGGCGTGTTTGATTTCGTTACATTCTTGTTATGAGAATCGGATCTCGACCAAGTTATCGCTTTCACATGTTGGTGGGTGGATGTGAAAGCACGAACATTGTGCCTTTTAATAACTCAATATAGGTATGAAGCTGGTGTCCCACCCCTGGGAAGGCATTTTCACTGAAATATCCATTGATATGATTTCAACTCAAACAAACGTGTGGTCCACCAGAGAGGAAAAACTAAGGAAGGGCCTGGCTCCAAGAGAGGACAAACTAAGAAAGAAATTTGTTTGGTAATGGAACACATCCACTACACACTTCCTTAATTATCCACCATTTAATTTTGATTCTGGTAGACAATTAAATGATTTTTTTTTTTCAAAAATAATTTATTACTATAAAATACAATAAAATTTATTGAGGTAGCAATCGGGCTAGGCTTGAGTGATTAGAACTTGATTCTTGACATTAACGACGCTACATCGGAATTTTGACTGAATCATAAAAGAAACGTGTCTTGAGACACATTCAATGATTCAAGCAAGTGAAAATTGCAACGAAGCTTCACTATTTGGTCTTACAAAGCAGTCCCTTGCTTCACGGTCAACGATTTGAAAATTGACAAAAAAGAATATTTGTACCCTGCTATGGAGCTTGACTTTTTTGAATTCCACAATTCATGTCTTGGATGAGTAGTGGTATAAAAGGAGAACGAAAGGAGACTAATGTGCAATATAGACCTTGGTCATTTTCATCGTTCTAGATATGGCGAGGTTCTTGAAAGAGCTAAGCAGCCATGGCAGTTTTTCGAGTGAATTTTATGCAATTTTAATGGTGGCAATTACACTTTCTATGATGTCTTTTATAGTTTTCTCATGTGCTAAGGGCTCAAAGAAAGGGAAAGAGAAACCCTCCAAAGATGGTAAGAAGGGGAAAAAGAAAACCTCCAAAGTCGGAGATGGTAAGAAAGGAAAAAAGAAGCCCTCCAAATATGATGCTGACATTTCTTCGTGCTGCGAAGCATGCTGTTCTTGTTGGGGTGGCGGCGATGGTGGTGGCGGCGATGGCGGTGGCGGCGATGGTGGTGGCGGCGATGGTGGTGGTGGTGGTGGCTGTGGCGGTGGTGGTGGCTGTGGTGGTGGTGGTGGTGGCGCTTCTTGAAATTATTTAACATTCTTACTTCAATTATGGTGTGAGAGATTTGAAAATTTAATTGTTATAAGATTTTTTTATTTGTTATAGCATGGCTTAGTTTCTTCTATCTTTATTGATCACTTGTTTGAACAGTTAAATTGTTCTTCTCGGTTTTTACTTGCTTTTGTTTTAAGCACTTGGGGAATATCCAGTGAATTTAAACGGTGAAAGGATCCAATCCGAAATAGAAAATAAATTCCAAAAAGGAAATCTTGAGAATGCGCGAGAAGTCACTTGAAAGGAAAACGGTTATTATTGTTATTATATTAGGATAGTTTAATGGTACGAATTGAACTTGAGATATAGTCTTGCTAATGTCAATCGCCAACAACAGCTCAAGCTGAACTCCTATTCATAAAAAGGAAAAAAATTAAAAGCTTCAAAAGGTCTCAAACCAGAGAGTGTCTCAAAATGATAGTTGAGCATACTATATATAAAAAAAACGCACAACATAAATGCGGTAGGAATGCAGTTTTGGCTTTCAAATTATTTGGACGTCTCCATTTTGTAGGTTTATATGATTTAAACCGTGATTATTTAGTCCATTAAACTCAAAAAAAATTGTTCAAAGAGGTGAAACTCTGTAATAAGTACTCATCGTGGTTAATTGAGAAATCAGACTTAATTCTTCGTGATTCATGCAACCACCTATCAAGTTCAGTCGAAAGGAAGATTGGTCTAGGGCTCTGTAGTCCCTTAAAGGCTGTTCAACCTCGTCACATAATCTTCTGTGTCAACGGTGTCTAATACTTGGAAGACGGAGGATGCATCCCATTACTCTATGAACTGTACTGTCTCCAAAATAATTTTGAAACTATCATAACTCCACCATGAGTTTTCTATTTTGCAGAGTAGTGGCACTGGTGTGACTAGTTGTCATTTGTTCAATGACTATGGTCACAACTATGATCGCCTTTGAGTTATTTTGATTTGGTTGAGGCATCATCTCTGGCCTCGGGATAGAGTAATCCTTGAGGCCCAAAATTGTTATTTCAACCTCGATCAAGATACAATCCATTGATTTTTAGGGATGAAAGCTCGTGAAGTACCGTTCCGCAGGACTCATAGTTATTGCAAGGTGTCCTTCAATGCGGTAACTGAATACTCAGTTCTAACCATTGATTAAAAAATATTGCACCTATTTTTCCCTCCATCTACCTTGGATCTTATTCCCTCTTAGAAGGGTAGCAAGTTCTTGGTGCTTTCAATCAGAAATCCGCTGTGGTTATCTCAGAAGGGAGATCATTTGCAGTTGTGGTGGATTTTGAGAAGAACCTGCCTCAGTTAAGGACGTAATTAGAAGAATTACCCTGTAATCAATCTTGTATGCAAGGATTTAAAGGCCCTAAATCTACATACTACATGGTATTTCTTTAAGGCACAACACTCTGTTTTAAAACTAAGACATTTGTGTCAAGTTTATATCCTCTACCACTATGCTAATCACGCTTGAGTGTAAAAAATATGAACCGGCTATTATATATATGTTTTAAAATGAACTATTTCTGATATTTAAAATATTTTTATTTTTCATAGTCATACATCTCGATGTCGAGATGATCAATCAAAGGGTATTTCAACATTAAACCTACCTTTCCCGATGGATTTTTGAGGGGCATCTATAGTTCTACATTATAAGGTAGCATCCTTATATAAACTTTTTAGTTCACTTAAAGTCTTAAAAAAATTCTCAAGATGTGAGTGTGGTAATTATATTCTAATTACTGATCTCATATCTGACCATTAAAAACAATTGTGACCTTTCTATATCAATGTGATAAATCTTATTGTATACTTATACTCATTTTATATGAGTGTGGCCTTTGAATAAAATAAGATTCTTCTGCTAAAAAATGATAAGTATAAACCGTTGAATTTGCCTAATTGAGATTCTTCTGCTAAAAAATGATAAGTATAAACCGTTGAATTTGCTTAATTGACTTTCTCAAAACATGATAACGATGAACTGGCAATGACATTTTTTAACCATGTAGACCAAGTCTTTTCATAACTCAGCATAAAAAACGAGGAAACGTGGGTGTTTTGAAACCACCTTCACGATTGTCTAAGAAAAATGGCGAGGTTATTACACGATGACACAGTCGGTTCTCATTCTGAGCCTTTTGTAATTGTCATGGCGGTAGCACCGCTTTCGTTGATGTCTTTTGTTCTTTTTTCATGTGTTGACTGCGTAAAATATAAAAAACATGTTGGTAGCGGTGGTGATGGTGTTAAAACCAGTACTAGTAATCATGGAAAGGTTGTAATAGCTGGTTGTTTTAAAACTAGTATAGATGGTGGTGGTGCAAAGACTGGCATCCGCAGTGGTGGCGGAACCAGTTTTAGTGGTGCAAGTGGTGGTGTTGCAGCATTAGGTGTTGGTGCGTTTGGGATATCTGGTGGTGATATTGGTAGCGGTGGCTATAGTGGGAGTGGTGGTGGTGGTGGTGGTGGTGATGGTGGGGTTTTAGTGGTGGTGGTGATGGTGGGGGTTGTGGAGGTGGTGGTGGCGGTTTTGGGGGGGGTGGGTTTAGCGGTGGAGGTTGTGGTGGTGGTGGCGGTGGTTTTGGTGGTGGTGGTTGATTGGAGGAGGTTGTTGAAATCACATGAACTGGTTTCCGCTCATTTCAAAACATGTTTATTTTGTTTTCGCAATGGATTATGCTGTATAAATGTCCATGTTTGTAATGAGATGTGGTATTATTTTTAATAAGGGAAATCCTTCAAAATTGAGTTTCCAAATACCCACGACAATGCACATAATGTTGAGTTGGAATAGTAACAAATGTGTAGAATGTTAAATGATGCAACCCTCATGGATATTTTGATAAGGGTATGATTTGGATAAGGTTGCAACTTTAAGTAATCAAAGTAAGACGCATCTCCAAATTTTACAATAATACGTAATTTTGGTGTAAATTTTTTTAAGATGGTCTAATAATCTATTTTCATCTTTAATTATAAAATTTTAAATTCAAAAAATAGTCCAAATCAAGTAGATTTATAAACACATGAAAATCTTGAAACCGGACGGTCCATATAATATGTTGCAAGATGTACTATTGTTTCATACATATCAATGTCAAGATGATCACAAAGGATTTTCCATTCCAAAATAGCCTTTTTCGATGGATTTTTGAGATTCACTTTAATTCTACAATTTAAGGTTGTAGCCTTGTATAAAATTTTCCATTTGATAAATTTCTCTTTTAATAATGTGATGTTTGTCAATAAGTTTTATATGCTTGAAATGTGTATTCCCTTTTAATAATGTGATGCTTGGAATGTACTCTGGTGGGAGCACAATACATGCTCCCTCATGCTTAAGGTTGGCAATGGGCCAGGCTAGGCCGCCCTTGGACCTAGTTCCGAAAGGACCTGTCTAGGCATGTTTCCATTCTAACCAGGCCAAAAAAGCCTGGCCCAAGCCCAACCTAATTTTTATAAGGGACAGACAGGGCCAGATCATCATCATCATCATATCTTTTTCTCAATTAATTGGGATCGGCAACACAAATATTAGTCTATCCATTCTACTCTATTAAAAGACATACCCTCGCTGAGGCCCAAGATTCGGCCCCATAGAGCAAAGCTGGTCTCACAGCTATCATATAGAACTTGCCTTCAGCTTCATCGGTATCTCCACTTCACCCACTAGCTCTAATTTTGTGAGCAACATCTTCTTCAATCTCCCCATTTTCTTGGATTATCAACGCAAGATATTGGAAGTGCTTGTACTTCATGGCTGTGAATCATAACTACTTCCTCGTCTTTACTCTTATTATTACTAAACTTGTATGCCATACGCTATGTCTTTGTCCGGCTAATCTTAAAACCTTTGGATTTTAGGACATCCCTCCAAAGTTCAAACTTTGTGTCGACGTCGTTTGGGGTCTCATCAAAGAAAAAGATGACGGGGCCGAGCCGGGCCAAACCAGGTCAACCTTGGCCCAAACCCAACTGGCCCTACCCTCGAGTCATGGTTGTCCGGCCCTGGCCCAACCCTCAGGCCACATTTTGTGGCCCAAACCCTCATTTTTTTAGGGGTGGGCAGGCCGGGCTAGGCTGCGCAACTCAACCCATTGCAACCCTACTTGGGCTAAATACTAGCTTAAAAAAAATCCTTTCCATATGAAATTTTGTGACTAGACTAGTAGTTTAAAAAAGAAATTAGATATTGAGTTCTTAAATACTTATATCTGATTGATAGTTCCAAAATGGGAAAAATATTCTTTAATATTACAATTTTTTTCTTCTTCATTGGAACTGTTTCTCTATGAGAAACCAGCATTTCATTATGTAAGAAGCACATTACACTGTCTCTCTCCATAGAAAGCATTCTTCTCTCTAAAGAGAGGTCTTGTCTCTCATGAACAAGAAGCCCTTTCCTCTTTCCCTCTAGAAGTGGTTATATGTTATCCCATATAGGGTAACACTTATTCTTTCATATCTCTTCGTTACGAATCCACACTAAATAAAAAATTTTCTATAAATATTATATATATTTCAAAACTTAAAGATATGCCCAAAAGCCTAATCTTTTTTTTAGATTTCAATTTTCTTTAGAAAACATCCCCCTAATATAGAATTTCTTTAGATGGATAATTTTTGGATATCGCCATATCCAATAATATGACTCCGTTAAAAAATATCCTCAGAGAAATCCAAGAATTAAGAGTGACAAAGAGAGATTCTTCCTGTGGGGAGTCGCCCGTCTAAGATGATCATGTCACCACATTCAGGTCAGAGCTGGCAAAGGGCTAGGCCAACCTTGACCAGAGCCTCACCTAGTGCTCATAGGGCTAGCTCGAGCCCCTCCTAATCTAGTGGGGCTAGGCCTAGGCAAGGTTGAGCAGGGACTAATACACGCAAAGAAAAATAAATTAGAGAAAAGAAGAAAATTATAAGGCCAGGTTGCTTAGCTCTCGAGCCACAAGGCCAGGTTGCTTAGCTCTCAAGCCACATTTTGTAGCCTTGGCCAACCCTAAAAACTACGGTGAGGCTGCCCAACCCATTGCCCGCCCTAATTGAGATGAGTCAGGTGCAGTCATCTCCTTTTAACTTCCTATTTGCTATAAGTCATAAATTCTCTATTAATCTGGTTTTTTAGGACGTATAGCATATGCTCCACGTCGACCATATTGTATATTAACACCCATGGACAAAAAGCTGCCTAGGATTTCTCTCTTAGCATGTCCATTACCCATGCATCATGCTGCACCATATTCACACACTTCCAAGCTGAAAAAGAGATGGAATATACAGTTAAACGTACAAAAGCGATTGGTGTTATCACTAGTCAATAAATGGATTGGAGTGATTGGGAGACAATCTCTCAAGTTCATACCTTCTGAGAGAGGAGGTGTGTGTTTGTATGTGTATTTTTATATTTATTATAATGCCTAAATATAAAATTGTGAGGCTCAAGATGAGTCGACCATGTCATGGATTAGACCGGATAAGGACTAAGGCAGATTGGAGCTCATCCCATTAAGGTTGATCTGACCCAATGGGTCCACTAGAGTTTGAGTCGATAGACCACCTGGTTTGAACTTGCACTGGTTAGAACCCAATTGGACCTAGATCTAGACCTGAACCCTGACCCCACCCATTACGTCCAATTTTAATGAATCAAAACTGACCTGCCTATGTCCACATCGTACCAAGATACCCCCAAACTTGATGATCACACCAAGATACTTAGTTATGTAAACCATTAATAAAAGAAAAAGTATACAAAGAAACCATTTACTTTTAGTACAAAGAGGTCACAACTATTTTTGTACATCAAATTTAAAATCAAATGGTTGTAAGTGTACTCGTGACTAAACCCAAAGTTCAACAAAAATTCTTTAAACTTCGTGACATACTTCGGGCCATCCAATTGGACATCTAATGGCTATAATTAATTGTGAGCTCTTTTTACTAAAGATAAATAGTCTCATAGTATTCAATCCCTTAATAAAAAGTTAACAATAATCCGCATTAAGTAGGAACACATGATCTGTATCCTTTGAAAATCAAATTATTTCTCTTGTAGAGTCTTTATAACACATAAGCTGTATCCTTTGAAAATCAAACTATTTCTGTAGTAGAGTCTTTATAGTTTTAACAGAATTCAAATAAAACCCAGAAATATAAATTTTCCCTACACTTCAACAAGATGCATCACTTAAAAAGCATAAATCATAGATGATAATGTCGATTGGCTTGGATGGATGGAATTTGTCCTTATTTATTTATTCTTCTTCTATAGTGAATAGCCATAATCCCCATTAGCAAATTGGGGAGGAATATCATTATTATTTTCCATCCTTTTCCCAAGCTGGATTCAGAATTTAGCCGAGGCACTCCTCTTCAAGGGTTTTCGGGGCTGCACTTGTGTTTCCGCAAGGAGCTCTGTAAATAACTGTGCCAAAAAATTCAAAATAACTAAACTTTGGTGCAATAAACCACAAAAAAATGTACATGTGTTAATGAAATAATCGTGATAATAACAAGAAGGAAGATAATGATGGTGAAGATGATGATGACTATTGAAAATAAATATATTTAGGAATATTTTAATAAAATCAAAAAGATTTTTTTGTTTCATATAAAGAAACAAATGAATGAAGAGTGTGGTGGAATTAGCTACTATCTTGGATCAAAATTTCTAAAAGGAGGGCACATTTAATACTGATAAATTTAACTAGAATTGGGGTTCCTATACACCAACCTATTTATGTGTTGTCCTCTTTTTTAAAACCCCAAGTTTTGTCTAATATACTTTTTAAATGTCAATGCTAAAACCTATGGTGAACTCTATTTTTTTGCTAGAATTTTTTTTCTTTTTGTTATTACATACTTTATACCCTTCATAAAAAATTTTTGATAAGGTTTGGCATTTTATTTTCATTTTTTAGAAGTTGTGATTAGATGGGCGTTAGGATTTATTTATGGAAAAGAATGTTCGGATCATGTAGACACGTGAAGGATGTACCAGCACCCTTCCAATATTTGAAATTGAATCTTTCCATTTCGATGGTCACAATTCATTTTTTTTTAAAATTTTTTTGTTCTACAAATTAAATTAAGTGAAATTAAGGCATACATTCATTAAAAATAAAAGATAATTCTAATAAAAAAATTGACCAAATACCCCTTAAACATTCAAGGATATTTTGATTAATTTTTTTATCTTTATTGGGTGTGCCCATGTTAGATTCATAAACATAGCAATCTTTATAGGCATATTATTTTATTAAAAAATAAAAATAAAAAATAAAAAATAAAATCAATTTGGGGCCATTAAAACAGCTTAAACTCAATCTGAATCGTTGAAGCGTGCTCTTGCACACTTCAAACGTCACATGATTTGGATGTTGTACCATCCCTTTACTGTTCCCCCTCATTCCCTTAAAAACATTTTGTATTGTTTGATCCGTAGATAGCTGAAACATTTAAAATACCAGTTCGTTTTTAAGTCGAGCATTCTCCTCCTTCAGTTCTGCAACAGAAATATCCAGCTGACAGGTATAGGCCTAGAAATAAAAGCAAAACAAAAGAAGCTTTATCAGTAGAGTGGTGGCATAGCAAGTAAGAATGTGAGTATTAATGTTCAATAATTCGGACAAGTAGGTTTAACTAGTGACGCACTGGTTATGAGTCTAAGTAGCCTCCATTTTTTTTTTTTTTGAAAGAAAAACAAAAGGAATGCGAAAATCATTCATAGAATTTAGGATCCTGAAATCATTGTAAAGACTACATTTTTATTATATTATATTGCATATGATTTTTGGGGGGAACTGTTCCAAGCTTTGATTATGTGAGGGATTTGGACTAGTCACCCACCATCAGTTCTGAGTTGAATAGAGAAAACTGGAAGGTCCATCCCGATTCTCAAAACACTGATAAGTAGCAAGTGCATCTAGCATTTCAGGCTATGAAAATGATAGTACTCCGGTAATAAGATGAAAGGGCAGAGTGAGTGTCAACACACCTGGAATATAGAGAGGAAAACGTTATACAGAGGGGTACCTGCTTTCTTGCTCTCGAACGAGCAGCTGATTCACGATTCTTTATCTTTCTCTGTCGCTTCCTCTCTTCCAACTCCTCAAGGGCCTCCATTACATTCCTGCGCCTCCGAGGAACTTGGCCACCATTGCGGACCACATTCCCCAGCACACCATTCCCATTAACATTGTTGAAGTAGATCACATTAGAAATGTCCACTCCACCACCATGGCTATGGCTACCACCAATACCAGCCCCATAAGACCCTTGTTCGAAAGGCAACATGAGATTGTTTGAGGGGTTTGATTGCTGCCAAATTGACAGTGATGCGGCGGTTTGGACCCCGTTAGTAGTGGGTGAAGATCCATTAGTCTGGGTGTACTCCATTTGGGAACTTGATGAGAGCATTGTGTAAAGATTGTACTCGCACTGCATTGAGTGCCACAGAACAAATGGAATGAGAACATTCTAGTCACATAGTGATAGACAGAGAGTTAAGTGAGACCTATTGTGAATAATTATATCACACAAGGATTAGCTCGTAACATATTTATATATTTTTATACAAATTTATACAACAATTGGGATTGCTGCACAAACCCTGTAGCGAAAAAATAAATGAATAAGATTGTATTTTTACTTGAAAGATTTTAAAAATACTTAGCTACAACATGACTTAAGTCACCAGATTTGACAAACTAACTATGAATAATGTAGGAATCGGGCTTGAGCTTTAGTGGTTAGCAGTTGACTTTAACAACCGTATTTATCAAGTTTGATTCTTACCTCTAAATAACCAACATGTATGCTGTGTGTCACCCCTTCGCAACATTAAAGGCAACTAAGGCTTGACATTGCGCAAATATAACCTCACAGACACTCGGTTCTTTGACACGAATTATTGAAATATGAAAATAAATTTTATGAGTAAAAAAAATCAAGTGTACTAAAGAAACAATCTTAGTCAAATAGCATCATCTTCAAGATAGCTGGTGCTCTTAAATTGCTCCAAAACTGAAACTGAGTTTTGGTAACTCTTAACTTCGTGATCCACCTAAAACCAATATAAAGTTTATATAGTATCAAAGTTTAGATTTTTATTACGACTTTGTTATTAAAAAATAATTCATTATAATTTAAAATTCATTAATTTGAATTTTAATAATAATTTGTAAAAACATTTATACTATTTAACATTGTACCCATATCTTTTGCTTTAATTTCAAAAAGCCCATCAAAGTACACTTGATTATGAGTTTTAGTTGAAGATGAGTAAAATGTTAAATAGTTGATAATCTATTTGTATTTTGATAAATTTCACGATTTTTAATTGTTTAGATAAAATAGATAGTATTCTAAATCCCTGATTTATAATTATAAAAATTAATAAGTAACTAATTTTAATTTGGTAATTAAAAATTCCAAAAAAATTAGAAAAAGATTGATATTCTTAAATTTTATTTGAAAAATAGAAACCAAGCAAACTCATGAAATTTCAAAATTTATCTTATTCCTACATATGCATGCAAACCTTATTATAAGTACTTCAATGAGGACAATTAGATAATAGAAATTTGAAATCCAAAAAAAAAATTTCCAGTATTTTTTTTTTATTAAAAAAATGGACAAGCAAATTAAAAATATTATGAATTATCTTATTCCTACGAGTAATGATCTTATGAGACCCTCCTACACCCATGTGTATAGAATCCTAAAGGATCACCATTAAATTTGACACAGATCTTTAGAAAAGTCTAGTCCTACACCCATGTGATAACTTTTCTATAAATCTATGTCAAATTTAATGGTGATCTTTTGAGGTCCTACACACATGGGTGTGGGAGGGTCTCATATGATCATTATTCTATTCCTACATATACAAGGAACTGATGTTGGATATGTTGATATCTAAAATCACTCACATAAGGAAATCTCATACTATGTGGGATTGAGATTGGTATTGATAAATTTCCTAAAAAAAATAAACATTAAAAAAGATTAGGATTCTTGGATAAGAGCCCTATTTTGTGTGGACTCACAACCTTATATATGGGATAAAAGTACATAGAATTGGTGTGCCCTATTTAAGTCACCATATGGGAAAGGTGACTTAAAAAATAAAACTTAGCAATAAAAATTTTGAAATCACTGATTTAAAATGGTAGAAGTTATTATTAGGTTACATTAAATTGTAATTGAAAAAAAATTAGAAGGTCTAAAATTTTGAAAATTATATTTGGCAACAGAAATTTACACAAAAATACAAATTTTATGGATCTAATAAGGTTCTTGTATGTGCAAAAAAAATATTGTTTGTTTGGAATCATTGAGGAGATTTAATAATAAATATTTTTATTTTAAATTTCTAAAAAACACAATTGTTTTGAAAACATTTACATGTGTAAATTATGTTCCATACGTTGGGGAAATATTCCATGCGGTTTTATTTTCACATGCAGACCCACTATTCGTTATTCACTATTCACTATTTACAATAAAATATATTCATATATTAAACAATATATTCAGTATATAACTTATATTTCAATAATATTTAATATATAATGTATAAATATCGTTTTCTATAAATAATATATATTTATATTTATATTAGTAATTTATATTTACATTATATAGAATATATCTATTACGCATTATAATATATTTGTATAATATATATTTTATTTATGTAACAGATATTTTTAATATAATATATTTTTTATTTGATATAAAAATCATATTTAAATAATATTTATTGTATAATAGTTTAATAATATTTAAATACTATTTAAATAATTATAACTAAATATTTTTAGTTATGATAATTAAATTTGCATAGATAGATCTAACTAATAAACAAGTTACCAAATATATGTCATTCATTATAAACGTGGTGAAAAGAAAGTTTGGCAAAAAAATTTCCTACAAATTGTTTACATATGTAAATATATTTTTTTGCGAAATATTTACACATCAACCGTTTACATATGTAAATATATTTTTTTGCGAAATATTTACACATCAACCAAACGTGCCCTAATTTGTGCGTTAAAAAGCAAAAAATTATAAATGTGCAGTGTTATCAACTACTTCAAACTACTACATTCCATGTATTTTAAAGTTTGGATGCAACCTTCATTTGAATTGTAAAACATTTGAACTTTGTTAGGCCTGTACAACTTATCAGCTATGGACTAGTATTAAATTTCATAAGATATGTTATAATGTCATCATCGTGCAATAAGGTCCATTGAGTCCACTAAATTTAATTCAAGCTGTATATTTTGAGTGGCACAGGGCTTTAGAAATCTAACTTTTAAGGAAACATGGGATTTTTAAATATACTAGTCCATAGCCTGTGAGATGCATCATCTCTGATCAAATTTTGAATGATTGTTCTGACATCCTAATTTAAGTTGATACAACAAAATATTAAAAATAGTGAAAATTCATAGTTTAAACATAAAAAAGTTGTCTCATTTGAGAAATTTTTTTCATACCATAGATGCAATGAAACATTGTTTATCAGAACTATAGTATGACTATAAATTAATTTTTAAATCTCTAATTTTAAAATTTTAACTTTTTTTAAACAATGTAATTAGTAACCAAATATATCTCAATCTTATGTATGCATAAAAGCTTTATCTATGAGGAGCTAGGGCTTTATATGGAGAGACTCCTAATTTAAAATGATTAATAATATTTAAAAAATCCAAACTGACAATTAAAATACAAATTTTTCATTTAGGAATTTATTTTCATCCTATACATGCCAAGAAACTATATTTATTCGGAAGCAATTGTGAATGGATAAGTTAATTCTCGATTCCCGACTAGATTTATTAACATTTTAAATAATAAAATTTAGCAAAAAAGATGTATGCACCTTTTCTAAAATCATTATCTCAAATAACCCCTTGGTCCCATAAAAACGTTTGGAAAACCCCAAGTTAAGCAAAAAATGACATTTAACCCATTCCTTGTTGTTTTATTATCCAAATTATAGAATTTATCTTCTTTTGTTTTTTAATAATCTCATTGTCAAAATTGAGTTTGTGAGGTCTCTTTGAACTTATTTGTAAGGCTCATAAGATGTGTGTGAGTGTGTGTAAGAGAGAGAAAGAGGGAGAAAGGGGCATATTCAAGGAGGGTTGGTAGAGAGAGTGGGTTGAAGAGGTCCATTGGTAAGGAAGTAAGAGAATGGTAGGAGCTTTTCCATGATTTTGATAACACGGTGATTAGGAAAAGAAAAAAAGAAGGGTAAATTACATAATTTGGTCAACGAAAAAGATAAGGAAGGGTTAAACATTCTCTCTTTTGTTTAACTTGGGAGCTCTATAGAATACTTATAGAACCAAGGATTATAATTTTAAAGAAGGGGGTTTGTGTCTTTTTTCTAAAATTTATTATAACATTTCATAAATTTAAGAGAATACCATACTATTAAATGTTATATATAAATAATAACCAAAACGGAAAATAATATAAATTTCCATACTCTTATTTGTGTATTGAAACCATATTTATTAGGATCCTTACACATGTAAATCTCATAATTAGAATTCTATAGAAGAAATTCTCCTAAATACTTATTTAATCAAGTAAATATTTTAATGATTGAGATTCATCATCAAATAGAAAAAGGTGATTTATTTTGGGAAACTATCTCATTTTCCAAGAAGTAGCAATGTGAGTGAAAATTAGTTATCAAGTCCCTTAGATTTAAATAATTAAATTTCAAAATAATATTATTATATAAATTTTTGAAAAAGTTAAGACAATATTATATATTTTCCGTTTACAAATAAAAAATAGAAAAACTCATGATTTTAGAGGAATGTGTATATACATAAAATTATTTTCTATCATAATTCTATAATAACATATTCCTATTTTGTTGGGGAAATATACAATTCAAATCTCCATTCTTTTGCCAATTCTTAGACGGCAACATCTAAACTACTACTCCTTTTTATCCATTGTTGTGATTTCAACTAAAGAAATGAAATGATATGATTGCATGATGATTACACACAAATACACCCTAAGAAATTTAGTACGTGTAGACAAAACTTCGGTCCTGACATACAAAGAACTCCAAAGGTATCACTTCATACATACAATAAAAATAAATTTCTAACTTTTTTCTACCTCCTGAATTGTTCTATGTTCAAGTAAAAACAAGTTTTATGCTATTTTCATAATTTAATTCTGAGTTTATATTGCTTAAATAAATATGAAATAAATATTTTAAATAAATTTTCTTTACACAGTAAGATCTTAATAATTTAAAGTTTTCATGCATACACTGTCACAGATCATATGGAATATCTAACTCTACCTTCTTCTTTTTTTATAATTTGAAATTTTAATAATTTAATTTCATAATATTTCATAAATCCTTTAACCTCATGCAATAGTTTTCGAAAAATAGGGCTTCCTCAAATATATAAATTCTAAATTTGAGTACTCCTTCATTTAAGAATTAAATTTTTTACTTTTTCAAAAGGGAAAAGTTTATATAGAGCCTAGGCTCTAAACAATCAAATTAGAACCTACCTCAAAACTTTCACTAGAAGAGGTTGTTTTGATGCCCAACTATAATCAAATTGATCATCTCGGCATCAAGATGTCCCTGAGAAAAAACTGGAATTCAAGTTTTGAAAATAATGCATCTTATAACACATTTTGGAAGGTCAATTGTTAAGACTATTAAGTTTTCATATATCTGCTCGATCTACACTATTTTGGAAGCTTTAAATGTTATAACTAAAGATGAAAAGTATAATATAAGGCTGTCACAAAACGTTTCAATATTGAAACCATATGTCTCGACACTATTTGAAGTTGGGCTCTGATATGATTTTTTAGAGCCTCGGCTCTATACAATCCACACCCTTTTCAAATAACTTTTCTTTTAATTTAAAATAGAAGGTTAGGAAGAATCTCTCTTTATACATTCATAATAAATATGGCTTTCGTGCATATATAGGATTATAATAAGCCTCTTTAATTGATATTTTTATTTTCACATAAAAATTCTAAAATATATCTCATTAGATTTTATTTTTCTTAGGTTTGAATTTTATTTCAAAAAATAACAATTGAAAAATAAGGGATGTGAATGACAATTTACCAGCATCTACTATTCTATTGAATGATTTTTTTGTGCATTAATAGGATAAAAATAACTCCTCAATTTAAATTCTTTTAAATTTAAACAATGTAAATAAATTTTCAAATTATAAAACTTATCGTTTCTTGATTATAACTTTTCCTTCGTTTCAAATAAATTGTCAATTTGAAATGATTGAAAAACAATAAATAATTTGATTCGATCATATGCCTCACAAAGGATGTGGACTAATTTAATGCATAAATCTTTTTACCTATTGTTTTGCCTACTCAAAAACTTGATTGAGGTGGACAAAACTTTTGATCAGCGTGACCAATGATATGAAACTTGACTTAAATTTAGTTAATTGGTTCACTAAAAAGAAAAAACAACCTAATTGGCCTTTATAGTGTTTAGAAAACAAAAACTGCCAGCATGACCTTACTTATTCTTGCTCCAGGTTGAATCTTGAAAAATCCAATCTTTATAGTGATGGAATGCATTTTTTTAATGTTATGAAATAAATTAACTAAAATCAAGAAATCAAATAGTGAATTCTTTCCTTCCAAAGAAAATCTCCTCCATTCTAGAATACTTGTCTACCAACACACAAAGAAACATTGATACAGCTAAGATTGAAACAATAGATGATTTTATAGGAAATAAAGATACACAAAAGAGATTGACTGGTATTAGCAACAACAACAAGGTAGTTCTACTTCTTACCCCAATAAAAGAGAAACATAAATAGAGAGAGTATTACCAAGAGTTGCCTCAATCTACAGATCCACCAACTCAACCCAAACCCCAGCAAAAGAGAGACACAGAAAAGGAGAGTGTACAATACCTACTTAAACAGAGCTCTAGTATACTATTTATAATACTAGATAATTACTTAAATTAATAGACTAGCCCACCTAACCCCGGCTCAGGCGGGGTCTAGCTAATAACGGTGTAATTGCTAGTAGCAGCGGAGATGCTGCCATTAAGTGGCCCAAACCGTCATCGCCTATTATAGCGAAGGATTTCATGGCGTGCATAAATTCTGCAATGCTTTGCAAGGTTAGCCGAATCTATTGATTACATATTAAAAATAATTAATTTGATATTATCCATTAAAACATTGTCACCCGTTGGTTTTCATTATATGGTGTGTCTTTGAATGCTATGCAAATATCATTCGAGAAAGGGTAATCACCATTCACCTAAACATGAAAATCTCTAAATTGAGTATAAAAAACCAAACATATTTTCACTCTATGGCATACTATAGATGTTGTGCATAATCAAAATAAGGAAGGAAAGGAGCAGTTTAAATTGGCTTAGTATTATCATAAATTTTTACGATATAAACTCTTGAGTTTCCTCGTATAAAGTGCATTTCTAAAGAATGTCATAGCAGTGAACCAGACCTAATGCTTAATGGTAAGTCACATGGTTTGCTGTAAGAGAGGTCTTGAATCCCAGCCTTCTTGAGGAAATGATGCCAATTTAAAAAAAAAACATAAACTTTGTACAGGATAAATGAAGCTATGATAGTCATCCTTAAAACACATTTTAAAGCTATAAAAGTCATTTCTAAAATACATTGTGCCAAACATTAAAGGAATAGGCTTTGTACTATGAAATACTATCTTTCATGAAAAGATAAGCTAGTCAAATAATCTAGTGTTTCCCAAAGTAGTAGAATTAACTATCTTTAGTCACATAGAGACATCCTTACAAAATTATTTTACTCGTATAATTTTTAAATCATAGTAATCCCTTAATAAGTTAATTATATGTGCATTCATTCACTATTATAAAGAGAAAGTATAATGTATCTTCTAGATTATACTTTCGTATTTTATAAAGTATTTCTAATATACAAATAATAAAAAATTGAATTTTGATATTTACGTGCAATGTACTCCAAAAACAGAGTTGATATTTTAATATGGCTTCTCTTTTTTCTCTATCTTTATCGATATATGATATTGATCTTTTGAAGATAAATGGATTAAACACTATAAATAATGAATATATTGAGTATCTCTTAAATTCTTGAATTTCATTGAATTCCTAAAATTGTTAAGAAATATGCTTAACTTTCTCTTTTCATATACTTTTTCATCTAAAATCTTAGAAATATTTTTTTCTATTCTGTCATAAACTAAGATTAATTATGAGAATTTTATCATAAATTAAAAATCAACATAATAATTTATTTATAAACTAATCAGTTTCATTAATTATAGCTACAATAATCATATAACATATTGAAATTTAGACTAAATATTATTCGTCTATTACAAATATATAATGCCAATTTAACGGATTTGCATATAGTTGACAGAATTATTCTAACTAATATAATAGTATTTCACAATATGAATTAAATTTAGGAAACATATTTTGTGCATCAAGACTTGTACATGTTGTTTTACAGACCTTGACACATATGTCGAAGGAATTTGTTTTCGTCACCCATGTTTCCAAGTTCAAGATAAATCTACAGTATTCAAAATTAATTGGATGTTACGAAGTGTTATGCAAAAGCACCATATTTAGTGCATCTTGGCCTATATAAAAACCTAGTCCATAATATTATTGTAAATAATTGTTCTCACTGTATAATAATGTGTTCTTAATTATTATAATATTAAGAAACCAACGTAAATATTGTTTACAATATTGATAATATAGTTGAAATATTCTAAAATGGGTACTATAACAATTAAATAATTTGAAGTTATATACGTTTAGTAATTATATTGAAATTATATATTCATAATGTAACTACCACTATTATTTTTTTCATATATAATTACAGTAACAAAATTCATATAAAATTAGTTATTATTAAATATAGTTATAAATGACTCAATTATAATTGGACTAATATCATCTATACAGTGACCTATTTTATTGCTTCTCATTTTGAGAAATAGATGTCTATCATTCAAACATATAACATGAAGAAAGATACATTCTTCATATTTTCTCTTTGGCTATGTTGATTCTCATACTATTTATGTCAAGTCACAATATGTATATATATATATATATATATTTATTTATTTATTATTAAATATAGTTATAAATGACTCAATTATAATTGAACTAATATCATCTATACATTGATCTATTTTATTGCATCTCATTTTGAGAAATAGATGTCTACCATTTAAACATATAACATAAAGAAAGATACATTCTTCATATTTTCTCTTTGGCTATGTTATTTCTCATACTATTTATGTCAAGTCACAATATGTATATAAGTCAATATATATTGCCTTTTAGTTACATTATCATTTTTTAATAATTATTATTAGTTCAATATTATCAATTAATAAC
>NW_006500340.1:1509536-1525404 GCF_000471905.2 Amborella trichopoda | reverse complement strand
AATTCATGATCGAATTTTTTTGTTTTTTTTTTTTTTTTGTAACCCATGATAGAATTTTTTGTAATCCATGATCGAATTTTTTGTAATCCACGATTGAAATGTTTGTTTCTTTTTCTTGTAATCCATGATCGAATTTTTTGCTTCTTTTTTTTTTTTGTAACCCGTGATAGAATTTTTTGTAATCCATGATCGAATGTTTTGTAATCCATGATCGAAATGTTTGTTTTTTTTTGTAATCCATGATCGAAATGTTTGTTTTTTTTTTGTAATCCATGATCGAATTTTTTGTTTTTTGTTTTTTGTTTTTTTTGTAACCCATGATAGAGTTTTTTGTAATCCATGATTGAATTTTTTATAATCCATGATCGAATTGTTTTTTTCTTTTTTGTAATCCACGATTGAATTTTTTGTTTTTTTTGTTTGTTTTTTTTGTAATCCATGATCTAATTTTATGTAATCCATGATCGAAT
Source organism: Amborella trichopoda (assembly GCF_000471905.2). The sequence continues at coordinate 1,524,934 of NW_006500340.1, read as the reverse complement.
TTTATGTAATCCATGATCAAATTTTTTGTAATCCATGATTGAATTTTTTGAAAATTTGTGATTTTTTTTTTTTAATCCATGATCGAATTTTATGTAATCCATGATCAAATTTTTTGTAATCCATGATTGAATTTTTTGAAAATTTGTGATTTTTTTTTTTTAATCCATGATCGAATTTTTTTTGTAATCCATGATAGAATTTTTTGAAAATTTGTGATTTTTTTTTTTTAATCCATGATCGATTTTTTTTTTGTAATTCATGATAGAATTTTTTGAAAATTTGTGATTTTTTTTTTTAATCCATGATCGATTTTTTTGAAAATTTATTTATTTATTTTTTAATCCATATTATTCAAAGAGAAAATGAGAGAGATGATGATCCTGAGGCTACCCTATCCCAGCCATATTATTCACATATCGAGTCCCAACAGCAAAAGTGTACGGATGAGCACGACAGTGCAGGTGAGCATGAAGGATGGACAATCTTCGGGGATTTTAGATTGGGAACACAACAAAACACTAACACTCAGGGATTTGGGAATAGTCAGACGCCTGCTAATATCGATGATTCGTTTTTAGATCGAATCAATGAATTGTTAAACGAATTCAATCAATGGCACCGGCGTGACCAAGAAAAACAATAACGTCGTCTATCATTTTATTTTTAGATCATATGTTACTAATTTTATGCTTTATTGTAGTCCATGTATGTTGATATACTTATTCCATGATAATTCTATGTTTATCCTTTTGTGCTGTAAATTAAATGCTGAATGGCGGTTCATGTAGGGAAAGAACATATCAATATTCGCATATTCATTCAAAAACATGAAAATTCTTAATGGAGTGCCCTCATTTCTTATTGAATTCCTAAAAAAAAATATTTATAATGAATTTTAATAATTTTTTCGGATTTTTTTTAAGCTTTATTCTGACCGATTCACCCGATTCCCGATCCGGATCGCCGATTCGCCGATCCGGATCGATTTTTTTGGAGCCCGATCCGAGTCACCGATCCGTTTTTTAAACCATTGTATATATCTATGGAAAAGTCTTTCCAACGCTTATAGGAAAAAATAAATAGTGGTTTTACATACTTTCATCACCGTCCAAATTTCATCGCACGGTCACGATTGTCTGGTAGTGTTTTATTTTTATATTTTTTTTACAAATCAGAATAACCTAAAATTTAAATTATATATACATCTTACTGAGATGCATCTAATAAAAATATAAAAACAATTATCCGTGAAAAAAAGATTGACTAAAATACCCCCGAAACATTTCGAGGGGTATTTTGGTCAATTGTTTTCATATAAAAAATTTTTTTTATACTTTTTTAATATTTATATATTTATTATGAATACACGCTCTAAATTTCAAGTCATTTTGATTTGTGAAAAAAAAATGAAAAATAAAACACTACCAAACAGTCGTGACCGCGTGATGAAATTTGGACGGTGATGAGGGTAGGCGACATCACTATTCATTTTTGCCTATAGGCGTTGCGTAATGTTTTCTATATATATATATATATATTTCCGATTTGTATCAAAAAATAAAAAATAAAACACTATCGGACAATCGTGACCATGCGTTGAACTTTGGACGGTGATGAGGGTAAGCGAATCACTGTTCATTTTTACCTATAAGCATTTTGACGAAGTACCATGAGAGTTGAATGTATAACTTTCTCCCCTTGGAGAATGTAGGGTTGGCAACGAGTCGGGCGGGTGCAAAATTTGGACCCATAACCGAGGTCAGGTTGCTCGTTAGGTCCATTGCCACCGTATAATTATGAGCTTCTTCTTTTTTATCATTTTTTAAAAAAAAAGCTTCCATACTTCTCATACAACATAAAAGATATATATACTTACCCCCCCCCCCTTCCCCCCCACCCACCACCACCACCACCACCACCAAATCTAGCAGACCAATTTTGAATCAAGTGAGCCGGTCACCGTATCATTTAGATCCGATGCCTCAGAGTATTTTATTTTTTAAATTTTTTATCAACTAATCGTATGAATATGAAATTTGGTACGCGCCATCTTCTCAATGGTGCACACCTAAAACAAACACTAAAAGGAATTTTTTTTATAAAATGCAATTACCAAAATACCCCTTGAAACTTTTAGGGCTATTTTGGTCATTTTATTTTATTAAAAATATTATTATTATTTATTTACAAGTGCAAGTTTAAGAGATGAGTGGACATCCAAAATTTGGAGCCAAAATATTTTGTAGAAAAAAATTAAAAATAAAATAGCGTACATATGTGACTTTGTGATTCGGGCCATCTCAGTCGTCCATTCAAAATGGATGGTTGGACAAAGGGAACTATATAAGTTTTATCTTGTAGGGGAAGCATAGAAAGCTTGTCCTTTTTTTTTTTTTTACCTTCATATACGATATACCCATATTAGTGGTAAAATTTACAATATTACACAACATTTATGAATACGCACATATACCCACATTCCTTACTGTTTTCTGCAATAACGAAAAATTCCTAAGAAACAAACATATTGGCAACATTTATGAATACCCACATCTATGTCATGTTATTCGAGTTGGGACGTGGTCCGGTCCGGTCGGACCTGGACCCGACCCTTCCGATCCAAACTTTGGACCCATACCCGGACCCGAGGTTGGGTCTACCCATTGGGTCCTGGGTCTAGTCAGATCCATTGCCGCCACTTTGCATGCAATCTTTTGTGAAAAATATATCCTGGACATGGTTTTTATGAGTCCATGTAGAAATGAGTCACCTCTTAAAAATCTATTTTTGAGGTGGATTTTTTTTACTTAATTTTTAAGGACATATAATCTCTAACATGGAGATCATGAATATGAATAAATAATTTTTAAAATTAAAAATAATATTTTTATGAAAAACAAATTTAGACCATTAATTTCAATTGTTTTTAGATGGATCACCATAATTTATACCTCGGGGACCGCAAATGTAGAATGCGATCGCCGCGCATGAAACAATTTTCCATATATTCTCTCGGGTATTCATTCAGGACATTTTGACGGAACATCTCAAGTCATCTACAAAGAAAGACTTGGAAGAATAATTTACAAAGACGGGCAAAAGATTTAATAAAATAAATGGAATTCCCCAGGAACCTTCCCCCTGTTGACCCATATACCATAGAATTCCCCAGGAACATTCCCTCTTTTGACCCATAAACCATAAATCGACAATGAAATAAACTTTTATACACAATTAAACCAATGAGATTTAACCATTCCACGACTATAAATAAAGTTGCCATTCAAGAACTCCCCATGATTGCTAGAAACCCACCATCCATTGTAATGGCAAGGTCCTTAGTGGAGCTTGATGATAATAGTGGAGCAATTTTTGGTGTTTTCTTTAGCAAGGAAATTTCAGGTTATTTATTTCTTAATGGGTTTTTCATTATTTTTATGCTGGCAATATCCATCTCCATAATGTCTATGATCATATTCTCATGTGCTGATGGTGTAAAGGACGAAGATAAACGTGATGGGGGTGGTGATGGTGGCGTCCGCAGTGCTGCTTGCGGTGGAGGAGGTGGTTGTGGTGGTGGAGGTTGTGGTGGTGGAGGTTGTGGAGGTGGTTAAATAAATTAAGGATACCTAGTGTTATCTGTTCTTTTTACTGTCTGTATTAATAAGGGCAATTTATTTTGCTGTACATGTTTGTGATGTGTCCTATTTGTACATGGGTGGAGGTTTGTATGATATTTAAGTATGAGAAAAGTTAGTCATTGCAGTTTCCCTACTTGATGTGCCTATGGATATATAAGGCTCATTACAATATAGTTAAAAAGAAAGAAATGGGAAAATTACAAAGAGAACAAATATCAGGGGATAGAGGCCATGATTTGCCTTCTCTCTAAAAGAAACTAGTATGTCTGTTAACAGGGTTGGGTCGACCTTGTGACAAGTTTACTCAACCCCAGTCCGGATTAAAACCTGTGAATTGATCCGTCAGCGTTCCAATGGATCTGGACCCAGCTGGGATTGGGTCCAGGCTTGACATTTTCAAGTCAACGTTGACCCGGCCCAAATACATACACAGACATTAAGGCCTACGACTTAGCGCACACGAAACCTAGAGATCAAGTCCTGTTCAGGGTCAAACTAACATATTTATAGTTTTATACCCCTAGAAACTTGATGCCCAAACTAAAGGTCTTGAGTTCCACTCCCAGGTCCCAACTTAACATTTAGATAGACCTTAAAGGGGGGAAAAGAAAACATTATAGCCTGTGCTCACCTCGAAATCTACCTGTAATGCAACTTCCCTCTATATATTACATCATTTTGTGATAAAAATACCCAAGCAAGTTGCTAGAACAAAGCAATAGAGCATATTATATGATGCGTCTGTTACAAGGATTTCCTTCAGAAAAATAAAATAATCCTCAAGAGAAATTCAAAGAAGAAATGTTCTTGACTTTGTACCAATCTTGGCTTCTATTGTTTCTTACTTTGGCCTTAAATTTTTCAGGCATACCTATGAGATGCAACTCTCTCAATGTACTAACTTGTTGCAACCCTTCAGGAAGCATTTTGAAATTAGGGCAGTTGTAAATACTCACACTTGTGAGGCATGGAATGGCTCCCACCTCTAACTTCCAAACCTCTAACTTTGACAAGCCCCAGAGCTTCAAGGATTGAAGATTTGGGAACCCCCCATTTGAGCACTTAATTACTTTACCCACAAATGAACCTTGAAGCAATGAAAGAATTCGCAACTCCGGCAAGTGTTCAAGGGTAACAAAGGGATCGTCACTAAGCTTGGACTTAACCAGTGTGAGCTTGGTGAGATAATGAAGGGAATTGGACCACTCAGGTAGCTTTTCTAGGACACCCACTATGCTCAGCTTCGTGAGAAACCTAGGAGGTGAGAAGCCTTTCAATTGAAGCACCGTTTTGTCATTGGCTCCGTAGAGTGTCAAGGAGTAGAGATCATCTAATTTATTGAGAGAGCTGCATAGCTTCATTTCGTGATCTCTTCCGACTCCATTGAGTCCCAATTTTCTCAATTGGGTTAACATGCCCAACCTTTCACAGAGAGCAATGGAGCTGTATAGCCCTGTTAGGGTTAGAATGCTTGGTGTATTGCATATTTCATGGACCCCTTTCATTTGCTTATCCATATAAGGCAGTTGAAGATGCCTCAAACATTTCGCATTGAATAATGAACTAGGCATCAGTTCCAAGTATGTTTCCCTAAGATCAAGAGTTTGCAATGTAGAAAGTTTACTCAGTGAATCAGGGAACTTTTTGATCTTGGTCTTCCTTAGACCCAAGTACCTTAGATGAATAAGGTTTCCAAGTTCATTTGGCAAGCTCTGGATATGCAGACCTTCAAGATCCAAAACCCTCAAAAGTTTTGTACCTTGAGCCAAGAGGTCTGCAATTTTGGAAGAACCCTCGCACTTGCCAAACACTAGTAGGGACCGAATGTACAAGGAATTAATGTTTAAGGGGAAATTTTCACAACCTTGTTGCATCGAGATGCGACGAGTCTTTGGGGGAATATTCAATTCTCTTTGTTCACAAACACATGAGAAGTTCTCCTTCTCGGCAAAATGTACAGAGAGCTCACGCAGTAAATCATGGATTAGACATGTTTTTATGCGTCCAGTAGAGCTCAACCTTCCTACTTGTAACATGCTTCTGCTAACAAGATCCTCAAGGTAACCCTCAGCCAAATCCTCCATTGTTTCCCCATGTTTTGCCTCTATGAATCCTTCGGCTACCCATAGTCGAATTAACCGCGTCTTAGGAATCTCAAAATCTTCTGGGAAAATACCAGAGTGCTTGAAACAGGACTTGAGGTAAAATGGTAAATCTTGGTAGCTCAAAGACAAGGCCGGGAGTACTTGGCCACCAGCTTGTGTCTCCCAATTATGGTTCTCAAGAACCTTTTGCCATTCTCTCTCTGTAGGAGGCTTCCTTGACAAAAGAGCTCCCATGACAACAATGGCGAGCGGCAAGCCCCTGCATTTCTTCACAATACTGTCCCCAATACCTTGTAAATTTGGAGGACAACTTCTAAAACCAGTTGCTTGGAATGCCTTTTTACAAAAGAGCATCCAACTTTCTTCATCAGATAAGACTCGGAGGGCGTGAACCCGGTTCGTGATGCCACCTGGTGTGGCTACATCCATCTTGCGAGTCGTGAGGATTACTCGGCTTCCCTGGTGCCCTTCAGGTAATGCAATTCTCACCCTTTCCCATACTTCTGTGTCCCATACATCATCTAGAACAATGATGTATCTCTTATCTTCTAAGTGATCATACAATTTCCTTGCAAGTTCCCCTTCGTTCATATTCTCAAGCTCAATTGAAGACCCCATGATTCCTTTTACCATCTCCTGTAAGAGATCCCACACATGAAAGGATTGGGACACATGGACCCAACCTTGGCATTCAAAGGATCTCTTAATTTGCTCACTATTGTAAACTTTCTTAGCAAGAGTGGTCTTCCCTATACCACCCATTCCAGCAAAGGAAATCAAAGTGAGTCGAGAATCGACGTCTAAAATCCATCGCTCGATGGATTTTGCATCTTCGTCTAGACCCACAATACCATCAACATCAGGGACAAGAGGAAATGAAGGGCTAGCAGAATTACCATTTCTATTCCATGGACTTGAAGCTTCTTGTTGTGTGATTTGGAATTGGTAACGCAACCTTCGCTTCGAGATCTCTTCGATACGAGCTTTGATCTTACGTATCTCGATCGCAACCTCTTGGACTCCCTTGAATCTTTCGACATGACCACATAACCAATTTCTTGAGCTCCCTTGGAGTTGCTTCGCGCTTCGCAGGCTGAATTTGTCAAGAACATCTTCGACATCGTAGACCACATCTCTTACTTGTTTCATCCAGACCTTCACACTTTCTTCTCTCGCTGCCCTCTGGTCGGCATCTCTGAGAAATGCTTGTATACTCTCAAACTCACACTTGATCCAGTCAATTTCCTCATCCAACCCCCAATAGAGTTGTACTCTATCTGTGAGTAACTCCCCCAAATTGGAGAGCAAATAGGTGACCACAGCCTCAGCCATATCTCTCTCTCTCTCTCTCTCTCTCTCTCTCTCTCTCCTTTTGTCAGTCAACTTACAACCGCTGCTCTTGAGAACCAAAATTCAGAGGCACAGGGCTAAACCTCACCCTTTCTGAAGAGGGTGTGATTTCTATAAGACCGAGGCTCCAAACCATCCAAGTAAGGCGCGCCTTCAAATAGAGTCGAAATATGTCATTTCAATACTGTAAACTTTTGTGACAGCCTTGAAAATTTATTTTCATAGTTAATTATAAAATTTAAAGTTTAAAAAATTGTTTAGATCGAGCAGATCTATAAACATTTGAAAATCTTGAAAATTGATGGTCCAAAAATACATTACAAGATTCACTCTTTTCAGACTTGAAATCCTCATTTTTTTTCATGTCCATACATCTTGAGGTTGAGATGATCAATTTGAATAATTTTGAGTATTGAAACAACATCTTCTAATGAATTTTTTAGGTATGTCTTAATTTTATTGTTTAGAGCCTCACATTTATATATACTTTTTCCTTTTAAAAATTCAATCCCAACACTAAGGAGTATAAAAACGTTGGTGCCGCGATTGTAAGTTGGCTGCCAAAGGGTGAGGGTTGTATAAGGTGCCCACCGGATACTAGGCAATTAAGGCACCTCTAAATTTTGTCGGAAGATATAGTTTTTGTGTCTGATATTTTACAATGATTTAAAAAACTATATTTAACCTTAATTATAAACTTTAAAATTTAAAAATAATATACATCAAACATACCTATAAACACTTGAAAATCTTAAAAATAGACAATTCTCGTAACTTGTTACGAAATACACTACTTTTAGATCTTGCAATTCTTTTTTTTTTCTTAATATTCATATATTTCATAGCCAAGATGATCAATTGGAAGGTTTTACAATTTTGGAATACCCTTTTCTACTATAATTTTGAGGTGCACCTTATTTCTACATAAACTTTTTCCTTAAAAAAATAATAGACTTTGAGATTATAAACACTTAAACATGGATTTCCAAAGTTTGGGTACATATTCAATTTTGTGCTTTTTTTTTTAAAGCACGTAAAATGTGTATGACTTCGTTGATTTCATGTTTTTTTGTTTTCTCCTGACCACTTTGTTGAGGAGGTCATACCCAAAAATTTAGGACTCCGAAGTAGAAATGATCCCGCGGGAGCATACAATCTTTTAGATTTTGTAAATACTCATGTGCAGGCCTCATGGATGCGACTCTACATTAAACTAACGCTTTATTGCCCCAAAACTCATTATAAAATTGTATTGAACATTCGAATATAGTACTTTGAATATCTCTCCAGCTATAACAACTCTCATGTTAATTATAAAATAATAAATGGAAAATCAATAATCATGGAGCCGGCATTTTTTTTTACTTTTCAAATTGGCTTCCTTGCTTAATTTATGTTTAGATGTAGACTAAAACGCATTTTTCCAACCCACCAAGTTGATTTATTCAATAACTAAAAAAAATTCTTCATTTAATAAAAGATGAGGTTGGTAAGCCCATGGGTTTATACAACTGCACCTAAAAACCTAGCTGGAAAACTCATATCCAGCGTCAAAAAAACGCACCTGGCGCCCGAAAATAAATCGATTTTGCTTCAAAAATTCAGTGGGAAAATTCGGGTCAAAAATACATATCGCAAAAAAATAAGTTAAGTTATTTAATTGTGAATATTTCGGATTTAGTTAAAAAAAATACAGTGAAAAAATCGGATATGTAAATTTAACGCAATATAAGATTATGATTTACAACTATTGTATAGATATATTAAAGCCATTAAACAATAACTTTATAGCTTTACTAGTTTCATTAGAGTAATACTTGATAATTTTTTGTTGAAAGTTTCAATAACTCCTACAACAATACTTACTATGTTGTCACAACATAAAACATACTGTAGATTTATTAGTAGTATAAAATGAAACAACAACAATATTAAAAACAAGAACTGTGAACCAAAGTATGTATATGATCATTTTTTGTAAAATAGTGGTCCATCCAAAATGCTATGTTGTATAACCAATGAAATAAAAGATAAAAATAAGATATGAAATTAATCAAACTTCTCTATGCATAAAAAATAAATAAATAAAAATAAATGCTTAAGAAAATTTGAATCTAACTTCTAGCTACCTAAATCTTTAATATCATTGAATCTACCTCTTGCTCGATATAAAGATGCTATGGGTTTTAAAATAAAATAAAAAACATTCATTGGATTACTCTTCCTTTAATTCTACCTATTAGTTTGAGATATACAATTGGTTTGATTACATTTTTGTGGAATATAATGCTTGTATTTTTTTTGTGCACTTTTCTAAGTAAAGAAGTTTTTTAGAAAAAAAGATAAAAAATAGAATTAAATCGGTTCTATTAAGAAAAAACAATTTTTTTAAGATCTTTTGAAAAATTCGGAGCTCTAAACAGATTCCAAAAAGTCTGAGATATTTTTAAAAAAAATCATGTTCTATGGAGGCTTGAAATGGAGTGTTCAAAAAATATGTTGGAAGATTGAACATTTGTAAGGTTTAAAATTGATTTTCTTTTCTTTTCTTTAAGACTCATATTCGTCGTGGTGGAGATAATGGATTTGCATAATCTCCAGATCAAGACCGGTTTATGTGATGAAGTTTTGGTGACAGGTATAGCCGGGACAACTTTTTATGAGAGATTATGTAGCAGCCTTACCAAATACTTTCCCTCATCGGAAAGTTGTGCACATACAATTAGAATCCGTGAAAGAATTTGGAAAAGATCTTTTCCTATAGGAGAAATGTTTCCATGGAAACCCACCCTGACCCATGATCTCAGCCATCCAATCTAAATAGATGGCTGAGATGGCTTGGGTTACAATATCATAAGTTAGCTCTTAATCGTTAGATCATGATCGGAAGGCTTAGAGTTTTTTATTTTTAATTTTTATTCTGTAAATAGTTTTAAGCCAGAATTTGGGACATACATAGATCTGACAATGGAGCACATGTAAAAATAAAAAATAATTATTTCCCATTATGAAAAATTACCAGAATACCCCACAAAATTTCAGGGGTATTTGGTCATTTATTTTTATGGGGAATATTTATTTTTTATTTTTTCTAGGTTCGTCCTAATTTTATGATGGGACGCTCAAAATTTCATTAAAAAATGTTTTGTAGAAAAAAATAAAAAATAAAAAAGTGTTTGGTGTGACATTGTGGTATGAACAATCGTAGCCAATCGATTCAGATCGAACGGCTAAGAAGTGGAGTCCCATATAACTTATATGTTGTAGAGGTCACATAGAAAGTCCCCCTTTCTTAAAACCCTTTACTCAAAATAAGGCAAGCACAAACTGTGAAGAGAAATGCGTGCACCACAAAGGCCTACCCGATGGGTCTCATAGTTTGCTAGCACATCCCCAACCGTCCATCTTTTACATTGGCGGGTTGAGGAAGTACTAGCATGTTATAGGAAACCTTGCTGCAAGCATAGTACAAAAATATTGATTAAGACCGATAAAGATCTCTCACTTCTTGGAATAGGCTCAAACCTAAGTGGTTAGGGTGGTAGCTCGCTACAACATAAGATATTGAGTTCTATTCCACCACTGGTAGAGACCCCATTAGATGCATATCAAAATTTGAATGCTACACAAGTTTTATTTTATTTTTGTTAATTTTATTTTTAGAGGTTGGCTAGATTTTTGTTATTGTTTTTTATTATGGTTAAATATTATAAATAAGATTAATAGAGATTTATTTTTGGTTTAGTTGATAAAGTCTTTGTTTCAAGAAGTATTTTTTTTAGTAGAACCTTTTATTTTGGTATGACTGTTTTAGAAAAGTTTATGTTTTCCATATTAGGAAATAAGGACCGTTTTCTTAATGAGATAATTTAGGAAATTGCTTGTATTTCCTAGATGGGGATTTATTTAAGGAAAAGTAAATCTTTTTAGTAAGAGTTAGGTTTTTTTTGAAAGGCACTCCTATGAATAGTTATTATCATTAGTTGAGATAAGAAGTGCATCCGTCTTCTATGGATAATTATTATCTATCTTTTTAACTTGAAGAGGTGGTGCCTATGTTGTCGATAGGCACGTGGACTTGAATGTATCTCATGGGAAGGAAAAGAAATGAGACCGATTGAATAGGGTTATAAAAGGTGGAACGTTTATTATAAACAAAGGATGAATTTTACGAATGAAAATTTGATTTTTGAGATCGTGTAGGGTAAGAGAGAGAATCCTTGATGGGTGTTTATTCTTCTCTTTTGCTTGTAGGCCTACGTCGGAATACTCGTATCCGTGTTTTGTTTTTTTTTCATGCGATTTTCTTCACGATTTTTTTTTTCTCCCTCTTAAACATAGTTATCTTTTCCATTGTAATATACTGGTAAATTTTATAGTGTATCAGGTGGTATCAGAGCGTAGTCCACTCTTGTTGATCGTGGTGTTTGTTGATTGGCATCATGGCTCATGGAAAAGGCATCTAGACTTAACCCACTTGTTGATTGTGGTGTTTGTTGATTGGCATCATGGCTCATGGAAAATGTCTGTGGCCGGGCATCTGGACTTAACCCATCTAGCGAGAACGAAACCTACGAGCTCTCCTTGAGATAGATATCAAAAGTTTGAGAAGGCCTAACATCAACACACTATTAGAGCGTAGTCGATTCTTGTTGCTCATGGTGTTCGTCAACTAGCATCATGGCTCGTAGACAAGGTATATGGCCGGGCATCGGGACTCAACCAATCAAGCAAGAATGAAACCTCCGAGCTCTCCCTGAGATAGATATCAAAAGTTTGAAAAGGCCTAATGTCAACACACTATGATGACAATAATGAGTCGGATGCTATTTTCGAGAACCTGTTTCATACCAACGCTCTATATTGGGAACCTCAGGGTCGGGAGAATGATCTATTTCCTCATAGTCGGAAAATTGATCTACCTAATTTTGATGAAAAACCAGTTGAAAATGAATAACGTGTAGTTTTGGATCTTCAATTGCAATCATCATTCTTGGATGTCACAGGTACATCTTTGATGCAGTTCTTGTTTTTTATGAAGAACAAGATGACATGAAAGAAATTATCCTTGAGGCAGCAATGATATCTAATTTTCTTATCGATGGAGAGTTTTTTATGAAAAACAAGATGACAGGAAAGAAATTATCTTTGGGGCAGCAATGATATCTAATTTTCTTATCGATGGAGAGGTGGTGAATCAAGATGACTTGATCCTAGAAGAGATCGAGCCTATGGAGATGTATGATGAAGAAACTGATGAGATCGAGCCTATGGAGATATAGGGCGAAGAAACCAATGCATTTGTGGTGTAACCCAAGGTGAAGCTTGAGCGATTTCAGATATTGCATGTGGCTCCTCGAGGGTTTCTCATTTTCTAAGTACAATCATTATAGTTTGTTCAATGCAATAACACAAAGGTCGCAGGATCGTGTTTGCAAAATTCAAGTTGAAGAAGGTTGCGGTATAAATACAATGTTTATTTTAGCACATTTTAAAACTCGAGATCGAGTTTTTTCCAACCAGAGGAGAATGATGCAGATCAAAAATTCGGATTCTAAAATTTTTTTTGTTTAATTTTAGAGGTTGGGTAGACTTTTTTATTTTTATTTATTAAGGTTAAATATTAAAAATAGAATTAATAGAGATTTATTTTTGCTTTCGTTGATAAAGTCTATATTTGTTTGAAGCTTTTTTGTTTTTTTTTTCGTTTGATGTTTTGCCAAACTAACCTTAGACTAATTTTCACATGTTTGCCTTAGTAGCATTTTCGTCAGTCACCCAAAATTCACCCACGGTTCAATACAAAGAAAAATAGCAAATAAAATATTGAGTGTACTATTAAAACTAAGGGTGTTTTTGTAGAAACTTTAACGCAATGAAGTTGATCTAATTTTTCCGCAATGTTGTTTGGTGGGAAAGAAGTTTTGCTAACGATTTTTGGCGTTATTTTTTTTTTTTTGAAGCTGGTGGTTTCCGTGGTTTCTAGGAAAGCACTATCCGAACATTTAACGTTAATTTGTGGAAGAGCGGTGCTCTATTTATTTAGGTATGAAAATATGAAAACACTAAACAAGTTACTTTTTTATGACAAAAATATGTCACCCTCTAAACCTGTGTTTCTCAAGCCAATCCGGCACATTGATCGGTTTTTTATTTCTATTGAAGCCGGTCCAGTGCACAGTATGTCTAACTGACTACTTGTTCCCAATCAAGTCAATCAGGTACATATTTTGCCTAACTAGCTTCATTATAAAGCAATCACTATTAAAGCCAGTCCGGCACACACATCTCTCTGTCCTTAGAGAGGAAAAAGGTCTAAAAATGTGGATTTAATATGGGGCATTTTTGTTATAAATTTTTTTTTTTCCTCAATGGGATGAATGGAAAAAAAACAATTATAGGGTAATTAGTGGTATCAAAAATATTGAGGAGAGGGTGGGGGGAGGATGATGTCTAGAAAGTTGGGTATGGGAGGTGTCCATGCTTTTTCCTTGCTACAAAAATATGGCCCATCGTGACCTCTTCGGAGGAAATCCTAATGAGCGCAAGAAAATCTATTATTGCCTTTGATTACGAAATTTGTAGTTCTAAATCACCGGAGCAAATTCGATGGATCTATAAATACTTGAAAATATATATTTCAAATAGCATATTATAAGATACATTATTTTTAAGGTTTGATATCCATTTTCTTTCTGATACTATTTTCATGAAGTCTAGGCATTATGGAAAAAAAAAAAAAAAAAAGTCTCTCCCCAAAATCTTATCCAAAAAAAACTTAAGATATAAGAAATCCGTAAGATAGTTTTAAAATCTATTTCTATTGTTGAATATTAAATTTGTAGCTTTAAAAAATGGTATAGATCTTATTGATGGATGAACACTTGAAAATGGACCGTCTAGATAATTTGTTCAAATATACACTAATTTTAGGGTGTAGAAACTTTTTTTTTTTTACAACTAATGATCAATGGTGACCGATCGATTTGAAGTTTTATGGGAACTATAATTTTAAACGAGTTTTGAGGTGAGGCTTTATTTCTTTTCGGACCTTATTTTATACTCTTCGTTTCTTGTTCATATCAATAGTCTATAAATTGTTAAAGTCGAACGTATGACTTTTCCCATGGAAGAAGGACTATTTCAGATAAGCTTTGCTTTCGTCCTTACCTTTCTATCAATCAAAACCCCACAGGAATAATGAATAGTTGACTTCTCTAAAACTTAGTCTCCAAGTCTAAGAAACCCTAATCGAGGGTTCGCAAAGAACAAGTTCATTTTGTACAACACCAAACCATGCTTCACCCAATAATAATGATTAAAAGAAAACACCAATTTTGGAGAATTCAAAGTGAAAATGGCAAACGAATACCATTACCAGAATGAGATTGGGAACATGAGTGGTGCTCTTTGGATAGGACTCGGTATTGAACCAGAGCGAGTTTTTGGTCTTGCTAAACTGGCTTGATTGTTACAGTAAAATTGTTCGGACCAAATTTTAAAAATAAAAATAATAATAATATAAAAAAATCTACAATGCTAGTTTATACGACAAAAAAAAAAAAAATTCCCCTCTATTTTACAAGTTCTTCCATCAAAGCTAGCCAAACGATCCAACCAAAATCGATCAAATGATAGTTTTAATCAATGGTTTAAAAACCGGATCAGTGACCAGGATCGGGCTTCCAAAAAATCGATCCGGATCGACAAATCGGCGATTCGGATCGTCGAATCGGCGATCCGGATCGGGAATCGGGTGAATCGGTCAGAATAAAGCTTAAAAAAAATCCGAAAAAATTATTAAAATTCATTATAAATTATGTTTTTTAGGAATTCAATAAGACATGAGGGTAGTTCATTAAGAATTTTCATGTTTTTGAATGAATATGCGAATATTGATATGTTCTTTTCCTGTATGAACCGTCATTCAGCATTTAATTTACATCACACAAAAGGATAAACATATAATTATCATGGAATAAGTATATCAACATACATGGACTACAATAAAACATAAAATTAGTAACATATGATCTAAAAATAAAATGATAGACGACGTTATTGTTCTTCTTGGTCGCGCTGATGCCATTGATTGAATTCGTTTAACAATTCATTGATTCGATCTAAAAACGAATCATCGATATTAGCAGGCGTCTGACTATTCCCAAATCCCTAAGTGTTAGTGTTTTGTTGTGTTCCCAATCTAAAATCCCCGAAGATTGTCCATCCTTCATGCTCACCTGCACTGTCGTGTTCATTCCTACACTGTTGCTGTTGGGACTCGATATGTGAATAATATAG
>NW_006500340.1:1472670-1506470 GCF_000471905.2 Amborella trichopoda | reverse complement strand
ATTTCACCTTACCGCAATGAAATCTCTCACACTCGTTGAAAAACTCAGCTTTTCTCTGTCTAAGAACTAGCAGCATCAGATTGCGCCCTACCCATTTCTTTCCTTCTCTCTCTCTCTCTCTACCCCTCTCTCTGAAAAATAGGAGCATCAAACTTCACACTACCCTCTCTCCTCTCACAATTGGCTTGTTATCCCTGTATAAAAACATGGCGTGGCCTTCACGAAGTTGCTGAGAATTTACTCTTTACTTGTAGCTGTCCATCACTTTATTGAAATCATTGGCAAACTATTACTTTATTGAAAGCTGTTTCAAATTTAGTGGTCCTCAATTTAGCTCATCACTCATTTTTGCTAATTTAAATAAAGAAAAAGTTTATATAAGGGTGCGGCTCTAAACAATCAAACTAAAGCACACCGCAAAAATTTACAAGAAGAAATTGTTTCGATGCTGCAAAACCCTCATTTTGATTATCTCGATCTTAATCTATATGGACATGAGAACAAATATATTTCAGGTCTTAAAAAAAAGTATATCTTGCAATGTATTATCTATACTATCAATTTTTTAATATTTTGAAGTGTTCATAGATATGCTCGTTATAGTATATTTAAATCTTTAAATTTATAATTAGATATGAAAAGATTCACGAAGATTTCTAATTCTGAAACAACATATTTCGCCACTATTTGTAAGTGTGCCTTACTTTGATTGTTTTGGGCTGGAGTAGTATGCAAACGACACCCTTATACGAGGTAGGGCCCAATAAATAAAGACATTTTTGGATTTTAATTTTTTAAATAAGCGGCCCAAATTCAAGGAATCGCAAAGGAGAGCCCACAAATCAGGAAAAGGCTTCATCTCTCCTTGCTTGGCCCAAAATTTTCCACAATATGTCCTTCGAATTTGATCCGCTTACACAAAAATAAAGATCCAAAAGGATCTTTATTTCTTGGACCCTACCTTGTATAATGCATTTGAATTTGGCCTTATATTCGCATCCATTAATGCAATGTTTCCACTGTTGTACACTGACGCCATCCACTAACGCATTGGCGTGTAAGGGACTGGTCTCTTTCTTTATCTCAATAATGCAATGGGTGCAGTTGGCATACGGATGCATCCCACCGTCAAATTTTATCATGGTATATGATTTTGATGTAAAATGTTCTTAAGATTATCTCAAAATCTATTTTTATATCTAATTATGAAATTTTAAATTTCAAATATCGTTAAAATCACGTAAATTTATAAACATATGAAAATGGACTGTTAATTCTACATTATAAGGTTGTATCCTCATATAAACTTTTTCCATAATTACAATTGTTAATAATTCCATGCACTAGGAATGCAACAGTCTAAATGAATGTCCATTTTCCCTTTCATAAGACTTTTGTAGAATGTAGTGTGCATAGCCACCTTCACATTCTTTGCTTCCCAAACAAAAAAAAAAAATGGGCCAATACAACCATATAGATCTCTCACAGTATAAATTCCTCTCATTGCAAACACGCAAAAGCTAGCCACTAGCACTTGAGAGTCTGGTTTCTGAGGAGCAAAGCAATGGCAGAGGCTGTTGCCACATTTCTCTTAGAGAGATTGAATAATTTTATCATAAACGAAAGTCAGTTGCTCTTCGGAGTGCCTAAAGATTCTGTTTGGATTGGAGATGTGCTCCAGAGAATGAAAGGGTTCCTGCAAAGTGCTGATAAAAGAAAAGTGACAGATGAGGAACTCAAAGATTGGGTGAGACGTGTCAGAGAGGTTTCCTACGATGCGGATGATATCCTTGATGAGTTCATCATTCAGATGAAGAATTTACAGCAACATGGCGGACAAAATCGTTGCTTGAATTTTGCTGAGAAATTGAAAGTCCGTCATAAGTTTGCAACTGAGATACAGAGCATTAGGAGGAGGGTTCAAGAAATTTCTGATGGGAGGTCAAGGTACCAATTGGAAGCCAAACAAGAGGAAGGGACGTCCTCAAATGATTCAATAGAACATTGGCAAGATCCACGTCTCACTTTTTCTTCTATGGAGGAAGATGACATCACGGCGATCGACAGCCGTAAGTGAATTAACTTCTTGGTTATTTAATCAAAACCCAAAGCGTCGAGTGCTTTCATTGGTAGGTATGGGTGGAGTTGGGAAAACCACTCTCGAAAAAGGAATTTATAATTCCATGAAGAGCAGTTTTCCTGTTGTGCATGGATCACTGTGTGTCGCAATCTTTTAGGATTGCGACATACTAGAATGTATTTTCAAATAATTTTGTGGGAAAAGAAGTGGGGAAGGGAGCTCAAATGAACTAAGAGAGAAGTTCAATCCCAACTACTGAACGACATCAACGATCATGTAAAGGAGAGAAGTTTTCTGGTAGTTTTCAATGATGTTTGGCATAGCGGAGTATGGAATCTCATCAATTCAGCTTTGCCAACAAAGTAGGATAATAATCTCAACACGTGATAACCGTGTTGCCACCATGGTAGACATGGAGTAACACATCCACTTTGTTGAGCCACTGAAGGAAATTGAAGCTTTTGATCTTTTCTATAAGAAGGCATTTCGAAATACGACAGGAGGAAGGTGTCCCAATGAGCTTGAAGATTTGGTAAAAAACCTTGCATCAAGATGCGATGGCCTCCCCCTGGCTATCGTCGTCATGGGAGGCATCATGTCAAAGAAGCCATTAACACCTACTGAATGGAAAAGGATTCAGGATGGGAAGTCCGTGAAGGTGGTGGTAAAGTCTCTCGTGTCGTTTCACTTAGTTACAATGATCTTCCTCTACATCTCATGTCATGTCTCTTGTATTGTTGTTTATTTCCAGAGGATCATTTAATTAAAAAGAACAAACTTTTAAGACTATGGGTTGCCCAAGGGTTCGTTGAAAACAAGGATGGGAAAGTCATAGAGGATGTCACTGCAGAGTACTTTAAAAGAGCTGATTGACAAAGCATGCTGCTAGTTGGTGACCAATTTAGAGTTAGACATATCTCTTCCTGCAGAGTTCATGATGTCGTACAGGAGTTTGCAATCCCCATTGCTAAGGAAGAGCTATCGGGTGAATTCTATGGTGGGGTGGGTGACTTCGACCCCTCCCAAGGAGCTCGTCTTTTTTTTATTGTCGGTAATCCTTGGAAAATTCTTCAGAACAGAGATTATCTAAGGGTTCGTTCTGTCTTGTGATTTTCATACAGTGAAGAAGAAACGCTCTCGTATCTGAAACCACTAACTTATCACTTGAGGAATTTGAGAGTATTGCATGTGGATGTTTTCCGGAGTGTTAGTCGGCAACAGATTGAATTGAGAGATGTATCAGTGCATTTGAGGTACATTGGCATACATAAGAGATTCGTATCTGTAGTAGCAGTAGAAATAAAGCTTCCTGAAAAGTTACCCAAGTTGCAAGAACTGCAGTACGCAAATGTAATTTGTGGCTATGGAGAGAATAGTGTGCAACCCAAAGCAATCAAAAGCCTGCAAAATTTACGCACTCTCGGTCTTATAAACTAAAGGATGTGCTTCTGGTTAAAGAAGTCGTTCACCTCAGCAGACTCCGCAAGTTAAAAATCAAATGGGAGATGGAACCCAAGTACTAAGAATTATTTAATGCCTCAATAAACAAGATGTCCCAACTCACAACTTTGTCCATTTTGGTTCCTATGAGTGGTTATGAAGCACCACGAATTTTGCAGCTTCCTCCATCTCTATTGTCGCTCGATCAGAAATGCGGCTGCAAAGTATTCCTGGTGATGTTTTATCCCACAGTCGCCTCACCAAGTTAACGTTGCTGAATAGTAGGTTAAGTGATGACCCCATTGTTGCTCTCCAATCCCTTCCTAACCTATCCTACCTCTACCTGCTTGCTTGCTGGTGCATACATAGGTCAAAGAATTGGAGCTTGTCATAGAGGATCGTTTCCCTCACTCACAGTACTCGTTATCCAAAGGTTTGATTACGGGGAGGAGATAGTTGGAAGGGATCCTTCCCTTGCCTTTCTTACCTACAAATTGAAGTATGCCTAAAACTCAATTCGCTTCCTCAAGCCTTTCAACACCTCCTTGCCCTCCGTCAAATTGTTATGTCATTGGGACACCGTTTCCAATAAAAACAGACATTACCATGCGATTCAAACAACCGCTAACAATGGGAAACCGGAGAGACAGGGCTATAATGGTGCAATGCTATTCTTACTGCAAAAGGTGGATATAGTACTAACCAATGTTTTCAAACACGGATTGATGAGGTGGATACTCCACCCATGAACCTCATTCTGATCAGCAAGATCAGTGATCCGGATCATTCTCAGATCGTCTCGATCGATGATCGAAATAAAATAAAATAAATATAAATATAAAGATATTTATGGGGTGGGAATTTAGCGGGGATCAAATATAACATTTGATAAGCTTAAAGAAAAAAGAGAAAAAAAAATGAAAAAGGGGATTTCAAAGAGAATCTGGATTGGGACCTACCAACCCAGAACAGGTTAAATCCTGATCATTTACACATCCGAATCGATGATTTGGATCAAGAATAGCACTGGTACTAACACAAGAAGTATGACTACTCTCTGTAGCACATGACCATATTGTTAGGCTCTTAGATAAGCTTAAAACCATGTTTGTCTTCATGGAGGACACAAACAAGAAAGTGCAGATAGCTTTGGGGAGCAAGGAAGATAGATGGCATATGATGCTGAGAATCTTCTTGATGCATTCATGATTAAAATGGAGAGCCAACATTGTTTCTTCTACAAGAAGATCATAATTCGCCACCAAATTGGAACCTAAGATGCATGCCACTCAGGCCCTTATCCGTTCTACAGCAGAAAGGCAAACCACCTAAACCGAAGGGACAAGTTCAAACTCGGCACTTTTAGAAAAATGAAAAAAATGGGAATAGTGTTTCAAGAATATAAAAATATTAAAAAAATAAATGCCTACCTTCATTAACTGATCTGACCGTTCAAAGACAGTTGATTCTACTCGTTAAAAACCAGTCAAACATTAATTTTGATTATTTTTCAATCAAACTCGATTTTTACCCCTCGTTAAAAACCAATCAAACATTAATTTTGATCATTTTTCAATCAAACTCGATTTTACTGCGGACTAGAATGGCCAAAACACTAGTTGACGGTCCGACAAACCGGCCCATCAAAGTTTTGGAGCGCTTTGTTTAGAGAGATCTCTAAAAAAGGGGCCGTTCTTAAAACATGAATCGGAGTGGATCAAAGGTTTTGCCCCACATTGAGAAATACTCTCAATGAACTTTAGGACCGCTTGCTCAAATGAAGGTGCATTTAGCTCACAATCATAGGGAAGGATAGTGAGCAGATTCCTTGGCTAGGGAACGAGTCCTCGAAGAACTTCTTGTTGCTTACTAAACTCTAGTTTGATGACCATTTTTTTACTTTCCAATTTTGTTTTATTTTCCAATTTTGTTTTATTTTTCTTCGGTTGATCTATTCTCTGTTTTTCTTATAGAATCCGAATAAGAGAAGTGTAAAATTTTGTATATGTTGAGTTCATCAGTTCTCTACATTTTTGTGTACTAAAATAACAATGATCAATTAAATAAAAATAAAGACACCAATACCTAAGGTTCTTGCTTAAAAGCGAAAATTAAGGATGTCGAAAAAATTGAGAATTCATATTTGTCCTATATGTCTTATGCCAAAGATTTCATACTCCCGCGAGAGTATACTATCCATCTACTCCCTTGGTCAAAACTAATCCTAGCAATATCTTTTAGTTACCAATTTTTTGGGGATGCAATCTTTTAGAACCTAAGGAACAAATAAGAAAAAACAAGAAAAAAATAAAAAGATCCCAATCTCTAGATGTCTACAAAAAAATGACATCTCAAGATTGTAGAGGAACTATCCAATATTTGGAGTGAAAGATCAAGATCTACTAGAAGTAAAATTCCAAATAATTTTATTTGATAATAATCATCTAGTGCTCAGATGAATCCCAAACATGGACTCAAAAAAAAATTCACTAGTAGCTATTTTGCTAGAGGGCGTGACTGCATAGTATTGCCACTGCAGGAGCATACTATAAGCACTCACATATTGTGAGAGTAAGGAAACCTCATTCAATAGGACTATATTTTAAGGTATGAGATCCTAATTTTTTTCACAACTATAATTGATCAATGAGGACTATATTTTATGGTATGAAATCTTAATTTTTTTCACAACTATAATTGATCAATAAGGACTACATTTTAAGGGATGAAATCCTAATTTTTTTCACAACTATAGTTGATCAATAGCGAGACGATGACTTGAAGTTTTCCAACCTGGAACCATGGGGCTTTCAGGTGAGGTTTTACCTTTTTTTTTTTTTTAATGCAGTTAGCATGCGGCCAAGCCTGTACATGGAGAAATACAGGTATCTTAATAAATCTAATTTTGAGATGGATTTTTAGACTTAATTTTTAAAAATACATTATCTCTAACATTGAAACCATGAATATGAAAAAATGAATAAATTTTACAAACTAAAAATAATAATTTTATTAAAAAAAAATTGGAGAGCCCGCATAAAACAATTCTCCTTACGTTTTTCCATAAAACTTTTGTGTTATCATTTTTCCTTTCTTTTTGGTATCTATAATCAATAATTGTTAAAGTTGAAACGTGTTGCCTTTTCCATGGAGGAACAACTTTTTCAAAAGAGCCTTGCTTTTGTCCTCGTCTTTTCGCTCGAATTCTCTCTCTTGTCAAAGCAACTGCAACGGAAACCCCACATGAAAAAGGAATAATTGAGTTGGAGTTTCCGCTCTAAAACAGGGACGGTGAATTCTTAGTTTCCAATTGGGATTTAACAAAACAAAAGGTTTAATCTTCATCTTATTTCAAAAACCCCAATTCTTTAAAAAGCCTAAGAAACCCTAATCGACGGTTCACAAAGATTAAGCTCATTTCGTAAAACACCTAGCCATACATCACCAAATAATAATAATTAGAAGAAAACAAAAATTTGGAGAATTCAAACTCCGGTAGCGTCGATGAAAATGCCAAACATTGAATTGCTTGGAGTAAATTTTTAAAAGAAAATAAAATACAAAAATTTAAAGATAGAATGTATTAAAAAAAATACCTTTTTAGGACCCTTTTTCGTCCATGTGTATCATTAAATTTAACATGTCACACCCGTGATAATTTTTTTATAAATCCGTACCAATTTTAATAATGATCATTTGAGATCCTACACACATACATGGAAGAGGGTCTTATAAAATTATTACTCTTAAAAAAAAATACTGCTCTGTTTAACAATTTTTCAATCAAAACTAATTAAACAATCCAACCAAAATTAATAGTTTATTTTCGATTAAAACCAATTTTCGCTTGACTTACCATTTAAGGGACCAATTTGTGATCTTACTGGTCAAGCCTAAGTGATTTAGTCCGATGCTGATATATGTGCACTAATGTACAACATTTTTCAGTACATTTCATTATCAAATGTGAAAAAAAAAAAAACTTTTACATGAATCACATAAATAAAGCATACAAGAAGCAATAAATTTTATCTTTCATAGTTTTTAGACAATAGAGCACTACAAGAAGCAATACATCAAATTATATATTTTCATACGTTTGAAGGTCGTTGCAAAGGCAAAGCCTCGTATTGCAAGGGGCAAACCTATCGCAAAGGGCAAACCTTCGTGTCGCAAGGGGCATACGTTCGCATTAGCTCACCTTATCAACCACATATTTTATCTTTTAAAGGTATAGAGCAATACAAGAAGCATGAGTTATATCTCCATACCCTCATAAAGAATCAGTATTTCATGATCGCAAGGGGTAAACCACCATATTATCTCTATCCACCACTATCCTGTCCTCTAAAACATAAAGGAACTTTATCATCGGCCTCCTCAAGACTGTATTGCATCAATCAAGAAGATGCCCAATTGTGAGAAGAATTCAGCCCCATAATTCTCTCCCACGTATATGATCTCACTTCCATGTTCAAGTTGTTCCTTTTTCTCTAATTCATTTCTGCCGATAGGCACATCTGAGCACACAACCGAGAGATTATGACGAGCCATCCTCTATAACTACGGTTGAGAAAGACTGGAACCTGCAAAAAAAACATGAACAACGTGAATATAAGAGTTAGAAAGCTAATCCTTCTTTCACAGAATCATCGACACCCTTTCGCTCTATCTAAAGTGACAGCATTAAATTTCACCTTACCCCAATGAAATCTCTCACACTCGTTCAAAAACTCAGCTTCTCTCTCTGTCTAAGGACCAGCAGCATCAGATAGCACCCTACCCATTTCTTTCCTATCTCTCTCTCCCTCTCCCTCTCTCTGAGAAATAGAAGCATCAAATTTCACACTACCCCATCTGGCCTAACAGTTGGCTTCTTGTTATCCCTATATAAAAACATGGCGTGGCCTTCACGAAATTAACCTTTTACTTTTAGCCGTCCTTCATTTTATTGAAAGTTGTTATCAAATTATTACTTTATTGAAAGTTATTTTCAAATTTAGTGGTTATCAATTCAATTCATCCCTCATTCTTGCTAATTTAAATGAAAAAAGTATGGATGGAGATGATTTATCTTTGTACAAAGTGGTCACATTTAATCTTGACTATTAGATATTGACTATTAGATATGGAATTGTGTGGCTCCATTTATTTTAGTAGTTTCAACTTCATTTTAAACTTTGTGACACATCTAAGCTTTTATATTTTACTTAGAATGGTTGTATGTAATTGTGGTCATATTGTACGAAAAGATAAATATTATCATTATATTCAATATTTAAAAAGCATATTTACTATACTATGCAAGAGCATGTTGTCTATTTATTCTCTAACTATTGGAATTTTTTTTTTTTTTGGTTTGAAATTTTGATAACTACTTAAAAACAAAAAATGATTATTTTATAAAAATTAAATTTTGATTTTTTTCACACTTAGATCTCACTTTTAAGAAATATAATGATTTTTTAATCCTCGGATATTATTTTTTTAATACATAGAAAGCTCAATTTGAAAACAAAAAAAAATACTTCTATAATTGAAGAGTTATACTCGCAAAATTTAAGATCCTAAAATGATTCATATACTAATACATAAATAAAAAAAAGGCAAAAATTTTATATAGAGTCGAGACTCCAAACAATCAAATTTGAACCTACCTCAAATATTTTATTAGAAGATGTTGTTTTGATGCTCAAATGTCTTCAAATTGATCATTTCAACATTAAGGTGCATGAACATAAGAAAAAAATGGATCGTAAGTTTTAAAAATAGTGTATTTTGTAACGTACAATTTTTAAGATATCATAGATACTACGATCTATACTATTTTTGAAGCTTTGAACTTCATAAATAAATATGAAAATATATTTTAAAGTTATCACAAAGATTTCCAATATTGAAACCACATTTCCAGATGCTATTTGGAGGTAGGCTTTAATTTGATTGTTTAGAGCCTAGGCTTGATACAAACCGCACCCATTAAAAAATCTAAGTGCTTGAATTTATTTATGGGATTGCACGATGTTTGGGAATTGCTCAATGGACGATTTTGTCGGCACACCATTATTGTCCTTTACTTGAATCTTGGTGCTATTTTCAAAGTTCCCAATTATTAGTTTTTGGCTTCTTTTAGCTCTAATTTATTATAGCTTTCGTAGATACTACGTAGTGGTTGCTTTCTTCTATAATGTGGCATCTTTATTTATATTAATTTAGAAAAAAAAGACAAGAAAGTCGTGGATGCCAGCTATTAAAGCTTCTGTCAAAGCGGAGCACCAAGACAAGGCCACGTTGCCATTACTCAAATATTGTGGACCATGGTTACTTCAAAAAAAAACGTACCCCCGATTTCTTTTACTCCCGAATAAATAAGGCATAAAACTCTCTCTCTCTCGTTCTAAAATTCAAACTCCATCTTTCTCTCTCTATAACTTAAAACTTCTATTTTTTTTCTAAAACTTCATTTTTTTCATACACATAAGAAAGTGTGCTCATGTTCGAGCCCAAGCTAAACCCCTTAACTAATAAACTCAACGAGAAGCGAAGAGAGAGAGATAGAGTTTTAGAGAGAAATAGAGTTTGAATAGAATGTCATTTTAATATTTGTTTTGATCAAAAACTTATGGTAATAAACTCAACGAGAAGCGAAGAGAGAGAGATAGAGTTTTAGAGAGAAATAGAGTTTGAATAGAATGTCCTTTTAATGTTTGTTTCGATCAAAAGCTTATGGTCAAAAGAATCCCAGAGAGTTGTAAGATAGAAAAGATGGAGACATTTTGCTTACCGGTAATATTTTCAATTCTTGAACCTCATGAGATATAGAAGTTCAAAATAGAGGTTAATGAGATATTTTTCCAAAAATCAAAAGCTCGAGATGATCCAAGGAAAAGTTTTCAAATCTTGTATATTTTGAAGGGAAAGCTTTCTATATTCCTCCTATACCATAGAAGTTCTATGCTCCCCTTATCCAACCGTCAATTTTTTGAATGGAGGGCTAAGATTGCCCCAATCACAATATCACGTCTCTATACTGTTTTATTTTTAAATTTTTTTTTATAAGTTGTTTTGATACCAACTTTTGGACGTCCATTCCTCTATTAAACTCACACTAACGAAAAATATAAAAAAAATATTTTCAATAAAATAAAATGATCAATATCCTTGAAAGTTTCAAGGGGTATTTTGATCATTATTTTTTATCGAAAAATTATTGTTAATATTTTTTATAGGTGCGCCCAAATAAGAAGATGACATGTGCCAAATTTCATATTCAAAAAATTTGTATTAAAAAATTAAAAATAAAATACTTTGGGACGTCGGATCTAAGATCAAACGATGAGTGGCTCTCTTGATAAAAAAATGGGCGGTTGGATGGTAGGGGGAATATAGAACTTTTATGGTGCAGGGGAAACATAGAAAGCTTTCCCTATTTTGAATACGGGAGCCGACCCATTGTTATCAAGATTCGGCCAATCAGCTAGATATGGGAAAAAAAAAATTAAAATAAATTTATCATCACTATAATCATCATATCTTTTTTATTAGGTGATGATCCATCTTATGCCCAGGTAAAAAGGCATGGTTATATTAGCGGAAAATGTTGTTTTTTTAAAGATGCTACTTTATAATGTAGAACTACGGGTGCCCTAAAAACTCCATGAGAAAAGGTAGTTTTTATGTTGAAAAACCATTTGATTGATCATCTCAACATCGAGATGTATGACCATAAAAAATAAAAAGATTTTAAGTCTCGGAAATAGTGCATTTTACAACATATTATCTACACCATCCATTTTCAAGGTTTTCATATGTTTATATATCTACTTGATTTGAACTATTTTTTAAATTTAAAATTTTATAATTAGATATAACAATAGATTTTGAGGTAATCTGAAGAACATTTTACATCAAAATTATATACCATGATAAAATGTGAAGGTGCACCTTACCTCTACACCTACAGATGCATCCGTATGCAAACTGCACCTTATATATTAGATAGGCAGCCAATGTAAAATTTTGTCAAAATTCATTATGAATCATAATAAATCTATAGTATCTGTTTATGCTAAGGTGTTCCCAGAAGCTACGTGTTTTGAGCAAATGGTTGACCCAAAATGAAATTGTTGGCAGTAATCTGAAAAGATATGAGAATTTTTTACCTCACTGAGGATATGATTTTTAATAGAACAATGGATAACCAGGATTCATATAGCCAACACCAATTAATTGGAAAAAGGCTAAAATGATGATGATGATGATCATCATCAAATCAACACTTGAAGATAGATAATTCAATATAATGTTCTAAGATGTATTTTATTTACATAAAGACCATTTACTTTTAATACAATAGGGTCACAATTACTTTTGTCAATCATAATTCAAATAAGGTACTCAAAGTTCAAATAATTTTTTTGTAAACTTCATCCTCCACCCTAAGCTATCAAATTTGACATCTAATAATCAATAGCAATTGTAACCTCTTCGAAACAAAGTTAAATAGTCTAAGGCTTTTGAAAATTTTTATTTTTGATTTATAATTGTTGATATGATTCATTTGAGGGTTTTTCAATACCAAATAGTAATTTCAAATTACTATTTCGGATAGGATTTGAGGTGTGAATTTGCTCTTTTTATAAGGGCCAATGCTCCACTGCTCTCCCTTTTCAATAGTAAATCCTCCTCCAGGGTGCTTATGGGTGTAGTGTGGAGGCCTGTCTATCATCTATTCTATTTGCGTTCTATACACTTTGTTACGAGATACCCGTATTCTATATTATTCACAGATTACCTTCTATATAAGAACAAAGTTTATATAAGGTGTGCAATCCTACACTGTAGAAAGAAAGGCGAGCCTCAAAAATCCATCGCAAAAACTTATTTTGATGGTAAAATACCCTCCAATTCATCATCGAGTTGTATGTATATGAAGAAAGAAAAATGTTAAAGTACTAAAGATAATACATATTGTCATACATTTTCTAGATTATACATTCTCAATATTTTCTTGTGTTCATAGATATGCTCCATTTGTATATTGAGCAATGATTTCATGCAACCGTTGTATAGTAATATGATGCAATAATTTTAAAAAATTATTTTATGACCATTTGTTTGATCCAAAATTTGAAATATACAATTTTTTCATTCTAATGAACAATCACAAAAAAAAAAGGAAAAAATGGAAAACACAACCTAAAAAGTATTTTTTAGCCCAATTAACATCGACCGTTCATTTTGGTGAGATGCTTAGATCTAGGCCTTAGAAGGATTTTTTCATTTTTAATTTTTTTGAATGGCTTTATTATCAAGAATAATGTTAAAAAATAAAAAAATAATTTTGAATTTATAAAGGCTAAGATCTTGAAATTCACAAAATGAATGGCCTAGATTCGTTTTTGGAGTGAGACTCATTTTTTTACCATATCTAGGGCTCAAATTGAAATTTTTTTTAGGGGGATTGATTATTGAGATGAAGAGAGTGTGTGTGCAGAATTTGAGGTCATACAAATACCACAAACATGGTTTCTAGAAGCGTCGTTGTATTATACTATTATACAACTGCTGTGTTGGATCATTGCTCTTGTATATTTTTTTAGTTTGAAATTTCATAATTAGATGTGAAGTAGTTTTTCAGGTCATCTTTGAATTTTCAACACCAAAATTACATGTTTCGATGAGCTTTGGTGGTGCACCTTAATTAAATTTTTTTAGGTCGAAACTTACACAAATCACACCCTCTATATGAACTTTTTGTTTTTTTTGAAACAAGTGTGGACGGCGGGAAGGGTGCACCTGTACCCTTCCAATGGTTGAAATTTCATAAGGCCATATCTAACAGCTAAAAAATTGGTTTCATATTTTTATTTTTATTTAATAAAATATTTATCCAAATTTTAAGATGTAAGTTTATTTTTATAAAGAGAACTAAAATTAAAAATATTTTAAATAAAAATTACCAAAATACCCTTAAATTTATTTTGATTAGTACTTTTTATTCAAATTTTTTTTTATTAAATCTACTATGAAACTGAAATTTCATATTAATATCATTTTTAAATAGAAAATAAATTTTATTTTTGGCCTTGGAAAAGGCTAGTCTATAATGAATGTTATGTCCCAAATAAATAAAGAAAGGTTTATACAGGGTGATAATATTTTTTTATGGGTTTAAGGCACGCCTATTCTAGAGTATATTGTATGTAGATATGCTCGATCTGTAATATATTTGGAGTTTTAAATTTCACAATTAGAAATGGAAATAGCCTTCGAGGCTATCCAAAGAATTTTGGACGCCAAAATTACATCTTCCAATAAAATTTAGAGATTAGCCTTAATTGAATTGTTTAAGGTTGAATGAGCCTTAATGTAAATGTTTAAGGTTGACATCTTATACAAACCCCACCCTCTATTTAGAAACATGTAAAAATTCGTTCTTCATATTTGTAGAGTTCGGGGGCTTTTATCTGCATTTTCTTTATGGAAAAGTACAGCATCCAGATAATAAGGACGTTGCAACGGTGCACAAACACCATTCCAACAACCGGGACAATGAAGAAATGAATGGTCTTAATGTTATTTTTAAAAGAATATGAAAAAATTAGTGAAAGGAAATTTACCAAAATCACTTCAGTCTTCTAGTTTCTTATTATTTTTAAATTTTTTTTGTTAGAAATAGCTTGGGCAGACTTGGAATTGCCCAAATTGGACGGGGAAATGAACTCGGGTCTAATCTTATTCCAATTTTTGAAACCTCTTTACATTATAGAAAAAATGTGGATCATGTTAATAAATTTCGCCATGGTTCCAAAACTCTCACTATTGGGTTCTTAAACGTATATAATACTTGAATTAATGCTAATGTACAATTGACATTAATTAAGAAGTGGTTTGAGCTATATTATCTACTATGAAACTATTTACTATTGGTACAAGGAAGTCACAATTATCTATAACTATCTGATGTGAAATGTGACAGTTTGAAAATTTTACAGAGTTCAAAAAAATTTCTTTTGAACTTTGATTCTAATCAATAGAATAAATTTTGCCGCTTAATTTCACATATGTTAAGGTTAATTGTGACCTCCATATACAAAAACTGAACGGTCTCGTTGTATACTTTTCGGTAAATTATCCTCAAAAGACTTCAGGACCTTATCATTATGTAAGATAGATTCGTAATATGAAGGCATTTGTATTTCTTTTTTTGGATGGACTTATTTGTTTCTAAGGGCCTAGTATGGTTTGTGACATTCATGATGGAGCCCTATTTTTAAGCCACTTAGAAAAAAGTGTTTTTATATAAAGCACCCACCTTAAGCAATTAAAGTAAGGCTCACCTCTAAACCAGTTATCGCGTCGGAAATTCTTTGATGACTTGAAAATCTGTTTCCACCTCTTAATTATGAAATTTAAAGCTTTGATTCAGATTGAGCAGGTCCATAAATATTCGAAAATCTTGAAAATAAATAATCTAGATAGTTACAAGATGTACTATTTATAAGATATGAAATCTTTCTTTTTGTTATCATGTTCATACATCTGGAACTTGTGATAATCAATTGGAATGTTTACCAAGATTAGAAACAATGTAGAACATTCCAACCTTGTTTTTATGAAGGAGTATGACAACTAGTTCTATAAATTGGGTTTCAAGTACATCAGGACCTGCATCATATTCAGGTCAAGTAGACCAAGACTTGACCCATTGGGTCCATTCTCTAGATCCTCACCCGGATCCAGTATGAGCCGGCCCCTCGGGTCTACTGATCCACCCGTTAGCAACAAAGTTAGTATAGTCTAAATGGTTCGGAGATGGGCTCAGATGGCCTCACATCAATGTTTCTCTCTAATCAAAAGGAAAGAGGACAAGGCAAGCTACTTACAAAGCATGAGACACCTTCTTTATTGGCTACGAAGCTGTTGCAATAAATTAAGGTTTGAAAATATGGAAATCAGACTATGCCGAGTTCCGTCTTAATTGCTTGAACCCTAGGTTAGTGTTTTCAAGTATTTGAGAACTTAGTAAACAACGATTTGGATGGGAATTATGAGTCTAGGTACTGATTCTCCAAAAACCCATATTTATATATTTTTTTAAAGTACACTTGTTTTTAAGCCCCTCCAAATCTCCACCCGAAAAACCATATTTTAATTTTTTTATTTTATTTTTTTCATGTTGTTTTGGAATTCAAACCATTTTAGACCTGATTCGGATCAGCGATCCACAATCTGTCATGAACCTGTAGGTGAATGATCATTGCCCAAACAATACTTGTTTTAAAACACTAGTCACAAGTATTCATAGTTGAATTTTTAGTGTTTTGACTCATTATATATGAAATCTAAGATTCAAACCTTACCCAACACAACTCGAATTTGTGAAATAAGGACTCCAGCAAGACAAACAAAAAGAACATGCTTTACATCAATGAATCGTTTCTAAGATTGAATTACCAATCGCGATTGGTAATTCAAGATTGTGTTGTCTCTAAGATTGAAATTGATTGCTAATTTAAGATATAGTCGCAGCTCGGATTATTTTACATTATAAAATCACCAAATAAAAATCTGTTGAATAACCCTTGGAAATAAAAGTATCAAAGAATTCTCTGACTCCATTCTCACCAAAGGGTAGGGCGCAAATCCCCAATGACCTACCCTTTTTTAATTACAAAAAAAAAAGGGTCTTTGCAATAGACCTCCACAATCTTTTTATTCATAAAAAGGTGTTTTTTAAAAAAAAATAGAGCAATACAAGAAGCAATTGTCGATGTAGCAACAATACAAGAAACAATCTAACTATGACAAAATTAGTATGAGATGCGGCGAACAGGTTGTTGCGAGGGGTAGACCCCTATGTAGCAACAATACAAGAAACAATCTAACTATGACAAAATTAGTATGAGATGCGGCGAACAGGTTGTTGCGAGGGGTAGACCCCTATATCGCAAGGGACAAACCTTCATAACAACTTGATGCATCACGTGCACTTGGTAGCCGTCAAACGAAACAAAAAATCCTTTGATGTGGTTGCTAGGGGTAAGCCTCCACAACCTCTCTTTGCATCTCGCTACTCTTTCCTTCGTTAATGGAAGGATTTTGCCTGTTAGCTTCATCTTGTAAATATGATCCCACTCCCATGTTCACCATGGTCAACTGTCTTAACTCCTCCATTTGTAGAAGGGTACATTTGGCGATCCACAAACATAGATCCATACCCAACCCTGAGAGATTGAGATTGAGATGAGGCATCATCTCTGAAAACTGGTAAAAGGAAAAAGGCTTCAACATGTAATCAAAAAGGATTTCTCTAGCAGGGCTATTCTTTACATTCACAATCTAAAAACCCCTCACTCTCAATCTCCATCTAACTTTCTCTTCCCCGTGGTCTCCATCTCTCTGTTTCAGTCACTGGGCCTTTTCTTAACCTTTTATAGGAACTTGGCGTGCCTTTCACGAAATCGATGAGAAATTTCTTCTTTACTTTAATCCCTTTACTCGTTTACTTTATTGAAAATTGCTATCAGGTTCCTTTTCTTTAATAAAGAACAAAGTGAAATTTGTCTTGACATGGATTGGATCTCTGTATATGGATTAGAACTTCTACCTCACAGATTTAGATAATTTAACTCAGCTTTATATTGTTATGAAAGTAAACACATTATGTTGACTACCTATTTTCGGGTGTTTATAATTACATTTGATTGAAGCTTCAAATTTTATAATTAGAGAGTTAATTTTAAGACCATCACAATGGTTTTTGGCATTGAAATTTTTCGAGCTGCGTTATGTGGTGCGGTTTTGCTATTTATCATAGTGTCTAGAGTCAGTCATAGTGTCTAGAGTCCAGACTGACTCTAGACTCTGGATCTCATTCTTAGGGGTGGTAATGGACCAGACCCAACCCAGGACTTGAGAAGTAGACCTGATCCATGTCCGGGTATGGGTCCCAAAATTGAACCCAATGGGTCAAGTCTAGAACCTAGTTTAGGTCCAGATCCAGAACTAAATCTTGGACCTAAACGTTATTCAAGTATGGGTCTATGATTGGGTCTAATTGGGCATTGGTCCAAGTCCAATAGTATTTTTCAGATCCCAATATATAAAATATATCTAAACATAGTTAAATACCGACCCGACCTGTTGCCACTCCCACTCATGCTCAAGGTTGAAAATTAGTCAAGCAGCCGGCTATACTCTAAAAACTAAAGCTAGGGCCACAAAATAGCTCCAAAGTAGCCGGGCTAAGCTTATGTTTTCCTAAATGGTGCGGTTTCTATAAGGTTGCAACCTTAAACAATCCAATTAAAGTGCACCTCCAAATATTTTTGTAACATGTAATTTTGGTGTAAAAAATTATTAAGATTATCTAAAAATCTATTTTTATATTTAATTATAAAATTTTAAACTTAAAAATGATCAAAATCAAGTAGATCTATAAATATATGAAAATCTTGAAAATGGACGGTCTAGATAATGTGTTGCAAGATGCATTATTTTTTAAGCTCAATTTTTTTTTTTTTTCATATTCATTCATCTCGGTGACGAGATGTTCAATTAGATGGTTTTTCAATATTAAAACAACATTTTTTGATGGATTTTTGAGATGCATATGTAACTCTACATTTTAAAGTTGCAACCGTATATAAACTTTTTACCTTTTATAAAAAAAAAAGGGACAATATTTAGACATTTTTTTTATTTAAAACTAATTCATTTTAATTAAAACTATTTTATTATTTTATCATATTATTTTCTTATTTTGGCCTTTTTCTTTATTTATGCTCAGTAGTTAGGGTTGCTGGTTGATGACTTTATTCGAGAATGTGGGCCCTCGTATTCTTTATTTTTGTTCATTTTAATTAAAGTTATTTTATTTTCTTATTTTGATCTTTTTCTTTATTTATGATCACGTTCAGTGGTTAGGGATGCGGGTTGATGACTTTATTCCAGAATGTGGGCCCTCGTATTCTTTATTTTTGTTCTGTATAGAAAAGAAAGTAGTGCTATCCAGCTGTAAAGTAGCATTCAAACCTTGAGCTAAGTCAATTAAGGAGTGTATCGAAGGCATAAGTTTTCCGGATTTTAAAGTTTCAACCTAGATTTCGAGTATTCAAATATCTTTTGGTTTGGAACCTTACACAATCCAATCAAAGCTCACTTCCAAATTTTTTTAGAACAGCTAATTTTAGTGTACAAAATTTTTAAGATTATCTAAAAATTTATTTTTTATATCTTATTCTAAAAGTTTAAACTTAAAAAATAGTTAAAATCAAGCAGATCTATAAATTTATGAAAATCTTGAAAATGGACAGTCTAGATAATATGTTGTAAGATGTACTATTTTTTAGACTCAAAATATTTTTTCTTTTCATATTTATATATATCGATGTTGAGATAATCTCATAGATGATTTTTCGAGATTGAAAATAACATTTCTAATGGATTTTTAGGTGCATCTTTAATTCTACATTTTAAAATTACAACCTTATATAAACTTTTTCTTTTACTAAAAAGAAAGTGAAAAATGAAACCATACAAGGGTGTTATATTTAATGTTGACTATTGGATGTGAAATTGAGTGGCTCATTTATTTTATTAACAAAACTCAAAGTTTATTTTTTATTTTTTTTTCAAACTTTGTGCCACACCCAAAACGCGTTGTGCCACTAAAAGTAAATGGTCTCAATGTGTACAATCTTTTTACTAAAATATTCTTATTTGTTTTAGTTTTCATAATATAATAATATTTTGCATAAAAAACTTATTAGGGGTATTTATGTCACTTGTTCAAATAACTTGAGTAGATCAATTTATCAAAAAGGTGTGGTTTATACATGGCCGCGGCCCTAGACAATCATAGAATGGTGCACCTTCAAATAGTACTGTAATATAAGGTTTCGGTATTAAAAAACGTTATGATGGCATGAAAGTTTATTTTTATTTATGATTATTAAATTTCAAATTTCAAATATAGTATATATCGAGTAGATCTATGAACACTTAAAAATTTGAAAAATTGACGGTCTAGACAATACATTACATAATGCACTGTTTTCAAGGCTTGAAATCTATTTTTTCTATGTTCATACATCTTAAGGTCAAGATGATCGAATTTGAAGGTTTTTCAGCATCAAAACAACCTCGTTTAGTGAATTTTTAAGACGTGACTTAGTTCGATTGTTTAGGGCCTCAACCCAATATAACTTCTTTTAAAATAAAAATATATCTGCTTGTACAGAGTTACAAAACAAGAACAAGATCAATTTGGATATTTATTTTTAAACTTGCGATGTCCCTGAATGGAGGAATTTCTAGCTTTTTTATTGGACTATCTCATCATTTGTTAATTTTTGAAGAAATTTATGCTAATAACTCTTATACTTTATGGATTAAAAAATGGACCTAGTTTCTATGCGGCCAAGCCCGCATATGTAGAAATGCGGGCCTCTTAATAAATCTAATTTGAGATGGATTTTAACACTTAATTTTTAAGGACATGTAATTTCTATCGTGGAGATCATGAATATGAAAAAATAAATAAAATTTTATAACTAAAAAATAAAAATTCAAGTAAAAAAGCATTTGGACCGGTAATTTCCATTGTTTTTAGATGGAACATCTACTTGCATCCATCTTTTTGAAGCTCTACACTTTCAACACCATATAGGTAGAAATGCGGTCCAGCATGCACGATACAATTTTCCTTACAAAATATCCTCAAATATTTATTTTATTCGTGCCCATCTCTTTTTCTCCCAAAATATAGGCGACGTTCAAGTTTTGAACCGACATCTAGGAAATCGATTCTGCTACACTTTAGAAAAGAGGACAAGGAGTTGTTCGGCCTTGTTTTGTAACCCCATCAAACTTGTGCTATCGCCCTATGGGAGCACATCATGTTCTCAGTCCTTCTAATAAAATATATTTTTATTTAGAAAATTTATTTTTTTTATGGAAAAAGTTTATATAGAGCGGAGGCTCTAAACAATCAAATTAGAACCCACTTAAGAATTTTCACTAGAAGAAGTTATTTTGTTGATCAAATATCCTCAAATTGATCATCTCGGCAACATGATGCATGGACATGAGAAAAAAATGGATTTCAAATTTTAAAAATATTGCATTTTGTGATGTATTTTTGGATGATGAATTTTCAAGATTTTTCAGTTTTCATAGATCTGCTCAATCTACACTATTTTTGAAGTTTTAAATTTTATAATTAAAATTAAAAATATATTTTAAGGCTATCACAAAGATTTCTACAAACCACATTTCTTGACACTATTTGAAGGTGCACTTTACTTTGTTGTTTAGAGCCTCACCTCTATACAAACCGCACCCTTTTTTTATTTGAAAGTAATCCTTGACTACTTCTAAAGTGGATCAAAATTTTAAATCAAAGAAAATTTTTATGGTATTGAATATAACGAGACAATTTATCTTTGTTATAAGGTCATAATTACTTTTAGTCATCATTAGATATCAAATTGGATGGCTTGGGGTCTGTCAAGAAATTTGACAAATTTTTTTATTTTTTCTAAACTTTGAGTCTAACCAATGACACTCTAATAATAACCTGATTTGAGATACAGATAAGAGTGATTTTGACATATTTATACCAAAAGTAAATGATCTACTTGTATACTTTGGAGAATATAAGCATGCAAGAATAGTAAACTGGAGTGTTTCATGGGAACTCCCATCTTACGGGTGAACATGTAATTTTGTCATAAAATGCTCAAAAAATATCGGCATAAAATACATAATATTGAATATATATCTTTTATTCTACAAATTGTAAGAGATATTACCCTTAAATTTCGAAGTCGCTAGATATTGTAATAATATTTTATTCAAAAGTTATTATATGTCATAAAAAGTTTATCAAATTACCCACAACAGATGAATGATTTAACACTTTACATATATCTTTTGATTTAATTTCAAAATATCCAAAAAAAATTACATGGTCTTGAGTTAGAAACATTCCAAATGGATAAAAGATTGAAAAAGTTGAGGTTTATATGCCTTAAACAATCAAAGTAAGACACACTCCCAAATGATGCTAAAAGACGACGTTTCAATGCCAATAATCTGTGTGATGATATGCATTTTCATCTCTAACTATGGCATTTAAATATACAAAGTAGTGTAGATGTATGTACACTTGAAAATCTTCAAAATGGGTAGTCCATATAATACGCTACTATATGCACTATGTTCAGGACTTGAAATCCTCTCCCTTTTATTTCACGTCCATACATCTCAAGATCAATATGATAGATTGGATGGTTTTCAACATCAAAACAACTTTTTCCCATGAGTTTTTGATGGGTGCCATACTTCCATAATATAAGATTGACACCTTAAATTTCTATTAAAAAGAAAAAGATTTGACACCTTAAATAAACTTTTTCTATTAAATGGTTAATCTCTAATTGGTATTTTAGTAAAGAAAAGTGTACTATGCATTGTGGGATGCAATTTCACATTAGTGTCCCTAACACACCAAGCATCCATATTAAAGATGGACACACAATTCATATCAAATGGATCATGGAGAGACGACGCGCATCTACATATCAGTTCGGGGACACATATAAGCCATATCTTTTTAATGATGTATGCTGAGTCAACTGAATTAAACAACTTTATGCATCTCCTTGTGCATTGGACGTCCATCTCTTGCATAAACATCAAAAAATGGTGCCTCCAATAAAAAGTCTAGACAATGAAAAAAAAAAAAAACTCTAAAATACCATTTCTATTTTTTGAAAACAAAAAAATCCAGATTCATGACTACATCATGGTTAAGATTAGCAAAATCTCAAAAATTTTGAATCCCAAATCCATCTTTAAGATGAATTTTGAAAAGGAGCATGGACAAAAATAAGCCCTTCGTCTAACTCACCAAATACCTTTCCTTTATTACTAAATTTCCATGTGAAGAAATTGCCATGCAAGCCTAAAGAAAAGAGACCTCTGTATTTGTCGATGTAGCTTAGGACATAAACACATCCTCACTAGGGTACAATAAACCATCAATCTTGACACTGCCAAAAGCATGTTTCAATAATAATATAGAGGCCGAAGACGATGCATAAGTTGATGCCGGCTATTTCAGATCCAAAAGCTTAATCCCCATTGTGACAGAGGGGTTCGATTTTAAAGCTCGACGCTTTGCAACGCTTCGTGTTAGGCTCAATTTCCATCAAAGGCAAGGGTCCTCTCCTTGAGGCTTTCCAACGCTATGTCCTAGGCTCAATTCTTACTAAAAGGAGGAGCCCTTTCCCTACTGATTCGCCCAAAAAAAACAGTGAGAGAGGTTTACTTATCGAACTAAAGAAACCATGACCCATAACAGACCCAGCCCAAGTCACTTGTCAAACAACAAAACAATGGAGGTTCAAAATTCGGACTGTCGTCCTTCAGAGCAAATGATCCAATCACCACTTGTACTACACACTGTAACCCAGCCCCACACAATGAGAACCACTAAAAAGTTTGGGGCACTGTAGGCTTTGTATTCAATCCCACTCACTAAGGTCTCCCCCAAGGGGTTGGGTTCTGGCTCGGGAGTTGGTCCCTGTCCAACCTAAGTAGCTTGGTCGAGTAACAATTGACTCGCCTGAATAGTATACCGGGCAAAGAAACTCTAAAAAAGATTAGAAACAAAAAAAAATAGTACAAATAAATACGCAAACAACAACATTACAAATACGATAAGATGAAAAAACTATAGGAAAAACTTCATTAAAGGGGATTAAACCTCTTAAAAAATCATCTATGGGATCAAATTATCCCTATTAATATCAGGGGCATATTTTTTCTTTTTATTTCACTTGTACACCTCCTCGAAAACATTTAAAAATACCCAAATTTGCCTATTTGCAACGAGTAACAGTGAGGGATATTTCAATAATTTAACCCCTAAGAAGCCTCATCCAAAGGATAAAAGTGCCCCAAGTTGTTCACCATGCCAAATAAGAAATAAATTGTTCAGTATTTGTAATATGGAACAACTAGGGTTATTTTTATAGGGCACGGTTCGTATGGTGCTTAGGCTCTAAACAATCAAATTAGAGCCTACCTTCAAATAGTATCGAGAAATGTGGTTTCACTATTGGAAATCTTTGTGATCGCCTTAAAATATATTTTCATATTTATTTATAAAGTTTAAAGCTTCAAAAATAGTGTAGATCGACAGATCTATGAAAACTTGAAAATCTCGAAAGTTGACCGTCCAAAAATATGTTACAAAATACACTATTTCCAAAACTTGAAATCTATTTTTTTCTTATGTCCATGCATCTTGATGTCGAGATGATCAATTTGAAGATATTTTGGCATCAAAACAGCCTCTTCTAGTGAGATTTTTGAGGTAGACTCAATTTGATTGTTTAGATCTTCGGTTCTATATAAACTTTTTCCATTTTTATAATTTGATACATGCAAAGTATTTAGTGCATAATGACAAAAACACCCATAATTTTTATGAGTTATTAACATTAAACAAAATGTATTCGTAACACTAGGGTATTTTCATCATTCAGTTAAGGCCGGTTAGGGGCTAAATTACAAAAATTGACTATGATTGTTCCGTATTCTATAATACCAAACAAGGACGAATTATGTTTATTTTTTTGGGAGGTATCTTTCAAAATAAAAAAGAAAAACTATGCCCTCAAATGTCAATAGAGTTAATTTGAACCTTTAATGATTTTATAAGGGGTTTCATCCTAAAAATATCTAAAACATGTCGAAAAAATCCCTCAAATTAGGGTTGTGCATCTGTGTGGAATGGCTCCACTGTAAGTAATGTTACATCAAATTGTTGCAACTATGGAATTCAGGGTCTTCTTCCAATCATATCGATCTGGTAATTGTTGGCTGTGGAATTCTTGCACTGGGGGGTCTTCAAGATCGACTTACAAGAGGAACAACTTCCTCCCTTCTCAATTCAGGTGCAAGGAAATTTCCTGTGCTCTATAAGATCGACTAACTGGAGGAACTTCTTAGGGCATGCATCAATTTGGTGTAGCATTATTCCCTGTTCGAGGAAGAAAATATCTTGCTAACTTAAAATCCTAAGGAAACGTTTCCATGCATATCAATAATTTTGCTAAATAAAATAAAAATCAACCCAAAAGGCCTAAGGAAACTTGTGCACTGTGGATTGATGCATTTGTGTTTTAAATAATAGAATCAGGGGTTTTCTTCCTCGAACTGATGCACTAAGAAGGTTCTCCAGTAAAGATATTTTATGGAGTAAAGAAAATTTCCCTGCACCGAATTGAAAAGAGAGGAAGATGTTGTTCTTGAAAGTTGATCGTGCTATTGTTCCACAGCCAGGTTTCCCAGTTTGATATGCTTAGAAGACGACCCCAAACTCCATTGTGCAGCAATTTGGTGTAGCATTATTGACAGTGGAGACATTCCACTTAGATGCAATTTGAGTTTCAAAAAAATTCTCAAAAATGGAAGTATGAGAATGGCCTTGGGCTTAGTTCAGTCTTCAAGCTTATCTTTGAATTACTCTGGGCTCTCTGTTATAGAAAAGATCTTCCTTTGTGCACTGGAGAAATCCTCATCCTTGAATGTAAGATATTGGATCTAGGATTTCATGTTTTTCTAGGCATCTTTTACGACATTTTGCATTCTTCATCAACGGCCATGCACCTTTAGCTTTGAAGGCCCTACTGTATAAATGGCCATTATTGACAATCTTGCTAATAATAAAAAGAAAACAAAAAAAACTTGCAACCTTGTGTTAAACTCTCACTAAATTGGTGTGATCTAGATGGCTGTCAATGATTTAGGGCCCGAGGTAAACCAGGCAGGTGAGTGATGCTTCTCCCGATAACAATAGTGAGATGATGTGCATAATGCATGTGTTGATGGATTGGCTCAGTGTCCATAAAAACGACTCGGCAAAAGTACTCGGACTTTGGCTGAGGCGAGTTATTTAGTCGAGTTCGAGTAATTCGATTGAATTCAAGCCATGTTAAAAAAAAAAAGAATAACAAAAAGAGATAAGGTATATATATATGATAAAATACTTGTTTTTATTCATTAGTATTGGTAGAGGTATGCATCAAATTCATTAGTACTTATGTAACGTATTGGTAAAAGGATACGGAGCCCCTTCAAGAGGTTGACGTATGTATCAAATCTTGCCGATTTGCATGTCATTTTGTGAATAAAAAACGAAAATCCTCTTAATTATTAATTAAATTATAATGGTGTTTTTTTATTTTTACTAACTCTTAATTTTTTACTTAAATCATAATGGTGATTTTTTTTTATTTAAATAAAAAATAAAAGCCTATTCGTGAAACTCCTGAGGCATGGGGAACAGCCAAAAAGCCAATTACAACTAAAAAAATAAATCCCTCTTAATTATTTAATTAAATCATAACGGTGCTTTCTTTCTTTTTTTTAATAAAATAAGAAACGCCTATTTAAACTCCTGAGGCATGGATAATAGCCAAAAAGCCAATTACAACCCGTATGATTATAGTTGGGGATGCATAGTATGTATATATATGGGGATACATAGTATATATAAAAAATTGGCACACAGTACTCAACAGAGTAACTCTGCCGAAAAAATACATTTGATTTTTAATTTGTTTTCTTTATATAAAATGGTATTAAATGGAAGGGAAAGTATGCAATGATGCTTCCTTAGCATCTCTTAGGTATTTTTCAGGGCTATATGCTTGGACTACCTTTCAAATTTATAAAAATTTCACCATACCTATAAAGCAAAGTATAGACGGATTGTGGAGATACCATTGTCCGTTGGGTCATGGCCGTACATCTTTGAAGGTGATGGGGAGACTGGGCCCCATTTTTATGGGGCCTAAGCCTGATGGTGAGTCCCACTCTCCCTCTATCACCATCCTTTGTTTTTATGGACGGTAATGACCCAATGGACTATGATTTTCCATTGTCTATTGGATTATGGTGTTCTTTCCCTAAATGAAAAAGAAAATAACTGAACTCTAATTAGGTCCACCTGGATTGTTAGTTGATAAACAAAGAAGAGAAAATTAAAAAAAAACCCATGACTCAAAAATCAACTTTTATGTGGCAACTTTACTATGGCAACTTTTCTATGGCAAATTTATATTAAACTTTTCTATGGCAACTTTTATATTAAACTTTTCTATGGCAACTTTTATATTAAACTTTTCTATGGAGATTTTCTATCAACTAACCCCCAACTAACTTTTCTATGGCAACTTTACTCAAAAAAAAAAACCCCAACTAACTTTTCTATGGCAACTTTACTCAAAAAAAAAAACCCCCAACTAACTTTTCTATGGCAACTTTACTTGAAAATAAACTTTTATATCAAATACCATCAAAGTCAAATATTCATAGTTCTTTGGGCTAAAATGCCCTCTCCTTGGTCATTGAATGACGTTGGTCAGGCACTTGTAAATGTGGTCCTAAAGATTGTTGCTGCGGTCTGGCATTTTATCTGGCAGATGGTTGTTGTGGTCCAGCAGTTAATGTAGTATGGGTTTCGATCAGGCAGTAATATGTGCCGGATCGTCTTTGGTGATTGAGCGTCTACGGAAATGTGGCGCCTTCATATACAGGTAAAGGTATTGTCATCCTCCAAATTATGACTTTTTGATTTAAGGGTATTGCTATAAGAATTTGTTTTTAGATAAAAGTTGCGAAAAAAAAGCACGACAGAGGTTGTAAAGAAAGTTGGATCAAAGTTCGTAATTTTCCCTATAAAAAATATAGGTCAATGCATACTTGTTACGTGGCCAAGCACTTGGTCCAAGGGATTCACTAAACATGGAGTTCTTGTTTTTTTTTCTCTATCTTTTTCTTCGTGTCTATGTGAATTCTTCATTTTCTTTTAATGGTCTGGATGAGATCCATTCGTGTGCAAAATTTCAGGTCTCGTGATTTCTCTCTTATTTTTTTTCTCTTTTTTTCCCTCCCCCCTATTTGTGTGATTTCCTTATTGTCTTTTAATGGCCTAGATAAGATTTTGTCATCATCGTAATGATCGTTATCATCATCCAAGGCTTATTTCAATTATTTGGGACCAACTACATTAATACCGTTCCGTCATTCCACTCTATCAACGTTCATACCCTAATTAGATCATAAGTCACGATATCTTTTCAGTGTATTTCCATTATAATCTTTTTGGGCCTTCTTTTTGCCCTTTAAGAACTTTCCCGTTGAACTAAATTTCCCTCTAACCTGTATTGTTCTAAGTCGATGCTACACATGACTAGCCACAAAAGTCTACTTTCCCTCATTTTATCACTTATTGGATCTAATCCTAAGTTCCCTCAGATGTATTCATTCGGAACTCTAGCATTTTTTGTATTGACATTCATCCATCTCAACATTCTCATATCAGCAACACTCATGTTATGGATACATTGTTTCTTGACCACCCAACATTTCATCTTATAAAGCATGGTTAGTCTTACAATTGTTTTATAAAACTTTCCCTTCAAATTTCAGTGTTACGTGGCAGTCACATAAAACTCTGGAAGATTTTCACTTCGCTCACCTAACTCTAATTCTATATATGTGACATCTCCCTTAATCTCCCCAATCTAATAGATTACCGACTCTAGATATTAAAAATTAATTGCTACCTCGTTTCTACTCGTGTTAGCACTAAACTTGCATTCTATATATTTTATCTTATTCTAACTAATTTTAAAAGGAAAGTTTATATAAGGTTGCAACCTTAAATGTAGAATTACATATGCACCTCAAAAATTATCAGAAAGGTTTTTCTAATGTTGAAAAACCCTCTATTTGATCATCTCGACATCGAGAAGTATGAATATATATAAATTTTTTTTTTTTGAGTATTAAAAATGGTGAATCTTGCAACACATTATCTAGACCGTCCATTTCGAAGATTTTCATATGTTTATAGATCTCCTTGATTTAACCATTTTTCGAGTTTAAAATTTTTTAATTAGATATGAAAATAGATTTTAAGATAATCCTAAAAAAAATTTACAACAAAATTACTTCTTATGATAAAATTTGGAGGTGCGTCTCAATTGGATTGTTTAAGGTTGCAACCTTAGAGAAACCACACCCAATTTTAAAACCTTTAGATTCCAAAGCATCTCCCCCAAGCTATAACTTTGTGTTGATGTCATCTCTAGTCTCATCAATAAAAACCGTGTCATTTGTGAAAAAACATATAACTCGGTACCTC
This sequence comes from Amborella trichopoda, assembly GCF_000471905.2. Next base: position 1,477,719 of record NW_006500340.1, on the reverse strand, counting down.
TTATAGACGGCTAGTTAATTTGTCTATAACCAAAATAAAGAGATATAGACTCAACGCGGATCTATAAATGTGTAAAGTTTCAGGTCCTGTGGATTTCTACTTTTCAAAGTCGTTTATTTGGCCTTTATACTGTTGGTATATATAATCTTTGCAAAATGTTTATATAAGGTATCAACCTTATGTTGTAAAAGTAATGCGCATCACAAAAACCATCAAAATGATGCTAGAAAATCCTCCTATGGTCATCGAGATGTAGATTTATGAATAAAAGAAAGGATTTCAAGCATTAAAAATAGTGATTCTTGTAACATAGTATTTGGACCGTTAATTTTTTAAAATTTCAAGTGTTTATAGATTTATTCGATTAGCATCATATTTAAGGTTTAAAAATTTCATATTCAATGTTGAAAATATATTTTTAGGCGATCTTAAACTTTCTGACATTGTTGGGAACTTATATAAACCTCGTTCTTTTTCCATAACGGCCACTAGCCAAAAACTACAAAATGATCCACATAAAGGGCATCTGTTCTTCAATTCACCTCAGCCATGTATGTTGGGAATGGATGGTAGATGAACTTCCAACATGCACCATACAATTCATACAGATCTTCCAACATGCACCATACAATTCGTACAGATCGTAATATGTTGCATACAAGAATGATAATGAAGAAGTTCAGCGAACCATTTAATTCTTCCAAACCATCCAACCATCTCATTCCCCTTGTGGTCACCTTCAACTTTTATCATGATATATAATTTTAATGTAAAATGTTTTTAGGATTATCTCAAAATCTATTTTTATATCTAATTATAAAATTTTAAATTTCAAAAATGATTAAAATCAAGTAGATCTATAAACATATAAAAATGTTGAAAATGGATGGTGTAGAAAATATGTTGTAAAATGCATTATTTTTTAGACTTAAAACCTTTTTATTTTTCATCTTCATATATCTTAGATGTCGAGATGATCAATCAAAGTGTTTTTTCAACATTAAAAATACATTTTCCGATGGATTTTTAAAGGGCATCCGTAGTTCTAAGGTTGCAGCCTTGTAAAAACTTTTTCCATTATTTTTAGGCTTTGACGTTAATATATTTAAATTCCCGTGGGAAACGTGCTTCCGTACCGTGCTACAAGGCAATACTAAGAAAATGGAATGCTAAAAACTCCTACATCATATTATCTTATCCTCATAAATACTTTTATAACGCAATATGGCCAATTATTTTTGGGAAAAGTTTTAATAAGGTTGCTACCATAAAATGTAGAATCATTTATGCATCTCAAAAATCTATCGAAAATGCTGTTTTAATATTGAAAAAACCCTCTAATCGATCATCTCGACATCGAGATGTATGTCTATAAAAAAAAAAAGTTTTTGAGTCCCGAAAATAGTGCATCTTGCATCACATTATCTACACTATCCATTTCCAATATCTTCATATATTTATAGATCTACTTGATTTTAACCATTTTTAGATTTAAAAATTTTCTAATTAGATATGAAAATAGATTTTAAGATAATACTAAGAATTTTTTATAATAAAATTGCATATTATGATAAAATTTTAAGATACGCCTTAATTGGATTTTTTAAAGTTGCAACCTTATAGGAACCGCACCCATTATTTTTAGGCTTTCACGTTAATATATTAAAATTTTCGTCACATGTGAATGATATTTTGTGTGTGTTTTAGAAGAATAAGTTTCTATACTACTATTTTAAGCCAAAAATTTTCATACTCTCGTGGGAGTATTTTATACATCAACTCTCTCTAAGAAAACTCATGCTACAAATATTTTTTAGATCCTGAATTTTGACACATAGTCAATAGAACACAACCAGCCTCGAAGAAAAAAAAAAGGTTTAACTTATGTGCTTAAAAAATGACATCTTAAGATTGCACAAAGTCTGTCCAATATTTGGAGGAAAAGATCTAGATGTTCAAAAAATTCAAAATTAAACTATTTTTCCTTGAAAATAATCATCCAAGTATATCCCAAATTTCGAAAAGGAAAACTCCCCAAAGTAGTTATTTTACCCAAAGGAGTTGTTGTACAATACGTTCCGTAGGAACATGCCATATGGGCCAGGCCTAGGCCATGGACAGCCCGACCCAGCACCTTCTGTGGGCAGGGCCGGGGCACTCGAACCAGTGCCATGAATGGCCCCACCTTTTGCCAACTCTACTAAAATAAACGGTTGAAAACTACTATAAAAAATACTATGCAATTTTTATCATTTATTCTTAATTTCGTATTGATGACGATTGAGATTATCAACCCACCAAATTTTTTGGATCTAATCAATTTTAGATAGACGTAGGTAAATAATTGAATCGGCTGGCTGAGACATTAAAACTGTGTCCATAATTACATGGACAACGCTTCCCAATTGTCTGATAAGCTGTCAGAGGAAATATACCCAAAATCCACTACCCCCCAATCTCTCTTTCTCTCTTCCTGTGGGAATGGAGATGACAGACAAACAGGAACCTCTTATCGCTGATGCCCAAGTACGGTGCAAGAGAACAGGTGAAACCCAAAAGCCAATTCACAGTTCTTCTCCATTACCTCCTCTCCGGAGACATTAATTCAATCATTTGACAGTTCAAGTTGTATGCTGGTTCCCTTCTCTCTCTGTTGATTTCTTTATTCAAATGGAGATGTATGTTAGGGTTGGATTTAATGCGGTCTCTTTGTCTCTCCAGGGGATGCATGGACTGCAACTGCTCATATAATCACTGCAGTGGTTGGTTCAGGGGTTCTGTCTCTAGCATGGTGCGTAGCACAGCTGGGTTGGATTGCAGGGCCTTTGGCAATCCTGGGTTTTGCAGTAATCACACTCATTTCTTCCTATTTGCTAGCTGATTGTTGCAGGTCCCCTAATTCTGAGAAGGGGCACATTAGGCATATCACTTACATCGATGCCATAGATTTTAATCTAGGTGAGTCTATATCTCTATATCAGTTGCATGGATGCAGGAAATTTTAATTTTTATTTTATTCAATCTTGATTTGATGGTTAGAGAAAAATTTTCGAATCCCTCTATGGGGCCGTGTCCACTCATCCCCTCTATGGGCTAGGCCAAGTTGCCTTGTCTATTTTAAAAAAAGGTGCGGTTTGGATACAGCGGAGACTCCAAACAATCAAAGAACCAATCTTCACAGGAGAAATATTTTTATACTATTTACTTTTGGTTTTCATTTCTCATATGATTTGGATGCATTTGGTTAAGATTGTATGTCTTTTTTGCCCTCTCACATTTTTATATTTTTTTTCGGATTTTTAAATAAGGAAAAAAGTTATATAATGTTGTAACTTTCAAATGTAGAATGACAGATGCACCTCAAAAATCCATCAGAAAAAGTTATTTTAATGTCTAATTAATCACTTCGATATCGAGATATGTGAATTTGAAAAAAAAAAAAAAGATTTTACATCTCAAAAATAGTGCATCTTGCAACACATTATCTAGACCGTTTATTTTCAAGATTTTTATATGTTTATAGGTCTGCTTAATTTTAACTATTTTTAGATTTTAAAATTTTATAGTGAGATTTGAAAATAGATTTTGAGACAATCCTAATAATTTTGTACACCAAAATTATATGTTGTGATAAAATTTGGAGGTGCGCCGTAATTGGATTCTTTAAAGTTGCAACCTTATAGAAACCACACCCTTTAAATAATAACCCAAATTCTTAAGTTAGTTTTTTAAAAGGATTGTATATTACGAGGCCTTTTATTTTTGGACCAAAGAAGTCACAATTACTTTTAGTCATGCGATGTGAAATCCAATAAATGGAAGTTGTCACAACATTCGAGAAATTTAATTTTGGTCATCTTGTTTAAACAATGATACTTTATCAACCACCCGATTTTAAATCTAAAGCTCTGTTTGTGACCTTCTTGTAAGAAAAAGTAAATAGACTCATTGCACACATTTTTTTTAATCCATATTTTTTTTATACTTTTTTAACCTTGTTTTAGCTTTTTAAAGATGTTTTAAATTTGAATTTATTTGTAAACTTTAGTTTTATTTTTCGAAATTTTATTATTATTATTTTAGGGCCTCTTGGCCCTGTGTTGATTGTTAAACTCAGCCGAGTTAGGACTCTGTGAATTACTTCCTTGAAAATGTGGGTTGCCATTTCAATTTAAAAAAAGTTTATATAGATTTGAGACTCTAAACAATCAAATTAGAGCCCACATCAAATATTCCACTACAAGAGGTTGTTTTGATGCCCAAATATCTTCAAATTGATCATCTCGATATCAAGAAGCATAAACATAAACAAAAAATGGATTTCAAGTTTTAGAAATAGTGCAACTTGTAATACAGGTTTGGACCATCAATTTTCAATATTTTTAAGTTTTCATTGATCTGCTCGATCTACACTTTATTTGAAGCTTAAAATTTTATAATTAAAGATAAAAACATATTTTAGGGCTATGAGAAAGATTTCTTGAATTAAAACCACATTTCTTGACACTATTTAAAAATGTGCTTTACTTTAGAGCATGGGCTCTATACAAACCGCACCATGTCCCGTGCCAAAAGAACACACGTCCACTGTGTAATACAGTTTAAATACCACGGCGTACGACGGGCGGATTGGCAGGAAGGCCCAGGACCTTTATTTACCCCTTGAATTGATGTTACATTCAGAAAAGCAGGCCCTGGACATTTATTTTACCCCTTGAATTGATGTTACATTCAGAAAGCTTAGGTACGAAGGGAGACAAATTGGGCAGAGATGGCCCGGGAGCAGCATTTCCTAACTTGCTCATGTCCGGGTTTGGACATCACTACTACGGTCGACTATTTGGCTCATGCTTGAGCCGAATACTTGGCCCGAGTAGTGCCCATCAAAAAAATCTGTGTGTTTAAAGTAAGATTACGTAAAACGTATCAAAATGAGGTAAAATAGTAGTAAATATATATATATATATATATATATATATATATATATATATATATATTAATACTACTTAGTAGTAGTGGTTAGTTACTAATAAAGTTAAAGTTAACGTA
>NW_006500340.1:1456381-1472650 GCF_000471905.2 Amborella trichopoda | reverse complement strand
TTAAGTAAGTTAACGTAAAGTAACGTAACTAACTAGTAAGTAAGTAGTAAGTAATATAATATATATATATATATATATATATATATATATATATATATATATTTAAAAATCAACTTTGTGACTGGGGTATTTTCAAAATAATTTAAAAAAGGGTCATTTTATGGTTTTTTTATTTTTTTAATATCCCCGAGAGGGGCACCCAACTCGGGGCAAATCAGGATCACCAGGGCGTCGAGCCCAAGTACTCGGCCTGATTACTCGGCACTTAGACCAAGTAGTCAAACACTGCTCAAGTCCACTAGGTCTCAGGTGAGTTATGCAGACCTACCCTAGGTGCGAGGCCATGTAGGGACGGGTTTTATGACAACTCGCAGCAACCTTATTAAGAAGGAAAAATAGAAAAATAAAATAAAATAATAATAATAATAATTCTGGTGAGGCCGAGTTGGGGCGAGTTCCATGGCAATTCACCTATCATTATTATGGAGGGGAAAATGGGAAAAATATAAAAAATTTGGAAAACACCATCATGTTACTTACGATTAGTTTATGGATAATTTTGATAGTTTTAAAGGCAATTTGGGATTTTTTTTTTAAATTAAAAAATATTCGAGATCTAAATTTTCAATATTTCATAGAGTGTTTTTTTCCTTTTAGATCTCTAATGAATTTGACTAGTTGTGTTTTTTCTTATTTTTAACTAATTTTTAAAAAGGCCTTTTAATGGATATGATGATTATCTAAAATCACTCACATAAGAAAATCATGGGATTAGGATTGATATTGATAAGGTTCGAAAGGAAATAAAAATAAAATAAGTTGGGATTATGTGGGATTAGGATTGATATATAAAGGAAATAGAAATCCAAAAGAATAGGACACTTATGATATATATCTCGATTTTAGGAGATATGTAACCTCTATGACAAATCCATTGATTTTAAGATATATGTAACCTCTATGAGAAGTTTAGTATTTGGTGTAGGCTCTTAACCTTTATAAAAGTACATAGAATTTGTATGTTTTATTTGGGTCATCATATAGGAAAGGTGGTTTCCTGTAGAGAAGAAAGTTTAGGTCACCATATGGGAAAGGTGGTTTCTTCGAAAGAAGAAAGTGCATCGAATTTGTGTGCTTTATTTGGGTCACTATAAGGGAAAACGGGGTTTCCTCTAAATAGAGGTAGGGGCCTCATATGCATGAGAGGCAATGCCTACGCCTAAAGAGAAAAGAGCTTTCTATGGAGAGAAGTTCCGCATTGTGCCTCATGTAGACTGAGGAGGCTCGTTTCTTGTAGAGAAGTGATTCCCATGAAGATTTTGGGTGGTTTCTCGTTATAGTGAGAGAAAGTCTCGAGGTTCTCCTCCTAGACAATGGTTTAGCTATTGAATGGAGATGATATATTTTTCGACAGTAGTTAGCTGTTGAATAAAGATGAGAGGTCGATTTCTTGTAGAGAAAGCCTTGATTGCTTTTAAGGTTCTTCTCTCTCTTCCTGGATAGTGGTTAAGCTGTGGAATAGAAATGAGAGGTCGACGATGGTTCCCAATTGGAATAGTGGATTTGAGTTTGTCGTGGTTGTGGATGTAGATGTAGCACTCTAAATCTTTATGCTTTTGTGATATGTGTTTCATGCTTTATTTATCATATTATGGCTCGTGATCTCGCCTATTTTGTTTATAGCTGGAAAATTACATGATCTTGGTGAGATCCAACTTTTGGGATTCTTATTTTTGCATCAAAGATGGTTCTTAAATCCTAACACTTTTGGCCTTTAAATATTAATAAAAAAACTTGAAAATTTTTGAAAAATAAAAGACTTGTAATTTTAAACCTAAAAATAACTTTAAAAGTTAAAATATGCTTAAAAATGTATAGAAAGATCAATTTAGAAAAAAAAAAAGAAGTTCAAATAAGGTTGCATTTTTAAAATATAGAATTAAGGGGCACCTTAAACATCTATTGGAAAAGGTTGTTTTGATGTTGGAAAATTCTCTAATGGACCATCTTGACATCGACATGTATGAATATAAAAATAAAAGAATTTTGAGTCCCCAAATATAGTACATCTTACAATGCATTAACTGAACCATCCATTTTGAAGATTCTCATTTACATATGTACTTGATTTGAGCCATTTTTTGAGTTTAAAATATTATAATTGGATATGAATATGAATCCTTAGGTCATTCTAAGAATGACAGCAAAATTACATGTTAGGATAAAATTTGGAGGTGTGCCTTGATTTGATTGTTTAAGGTTGCAACCTTATGCAAACCAAACCTTAAGGAAAACCTCATAAAGCAGAAAAATAAATTTACAGTTTGCGATATTTGTAAAAATTCCAAGAAAAGAGGAAAGTATAAAAATAGTGCTTATAACAAAAAACAATCATTAACTTTGCTAAATACATCCAAATCATATATAAAAATATTATAAAATAATCCAATACTTTTAAAAAAATTAGAAAATTTAAAATTTGTTTTTATATAACTGAGGTGTACATCCATCTCAGGGAAACTCGACTCAGGCAGTTCACAACACACTGTTTATATTTTTTCAGTTTCAAAGGACCAGTTTAAATCATTTTCAAGCCTCCTAGCATGATAGACTTAGTTATTTCGGTTTTTGAACATTTCCATTATTTTCTGTTGGAAATTCCAGAATCGGGACGATCTAGAACGGAATTGCTGATCCCACGGTTTACCGAGTGACTTCCAGAGCCAAAATTCTGATTACGTGATATTATATTATGGAGTTGTGCAACAATAATCTTCTCATTAAAATTATTGATATGGACATTCTTGAACTTTTTCTTGTTTTGTCAACTCTATACAAATTACGACAATTATGACTCGGTAATAATTTCATGAATTTCAGGTAAGAAGAGCGTGTGGATATGTGGGTTGGTTCAACAATTAGGGATTTGTGGCACTGCGATTGCTTACACAATTACTTCAGCTATGTGCTTGAGGTATGCGATATGATATTTATCTATGATTGTTACTTGGAAAGTGTTTTACCATATGATGAGATTGGCGTCATAATTTAATGGAATAATCTAATTGTTCAGGCTTCCATAACACTGCCTAAATATAGATTCACATTTTAAAATTCTAGGGTAAAATAAGGCCTAGTCCTTAGAAAAAATAAAAAATAGAGTCACATCTCGAATTTTACCGGGACTTATAATTCCAACGTTCAAAAAGATAAATGGTCTCTTTATAGACAAAAAAAATTCAAATTTGAAATCTAATAAGTGAAAATGGTTGTGACTTCTATTTACAAAAAATAAATAATTTTTTTTTTTTGTAAACATTTGGCTTTTTCCTCTTATTTTTGTGGATACAGGGCTATTCAAAGGACCAATTGTTTTCACACAGAAGGACATAAAGCTGCTTGCAACTATGAACACACAACTCATTTTGCATTGACATTTGGTGTGATACAAATAGTGTGCTCTCAGTTACCTAATTTCAAGAGCATTGGCTGGCTCTCCATCACGGCAACCATAATGTCTTTCTCCTATTCATCTATAGGTTTAGGCCTTGGCCTTTCAAAAGTAATAGGTATCGCTTTTCAATCTCAAAGTTAAATGCTGAGCAAGGGTTGGCAGAATCTTAACATCAGTAGTTGCTAGCATAGAGCAAACCAGTATTGGATTATTTGTCATCAAACGCAATGTGGTATATATGCTGAGTTAATACGTTAGGTTTTAGCCACCTAAAGTAATTAAAAATTCTTCCAGACTAGAAATTATGCTCCTTCTATACATTTACTCTCTCGGCCAAAATACCCAGTAAAGAGGGGTTTCTTTAGAGGGTGTAGTTTGTATAAGGTTTTGACACTAGACAATCCAAATAAATTGGACCCCCATATTCTATTGTAATTTTAGTGTTCAAAATTCTTAGGATGACCTTATAGTCCTTTTTTTATCTCTAATTATGAATTTTTAAAATTCAAAAATAGTTCAAATCAAGTAGATCTATAAGCACATGAAATTCTTAAAAAATGGACAGTCTGGATAATATGTTGCAAGATACACTATTTTTTAGACTAAAAATTTTTATTTTTTCATATAATCCTATATCTCGTTGTCGAGATGATCAATTATAGAGTTTTCCAATATCAAAACGACATTTTTCAATGGATTTTTGAGATGCACCTTGATTCTATATTTTAAGGTTGTCACTTTATATAATCTTTTTCCTTTTTAAAATATCCAAATGAGTTTTCTAAAGAAGCCAAAAGATATGCTATTCCAAGCCAAAAGATATGCTGTTCCAATGGCAGCAGAATGTTCATTTGCTCCCTTGGGTAAATCCCAAGGTCGAAATATTTTTAAGGCACCAAATTTTTTGGGATATAACCTGAGGAACGTCGAATTTTTTAAGGGAAAGATCTAGGTGTCGAATTTTTGAAGGGAAAGATCTAGGTGTTGAAGAACTCAAAATCCACTCTCTTTTTTTTTTTATAGAAAAAATCATTTAGTTATTCTAAGCAGGATCCCAAAAACTCAAAATAAATTTTTTTCCAAAGTACGTTTTTACCTAAGTGGACTAATACATAGTATGCCCCTGCAGGAGCAAATTATACACACTCTTTTAAAGAAAATGCAATTAGAATTGGGTGCAGTTTGTATAGAGCCTAGGCTGTAAACGATCAAATTACAGCCTACCTTCAAATAGTATCAAGAAATGTGGTTTCAATACTGCAAATCTTTGTGAAAGCTTTAAAATATATTTTTATTTTTATTTATTAATTTTAGAGGCTAAAAAATAGAATAGATCTAAAGATCTATGAAAACTTGAAAATCTTGAAAATTGACGGTCCAAAAATGCGTTACAAAATACACTATTTTCAAAACTTAAAATCTATTTTTTTTTTCTCATGTCTATGTAACTTGATGTCTAGATGATCAATTTGAGAATATTTGAACATCAAAACAACCTCTTCTAGAGAAATTTTTAAGATAGGCTTGAATTTGATTGTTTAAAACCTCGACTCTATATAGACTACTCCCATTAGAATTTGAGTTCATAACATTTATATTTGACTGACCCTGCTCGAAATCGCTCTAGTTGGCTTGAACCCAGCGTTTTTCCACCAGATGGTCTCAAGCAGGGAATCGCTCGGATTGTCCAAATAGTTCACTTTAGTGAACCACTTGATTCATTGTAGGAACCAAGCGATTCTCTCTCTTTTTTTCCTGTTCTTTTCCTTCATAGTTGTGGTCGACTTGATTGGAATCAGCTTGCCAGCTCGAGAATCAACGAGCTGATTCCGATCAATGAGTGCCCCCGAGTCGGCACCCAATTTCTATTTTTCGGGTGCTCCCTTAAATTATTGACATGTACACAAGTATATTTGGAGAGACACAAATACCCCCCCCTAACTTAAATACAGTAGATGTCTCATTTAATCCATGTTGTCAGATTTGTCTCGGAGTCTCCGTCGGTTTTATTAGTAGATTTTGGATTTTTTTAAAATTTAATATAAATAAATTAGATATTTTTATATAAATATATTAAAATTATGGAAAAAATTTAAAATAAAAATTTCAAAAACTAAAAAAAAAATCTGTTATATAAATATTTATTTGCTTTGGCCAAATCGACCCGAAGGAGACCCTAATATGGTTGAAGAAGTCAAAAGCGGCAACACCAGGCTTCGCTTCAATCTATGCTTAAAATATGAAGGCTTCGGCCTCTTCAGCTGAAGCGAATTTGACAACGCTGCATCACATTATTGATTAAACTAAATAGCTAGTGGTATTTGATTATCATTTTAGGAAAAATTGCCCTCTAGAGCAGTTTGGCAATCTTCATATGGATTTGGAGCTTCTTTCAATTTCCGATTAAGTATTTTAATTTTTGTTTTTTTCGGGATGCAGAAAATGGGAAAATATATGGCAGCATAACTGGGGTAGCAATGGTCTCAACTGCTGAGAAAGCACAAAGGATATGTCAAGCACTTGGAGACATTGTTTTTGCATATCCATTTTCCGCTATTCAATTCGAGATACAGGTGAGGGGCAAAAATCGACAAAGACAATTAAAATATGACCCTAGTACCCCAGTTTTGGCACACAGGTCCACTCCCTTTTATGAATGGTGGGGATTAACTGTACATCTCAAAGATGGACTTTCACATGGGTACGGTTGATCTCTACCGTCCATATTTGGTAACGGACGGTGAATATTCTTGTGGTTTACCGTATGCCCTTCCAATGGATGGTCTATTGTAATGCTTAAAATTGATATATATTTTTTTAATAGTGCACATATATTATGCTCCTGCATCTACTCCCTCAGTCAAGATACCTAATTGGGAGGATCTTTTAAGTCTCAAGGTTTGGAAACTACTCGAGAATCGGTAGATAATTGATCTCAATAAAAACAATTGAATTTTAAGTTTCTTGGTACTTAGATTTAGCCCTTCAAAATTTGGACTGTCTTTGTTCAATTTATTTCTAATACATAGAGACATTATTTATTTCTAGTACATAGAGAGTTCAATTTAGATTTGTTTTTGTTTTTGCTTTTTGTTTCTTTTTTTTATATTGATTTTAGTCTATGAGTTGAAGAGGTTACATACCCATGATTTGGGGTCCTAAGACTACTCCTATATTAGGTCTCTTCCAAGAGAGTAAATGGAAGCCCTCAACAATTCCATGTCAACCATAGATATTTATGCAGAAAATCTGAAGCATTTGATCAGTGGGAAAACATGTTAGCGAAGATCTGCTCCCACAACTAGGGGTGTTAATGGGCCAGGTCAGACCAGGTGCAACATGGACTGTGCTCGGGCCCCTTCATAGTGACTGTCGGCTGGGTCGGCGACCTTAGTGGAACTTCTTCATGTGTACTGATTCTTAAGAAGACTTCCACCATGAAGAGGGAGATATAATTGAACTCGTTTGGTTCCTTGATAGTTTCTGACCAACAGACATTTCTTTGTCTTTAGTAATTTGCTTTGAACCTTCTCTTTTTTAGTAATTCAATGGGGAAAACGGGCCCCTAACTGTCTTTTCGAATAATTTACGAGTTATTTTCTTTTAAGGTATTAATAGGGTAGTATTAGTAAGAATGGATACCACAAAGTAAAGAAAGTAACTCAAAGTCATGGCATGCAGGATACATTGAAGGCGCCACCCCCAGAAAACCAGACAATGAAAAGAGCTTCAACAATAGCCATGGCAATCACCACCTTTTTTTATCTATGTTGTGGATGCTTTGGGTATGCAGCATTTGGAGATGCCACTCCTGGAGACCTCTTGACTGGTTTTGTGGAGCCATATTGGCTTAACGACTTTGCAAATGCATGTGTTTTCCTTCATTTAGTTGGAAGTTACCAGGTAAACTCAAATGAAGCTCACTAGTGCTATATTTTCCTGCAAGTAATAGACTGGTAATAGAGTTGTTTAGGAACATTTTCAAAAAAGAGAAGAAGCTTAAGATTATCCTAGAAATGGTGAAAATGTTAGAATGGATTGGAACATAGTACTTAAAAATGCATATGACAAGGGGAACACACATGTTTTGCCACTAGACTAGCTTCTTTTTGGCCTATGTTTAGATGGCATAGTAAAAATTTAAACATGGTTCTAACTTCTAAGGAAAATTATCAGAATATGCGTAACTTATCGACTACTTGACATTTTACACATTTTCAATTATTTCAGCTCATGATCGTATGCATCGTGACGAAATTTTGAAATTATATAAATAAGATGTTAAATAGTTGATTAGTTATGTGGATATTGACAAAATTTCATTGTTTTATTTTGCTTTTTGCAGGTCTATAGCCAATCCCATTTTGCCTTTGTAGAGAGATGGTACGCACAGAAGTTCCCTAATAGTGTGTTTAGAGAAGGGTCATATATAATGGATGTTCCATTCATTCATGTTAACCACATCAGTCTATTTAGACTATGCTTTAGGACTGCATATGTTGTCACAACCATCAGCATTGCAATCCTCTTCCCTTACTTCAATCAAGTTTTGGGAATTTTGGGGCCATTGAGATTTTGGCCCATTACTATTTATTTCCCAGTTGAAATGTACATTGTGCAAAAGAAGGTGGGGGCTTGGACAAGGAAATGGGTGGCCCTTAAGATGTTCAGCTCTCTTTGCTTGTGTATATCTATTGTGGCCTTGATTGGGTCTATCCAAGGGCTGGTGGGCCAGAAGACAAGCTAAACAAAACACACACACACTCTCTCTCTCTCTGTCGACCCCCCCAGCCTTGTGAACAATTACTGCCCAAGATGATATATCTGATTGCAAAGGGCAGAATAAAAGTTCATAATTTAAGGACAAGGGAATTTGATGCTTCATATGTGCCTCTAAATCAGATTGGAAACTAACAAATACCCATTTTCATTGCAGCTCAGTTGAACTCCATGGTCATCAAAACCTTATGTTCTCGATCCATATGTTCTTTGATGATCTAAAGCACTAAACATGCATATTTGGGGCAAAATAAGAAATGGGAGGTTCTTCTCAAGAGAAGAACCTTCCCAAAATACGATCTTCTCAAAAAAAAAATAAATAAATAAAATAAAATGAAGAGGAGACCTTAAGAAGAAAAAAAAGCTCAAAATAAATTGTCACAGCCAAACTCAATTCCAGTGCTCCACTTGAATGGGAGAGTTGATCTAAGGGGTTTAGAGCTTTTTTTTTTGGAGATCTAAATTAAGTTGTATTTGAAGCCAAAATATTTTCTACTCCTATGGGAGTATATTGCCCATATACTCCCTCAAGAAAAACTAACACTAGCAATATTTCTTATATCCCAAATTTGGGGGATGTATTCTTTAGAGACCACGGACCAACTAAATCTCACTCTCTACCTCTCTAAAAAGAGTGACATCCATTGTAGAGAAACCTTCAAATGTTTGGAGGGAACGATCTTAATGTTCAAGAAGTCAAAATCTAAATATTTTCCTTGATAATAATCATCTAGTGATACTTAGATGGAACCCAAAACTTGGACTGAAAAGTAATTTCCCAATTGACTATTTTGCCAGAGGGAGTTAATGTACAGTATATGCCGGTGCAGGAGCATGCTATAGGCGCCATTATTTGAATTAAGCACGCTGAAAACTATCTTCTGAAAAAATAGCTTGGAGTTCCAAAAGTACTCCAAATCTATGGCAGCCCCAAAATCAAATTTTGGCCATCCATTTTGAATAAATATTGGATCATATGAAGCTTTATTGAAGATTGAAATCGAATATTTTTAGGAGGATATTATTTGGAGGGGATTTGGTGTTTTTTTTCTCTCTCCGTTCCAAAGAATCTCTTTGAACCATCTTCTCTATTCTCTACCCTCTCTCTTATCCGTAATGTCTGCACCTATCTCTGTATATGTCCTCTCTCTCTCTCTCTCTCTCTCTCACACACACACAACAATCTTTAATAAATTTGTATAAAATCAATAAATCTATGTAATTTCTCTATAATTTGTCCATAAATAAAGAAATTACAATGACTTATTGCTAAGCAGTATATTTTCAGTTAATAAATAGAGAAATTACAATTCTTTCTGATCACCTTTCTTAGGTAAAGATTTAGAAACCCCTGGAAAGTGAGTCATTGGTTTTCAATGGGGATTGAAACCATAGATTCGGTGTTTAATGGCTTTTGTGAGAAGCGTGATTCATTGAATTATCGCTCAAAAGATGAAAAAGAATTTCTCATCAGTTTGATAGGACACATAAATGCATTATGTAATCGGATTTTAGTTTCTTAGTACAAGCAGGACGCCATCCATTTTGTGTATTAAAATACTATTCTCATGTAAAAGTTAGAGACTTGGTGTCACATGAATTTGTTCTTATTGAGGTATATGTAATAATAAGTACAACAAATAATAAAGGAAAATATTTATATAAGGTTGCAACCTCATTTATAGAAGCATGGTCGAAGTAATCTATACCATCTATTTTAATTGTGCAATAAAATTTACAGGCACGATCACATCTCTTGCTATCTGAATCTAAATCTCTCTTCTTCTCGAATTCCAGTCAAGAGAAGTAATGCTTCAACAAGAATTGCACCACCAACTGTGAATCAGGAGAAGGATGATTCTGCTTGGTTTTAGAAGCAATAGTCGACATGATCATTTCAAAGTGTTCGATAAGTAATAAGATTACTTCTTCAAGAGAAATTATAATTAATGTCCAAGGACCCCCAATCTACTGTACAGTGGTGGGACTATAATTCTTCATTAAGGTCTAAGCTACATGATGCATGGGATTGTTTTACTTCATTACTTGCACATATAACTTCTCATTTGATTAAAAAAGAGCTTACCACTTTAAAGCAACTCTTTGCACAGTGGAGGGATTTATTACTCATCATTGATGATAATAAAGAATTCCATAGTCGATGAATTATTTCATTGATTCATCATTTCTAACAAATGAGATGACAAATTTTCTAAGTTGTTAGTTGAAGCAACTATTAATACATAGTATTTCTCAAATGGTTGTGTAATTTATTTCTTGATTGAAACATGATAAAGCAAATACCTGTCCAAGTGTTGTAAACAAATTAATAAAATAATAATATTAGGGGCAATGCTCATTAGATTTTCAAGGTAGGTTTTCCAATACGAAAAGTATCCCCTCCACATTGTGTGGACGGTTGGAAGGTTGCACGAAATTTCACAAGGTCATATCTAAAGGCCAAAAATTAATTTTGCATTTCATTTTTTATTTTTTTAAATATTATACTTGTCTAGAATTTGGGATGTAAATTTGTCTTTATAAAGAGGATTAATTAAAAATAATTTAAATTATTTTAAATAAAAATTACCAAAACACCCCTAAATATATTTTAGTCAATATTTTTTTTCAAAACATTTTTATTATTTTATTAATTTTGCTTATAAAAGTGAACCTAAAACTTAAATTTTAGACAAATATAAATTAAATGAAAAATAAAAAATAAAATTAATTTTGTCCCTCGGATGAGGCAAGGCTAAATCTCAACTATTAAATGGTGCTTCTGCATATTTCAAATATTGCGTTTTATGTAACTACCCATCTAAGGTCATGTAAGAGTTTTCTAGAAAGGCATGATCAGGAAATCATAAATATTTGTGGGCCAATTTGTGGGGCTTGCATAGGCCAATTACTTGGATGGCAATAAAGGATTTCCCTAAAATGTGTGAGAGCGAGAGAGTTTATCTCTCTAAATTCACCTAACATTTCTCTCACGAAACCATGCATACCTAACTTCCAGTCATGGCCATCTCTCTACCAGTCAAAGGCTTTGAAGTTGGGGTTTCCCCAAACCAGACGCTATGCTATTGCGTATAAGATATCAGTTGTGTGCACCTCCATTGATGGATGAGTGAGAAAATGACCTTTTCCTTTTTGCTTTGCTTTTGCTATCTTTTTTTATTGATGGATGGACGATAAATTGACCTTTTCCTTGTTCTTTTCTGTTATAATTTTATTGTTCTTGAGTGAAGAGAGAAAACAAAACCTAGAAAAGTCTTGTATCATATAGTGCAGATGCCGGTGACCAAGCGCGGGGGACCTAGGACAGTCCCCGCTTAAAAATTAGGGCTTAGGTCACAAAATGCGGCCATAGGGCAGGTCGAGCATACAACATGTCCAACTGTTTTTTCTCTTTTTGTTTCGCCAAACGATTTCCTACTTCCATACTCTTCATCTACTCCCTCGAGAAAAACTTACACTAAAAATATATTTTAGATCTCAAATTTTAGGGATGTGGCCTTTAAAACCCAACAACTAACCTCAAAGAAATAGAAAATAAAAAATGAAAATCAACACGCAGCCTCTATGTGCCGCAAAAAAAGACACCCAATATTAAACCATCCAATTTTTGGAGGGAATGCTCAGTATAATCAAGAAGTCAAAATCCAAACTTTATTCATTGAAAATAATCATCAAGTTATAATCAGATCATCGTGTAATTTCAAAAAAAAAAAAGTCTCGTGTGAGTGTTTTGCCCAATTGAATGAGCATAATACACACGCTCGTTTGTTTTATTTTTATCCGAGTCTATTAGGGCTAATCCGGCCCACACAACGGAAGGCTAGGCCTAGGTTAGGGCCTTTCAACCTAGTCGGAGCGAAGCCAAACTCAGTCCTGTTCTATGGGAATCCGAGCTAGCCTGGGTCCAAGACTAACCAAGCTTGTTGCCAGCGCTGCGGTCACACCCCACATAGAGAGGAGAGATCAAATTATGACAAGAGCCAATGTCATGAGAGGAAGATAATTTATAGGAAACAACGAAATTTATGGTTTAAAATGCATTAGTGCATTTCGTTTTAATATGTGCCTGACCTTAAATCCTCGAACACCTTCTCATCTCAACTCTCATTTTTTAAATCTTCACTAATTGTAATGGGACAGCTTTTTACTTCCCTAAAAGAAACATATAAAAAGGCATGTCAAATATGGAATCAAATTGGCAAACGCATGTGGAACATGGACATGAGTGTCTAGTTTTTTTACATTTTCTAATCTTTCTTGTCGAAATATCATTGTAGAAATATTCTTGTTATTTGAAATCCTCTACCTCAGACCTTTTAGATGGTGTGCGGATTTGTCGTATCTCATCATTGTCAAAATCTTTTATCAATTAATTAAGGTCGGTTACACGAATTCTAGTACTTTATTCTACTCTATTAAATGTCATATCCGCAATGAGATCAAAAGTCCTCATATCTTTTTTTACTACTTTCAACCATATCTTTTTGAGTCAACCCCTTGCTTTTTTTTTAACCTTCCACTTGAATTAACGTGCACTTTCTAACAGATGTTGTATTGGGTCTACGCCATACATGGCCACTCCACCTAAGTCTACTCTCTCTCTCATCTTATAGTCTATTGCAACCACACTTAAATTTTTCTGATTGTATTTATTTCGAATTTTATCTGTTCAGATCTTGTCACTCATCCATCTCAATATTCTCATCATGCTATAGTCATTCTATAAGTATAAATATTAATTTTAAAGTTGATGCTACTTATAAGATACTTTATCTATGTCAGATACTAACACATGTATCTAACATAGCTAAATAGGAGTGAAGAAACATAAAAGATTAACCGTACACAGCCTATGTATGCACACATGGCATATAATACGCAAATGGCATCCATTGTTTGTTTTCAATATGGACAGCGGAGATCGAAATAAAGTGCAAAATCACAAACATCCAACCAGATTCAGTTCCTTCTTCGCCATTCATCGCATAAAGGGACGACGGATGGTCTAGCTAGGAATCATTTACATACGCATTCATTAGACAATGGCAAAAAGCCAAGGTACAAAAGTTTCAAAAAAAAAAAAAAAATTTTTTTTTATGGAAAATAGCGTTTAATGGGTCCAAACCATTTGCAAAATCATAGAAGGGAAATTCCCTTTGGGATTATATACAACTATAAGCTTGATCAATAAAATAAAAGTAACTATTTAATTTCATATGCAATGGTCAAGACTAATTGTGACAAGTTTGTACCAAAGGTAAATGATCTTAATGTGTACTTTTTCTATATATTTATCTAATTTTTATACATTGTATACCAATTCGGCTCGACCCAGATCAGAACAACCTGACGAAGTCTTGGACCGAGACCCCTTAAATCGGGTCCTTTAGATTCAAACCCAACCCATTGGCTCCAAAATATAGACCTCTACCCGTACCCGTTTAGGTTGATCCGACCCGATTTCCACTCCTAATAATCATTTTATGCTGCAAGATGTGAGGCATGGAGCAATTGATTGAACTCCAAATTTTATTGGTGATGTAAGTGTTGTTATTCCTTCTCAGTTTTGGCACAGACATGTATGGCTTTGGTCACCAAATTTGAGTTAAATATGGTAGAATTTGGCCACCCATGTTTTCAGTACTGTTCTACGAAATTGATTGATGGAAAATCATGAAAAGGGTGATGGATAGTTTTTGCCCACACATATTTTAGGTGGCAAAGTAAGGTGGCAAAGTAAAAATTATTAGGTGGATTATGTTGAAGATTGATGTCTTGTATGAAGAAGAGAGTGAGAAAGAGAGTCATTGTAACCATATTCTCCATTGTCAGTAAAGAAGCTATCATCTTTCTATGGACGTAGACACGTTCCTAAACTACGTATATTTTTGCGTTGTTGTTGGTTTTGTCTTTCTTTTGTATTTGTTTCATCTTTTTTGTTTCATGGATTGCTTTTCGTTTCTACATATTACTTGAAAGGAAAAACAAAAGTAAAAAAATAAAATTGTGGTGGTGAGCATGACTATTTTGGTTCTATTTGGGCGTATTTGATTCTTCTTCATGGAAAAAAAACATGTGGTTTCGCAGCGCCAAACTATAAATTTGGTCCCATGGCCTATACATGATAATTATTGGTCTCAAAGAATTATTGTTTATCTTTAGAATTTAAAAATAAAATCGATTAATTCAGTCGAAAAGTCTTTAAAATCGATTTAAGAGTAAAAATTAAAATCGAGCATCTATTTGAGGACTCAATAGATCTAAGATTCTAAGAGCTCCACATTTTTCTTTGAGAGCATATTGTACAACAACTCCCTTGGGAAAAATAACTACTTGGGGAGATTTTTCTGGTAAGAAATTTTGGGATCAATCTAATATCGACTACTTTAAATTAAAAAAAAGAAAAAGAAAATTGAATTCTTGAACATCTAGATTTTTCCCGTCAAAAATTGGATTGTTCCTACCCAAACTTGGTATATTAGTATTTTGAGGAGTGAGATTTTTTTTTCTTTTTTTCCCCTATGAGGTTGGTCTCTGGAGATAACATCCCCAAAATAACAAGTTCTTCCTGCGAGAGTAAATGAGAAAAATACTCTCATGGGAGTATGAAATCTTTTGGGCTTCTTTGATCACGTATAAGAGGATAGCGCTGACAAACCCTGATGCTCAATCCAGCCACATGTGCATAAAATTAGAATATTTTAAGGTATAAATACTTTAAGGTATAAATCATTTTTCCTTAGTTGTGGCTTTTCTTAAATATTTTAAGGTATAAATCAGTTTTAATATTCTATCTTTTAAATATTTTTCATCTTTTATAGACCTTAAAGGATTTATGCTGCTTATTTTAATTTTTGCTGATTCTTAATTAGTTTTAGCAACCTTTTACATTTTTTAAAAAAATTTTAGGCATGTTTTAGGTTTAATACGACTCGGCCGAGGTACTCAGCTCTAGCGAAGGTCAAGTTTGTGGCCCAAGGCAAGCTATAGAAGGCTATGTGATCAAGTCCTCTCTCTCGAAAGGAGTTGGGGTCGTGGTGGTAGCACTCCACACCCAAATTGGTTTTTATTCCCACCACTTTCAAAAAGCTAATTCTTAAACTATTTAGAAAAAAGCACGTCTTCGCCACTGAATTACCAAAAAAATCCCCCTAAATTTCACCCTGTGAAATCTTATCAAACATCCTTTTCCCCTCCAATTTCTCATGGAAACTTAACTATCACCCTTCTTCTCTCTCTACAGTTTTAAAGGAATTTTTTGACCTTTTTTTTTATGTGAATGGAGTAGGGTGAATCTTTTACACTAAGGTCACCGTTAGGATCATTTGTCGTCACAATCAAAGCTTCCTATTTGTTCTGCATTTGAAGAATACATGAACATTATAAAGCCTTGTTTGGATTTTACCATAACAACCATTCTCACTCTAACAGACTCCATTATTTCCGTTAAAAGGAAATCCAAGGCCAAATCTTAGCTTATTTTTCATGCCATGAGAGAAGAGAACGACCGTGAGAAGCCATTGCTTAGAGGAGCACCACCAAATGGTGCTCAACCCAAAAGAACAGGTGAAAAATTCAATACCTCCTCTTTGATTTCTCTCTCTCTCTGTAAAGTGCATGGAATTTTTATCGATTTTTGGAGCTGGGTTTATGGTTAAGGGGAAGTTTTGAATCACTCTCCCTCGTTTTCTCGCTCATAAGTTTTGAGCGTGCGGGAAAACAAGGCAATCGACTTGGACTCGCCCAATCTACGCGGACTCAGCGTGCTCTCTAGTGCATAACCACACTCATGAAGTCGCTGGTTCCTTTTACTTTCTTTTCTGTTTTCCTCTGTTTTTTTTCACTCGACCTTGTTTAGGACTCGGAACTTAGTTTTCGAATCTGGGGTATGTATGGTAACTCATGAAATTTGCTTCTTTTTCTTCTTTTTTTCATGTTCTGGTAACTCGTGATTTCATTGATTTTTGGAATTGGGTTTTATGGCAATTGAAACCTAGTCTCCTCTCTCTCTCTCT
>NW_006500340.1:1432057-1451885 GCF_000471905.2 Amborella trichopoda | reverse complement strand
CGAATTCCGAGTCCAACCGGGCGAGTCCGGTTCGACTCGACATTTTTTAAAACGCTGCTCTTAACAATTGGATGTGAAATCCGACCGTATATAGTTCATCACATGTTCAAGAAGCATTTTGGACTTTGGACTCATTTGGTTTCACAACGCCAGCCATTAATAATTGTGACATTCTTATTAAAAAATACAAAAGGTGTGGTTTGTGTAAGGTTGCAACCTTAAACAATCAGATTTAGACGTATCTTCGAATTTTATCATAAATATAATTTGGTGTCAAAAAAAAAATCTTAGGATGACTCAAAAATCTATTTTCATATCTAAATATAAAAAGTTAAACTTTAAAAATGGTTCAAATCAAGTAGATCTATAAGCACAATAAAATTTTGAAAATGGACAATTCAAATAATATATTGCAAGATACATTATTTTGAAACTCGAAATCTATGTTTCTATTCATATTCATACATCTCAATGTCAAGATGATTAATTAGAGGGTTTTCCAACATCAAAATAACCATTTATGATGGATTTTTAAGGTGCACCGTAATTCTATATTTTAAGGTTGCAACCTTGTATAAACTTTTTCAAAAATAAATTGTCTTGTCGAGTACATTTCCTAAATAAACACCTTTAACATTGTTTCTTTAGGAAGGTTGTTTCTTCAGATTGAGAAATGCATCGAGAATAGAGGGTGATATAATTTTGTGTGATTGTATACTACATGGCCTTTGTATTTGGCACAAGGTCACAATCAATTCATAAATGTCAAATTTGTATGAAGTGCACTACAAAATTCGAAAAATTTCTTCAGGATTTGAGTTAAGTTACTAATATTTCCCTGAAAGCTCAATTTCACATTTAAAGGTTAAAAAGTGATTGTGGCCCTTTTTGCATAAAAAAATAAATGACTTTATTACATTTTTTTTAAAAAAAAAAATTATGTCATGGAAATGTTTGTCAGGGTCTTAAACAAATACATCTAACATTGCCTTTTAGGGAGGTCGTTTTTAGCTAAAGAGAATCATAAGGGGGAGCAAAGTATAATATTTCTATTCCCGCAAGGTGTTCGCTAGGATCAAGAGTACCAAAATTAAAAAACAAATACTTTCAGGATTATATTTAGGTGCCCACTTTATACTATACAAGTAAGAATATATAGTTTGGGTGTCAAAAACTTTATGATAGTTTGAAAATCTATGTTTAATCATGATTATAAAATCTAATTGTAAAAAAATTGTACAGATCGAGTAGATTTATAAAAACTCAAAAATCTTGAAATTTTATAAAAACTAAAAAATCTTGAAAATAAACAGTCAAAATAACTTGTTATAAAATGTAGTATTTTAGGACTTGAAATTCTTGTGTTTTCATTGTTTCATACATCTCAACGTCAAGATAATCAATTAGAATGTCTTCTAACTTCGAAACACTCTTTTCTACTCGATTTTTGAGGTGCTCCTCACTTTCATAGTTCAAGGTTACCACATTATATGTCTTAAAAACAAAAAAACAAAAGGTTATAACCTTATGTAAACTTTCTCCTTTATTTAGCCTAGTGGGTGATGTAAGGTTCTTTCCATGCTATGGGAAAGCGAGACCCACTAAGACGACAATAGTGGACCCTTCTCTTAAGTATTTCAATGGAGGGTGCAAATCATCAAGCTAGTCGTCGCCATTATTATTTGTATTGTCCCTTTATTTGTGTATGTTTCTTGGTTAGTAGGGTCCTGTTTTAAAAACCCGTATTGGCTGGGTAGATCGGTTCTCTTTTGTCAGTTTCCTGTCATGCTTTTGGTTTGATAACTATAATTAAGGAATATTATTAAGTTAGACTCTTATGTGATCTGGCATAACTGTTTCATAACTATGATTAGAAATGGGAGCAGTGTTTTTGAACCACCATATTTTTTAATCTCCCTTTAAAAGGGGATGACCGTGTGGTGATGGGCCCTACCTTCAATCTAGATACCAAAGATCATATCAACGATTGAGATGTACCCTCATTCGACTGTTAATATATCAAAGAAAAAAAAAAAAAACATTGAGATGCACCTACATTTACAGGTAACGTCTAGGTGCAATTGCAGGGAGTTTACCTTCCAAAATTAATGGATATGATGGAGTTTGGAGAAGATGGATTTTAGTTCGAAAATTCTAGAGGTTTATCATCGATAACCAGAAACAAATAATAATAATAATCATCATTATTCAAGTCTTTTCTAAACTATTTGAAGATCATTGTAAGTCTTTTTTAAACTGTTTTAGGTCGGCTATATGAATCCTGGTCCGATAATTTAGATTCAATATGTATAGAAAGTTTTGGCAAATTTTACGTTAGCTGCCTACTTAACATAACACACCTCCTATATCTCGGATTAAGATAGGTTAAGAAAAAGTTTAAGATCATTACCATCTTAAACCAGATAATGAGAAATAAATCAATAAAGGAAACAAAATTTGAGTCTTAAAATTGATCTACTTTGTATTTTTTGACCAATTATTTTGATTCTTCGCTGATCATCTTATCTATATAGTTTTAAGAACTCGAAACTCATGAATTTGAGATGGAAATTAATTTAGTGGTTTACCGTGATTGAAGATTTGCTTTCGGGTCCTGCATCTGTTTTAAACCTTGGGCGAACACGTGGACCGTAGGATTGGCCTAAAACTTTGCAGTTGACAACCTAATTGTCATTCCCCTTTGGTTTAGAGGGGTGCATGATCGAACTTGGCAAAAAAAAAAATATGTGTAGTTTTGAAGTCGAAAACCTTTGCAATGACCTAAAAGGCCTTTAATTATAAATTTGGAGGGTTTTTAATATCAAAATTACCTTTTTCAAGAGGTTTTTCATATACACCTTTTTTCGGCAATATAAAATTAGCAATTTATATGAGCTTTTTTCATTATCATTATATAGTATCAATGATTTTAAAATAAATCGGTGAACCGAATTAGGCATCCAAAAAATTAGTTCGGACCGATAAATCTGCAATCTGGATTACTGTTTTACTGTGCGGAAAAATACAGTGAACCGGGGCGGAAAAATACAGTGAACCGGAGAAAAAACACATGACAAATTAGTGAACCGGTAAAAAACTGGTCCATATCAGTGAATAGACGGTCCGGATCGTTGTTTAACTGCAGAGAATCGTCGTTTTACTTTACAGAATCGCAATTCCCTTATATACTCAGTCATTTTCCTATATACGTAGAACCATAACAGGTTGACTGATTTTCGGGTCGGTTCGGGCTATTTCTTGCCACCTTGGCATTTTTTAAATCATTGTGTAGTATATGTAATATAATGGTTGGTTCAGGTCACGTCAACCCGACCTAATGAAGTCTAGGCTCAACCCGCCCCTTGTGGCTTCCAAGTCTATTGGATCCAGAACTGACCCAACGTGGTTAAGTCCACGCTCAATCCGCACCTTGTTGCTTTCAAGTCTATTAGATCTAGACTTGTGGCGATAACAATACCTTAGCCACGATTTAAGTTTCCATTTCCACTTACACATTTGAAAACCATTAAGTATTTCTAAAATTTGTAGGGGTTTGTATGATCTACCAGAAAAAAATCTATCAGATCTAGAACCAACTTGTTGGGTTCATTTGTAAAGTGCCATGAGGACTCCTAAATTTGTGGCACACTCATAAGATAATAATAATAATCATCATAGGTTATAAAGGCACCGATAAACACTCACTTGCTCAAATAAATAAAGGAAAAGTATATGAAATTTGTGTATCACTTGAGTTATCAAATTTCATATCAGATAGTTATAAGTAATTGTGACCTCCTTGTACCAAGATTAAATGGCCTAATTGTATACAATTCTATAAGATAAACAAAATAATGATATTTATGTGTGAGCATGTGAGATGCCCTCTTTATGCTACATTTTATCGAAAACGTCCTCCATTTTTAACAGGATTTGATAAATTGGTGGCCCAAAATGAAAATGTAGTTTGTGCCGTAAGGGTAAGTACTTCTACAATTGCATCAAGACGCATCAAACTTGTCACAAAATGGTGGTCCCACCGAGTTTTAAAATGAACAATTGTTTCAAGTGGGCTGGGCCGCATTTCTACAAGCAGAGTATAAATCATCCATCGTAAAGATGGATACAAATAGGTGGTCTATCTGAAAACAATTGTAATTAATGGTCCAAATGTTTTTTTAAGGGCAAGCTTTCTATGCTTTCCTTACAACATAAAACTTATATACTTCCCCCTTATCCAACCGTCCATTCTGAATGGAGGGCTAAGATTGCTCCAATCACAATATCACGTCTTTACACTATTTTATTTTAACTTTTTTTTTTGTAAATTATTTTGACACTAAAGTTTGTACGTCCAATCTTCTATTAAACTCGTATTATCGAAAAATATAAAACAAATAGTTTTAATAAAATAAATGACCAAAATACCTCTAAAAGTTTCAAGAGGTATTTTGGTCATTATATTTTATCAAAAAATTATTTTTAATATTTTTTATAGGTGCGCCCCAATGAGAAGACGACATGTACCAAATTTCATATTCATACAATTTGTATAAAAAAATTAAAAATAAAATACTTTGAGAGGCTGTATCTAAGATCAAATAGTGAGCGGCTCTCTTGATCAAAATTGGATGGCTGGATGGTAGGAGAAGCATAAATCTTCTATGCTGTAGATGAAGTATAGAAACCTTTCCCTTTTTTTAATATAATTATTATTTCTAGTTTTAAAATTTTATTTATTTCTCATATTTATGATCTCCATGTTAAGGATTATATATCCTCTAAACATTAAGATCGAATTATATTTTAAAAAAGTATTTATTGCCAAGAACGCATTTCTACAATATGCGGGCTAGGTACATGCTAATCGTATCCTTTTAAAATTGAGTGTGTTAAAACTATATCTACAAATTCATTTTTATTTAGAATTTCTATTTTTTTTATAGATTTTTTTACCCAGAATGATTGAGATTTCTATTATCTAAAATTTTAAATTCAAAATCTATCTCTAAAATAGACTTCGGCAACCGGACTCGTTTTAATAGACGGGCCGGTCGATTCATGAAAACCTAATTCCATTCAAATTTTCGAAGATCATTTTTCCTCATACCATAGTCAAGATTCTCAACCCCTAAAATTTAGATCCAAATATGAAATTTCCTACCAAGAAATATTTTTGGCATTTTACTGTAGAAAATCACATGAATAAATAATTGAGTTTTGTCCATTTCTATAATTGCTTATTCTCCTGCACGTTTGTCTATTGAGACCTTGTAGCTACTTTGTTGATTTTACAATAGAAAAAGGACACGGTTTTGCTGAGTAGCCGACTCACCTATTAATGTGCGGTGCCATGTCTACCTAACGTCCGTCTCTAAGATGGGTATCAAAAAATGTTACATCCACTAAAAGTTAAAATGGACAGTGAAGAAAAAGAATTCGAAAAATAACACTTTTGTTTTTTTGAAAAAGAAAAATACCGAATTTAGATCAATGTCATGGTTGAGATTATCAAAACCTAAAATTTTTGGATGAAAAATACATCTTTGAGATATATTTTGTAAGGAGATCGCGTAGAAATAGTGTGAGTCGGCCAACTCACCAAACACCTATCCATAGAAAGATAAGCAGAAACGTTATATTTTGAAAAAAAAGAAACACCATATTTAAACCAGTGTGATGGTTGAGATTATGAAACCCTAAAATTTTTGGATCGATAATTTCGTAAGGAGATTGCACAAAAATAGTGTGAGTCGGCCAACTGACCAATCACAGCCATAAAAAAAATAGGCATCAGGATGTTTCCATTGAATGTGACAATAAATGGTTAGAAAAGTAAAAACTTATTGAAAATCTTATGCTCATGACGCGTGAAAGCACAACCTTATTTGAACGTGCGAAAACGACTGGCCCATTAGAGATTCCAAGGGAGAAAGATTCTCCAAAATGTTTGTCTTGTTCATCATCCGTATCAGGAAAAAAAACAGAAGAAAAGAAGCAAAAGGTTAACCTCAGGTTGTTTGAATAGGGATATTTACGAGAGGGACTGTATACAATGAGATCATTCATTTTTTGGGCAAGGTTGTCATAATGATTTTTATCCATAGATGTAATATCTGATAGATTAAATGTATTATAATATTTTAAAAATTTTATTTTGAACTTTATGAATATCCCCAACCATTCGATTTTATACCTAACAACCAATAATTACTGTGATCTCCCTATCTCAAAAATAAAAAGCCTCGCTTTATACATTATATATAAACGATAAATCGTTTATCATTTAAATCTATATATTTTAATTTAGATTGAAAATACACATGGTCATAAGTTGGAATAGTTAAAAAAAGGCTAAATTGTTAAATTATTAAAAGATTAGGTGTATTTCGATAAATTTTCCTTTGTAACATAATCTAATCAAACAGTTTACGCTAAGGTTTATATAGGTGTTTAAAAAAATAGACTAAGGCTTGAACTCGCCAAGATCTAAGCCAAAATTGGTCAGAAAATCAGCAGACCAGAGGGCGACTCAACCAATTTACTGAGAAAATGCTAACAAGGGATCTTAGTTGTGGGGGACCAACTGGTTTTTTGGGCAAATCCCTGCAGACTCAAACTGGTTTGACTCAACCCGACGTGTTTTGAATCATTAGTTTAAACTAACTTGTCTCATTTCACTAATAATTTTGGACATTTAGGGCATGTTTGATCTACTCATTATCACATATAATTCACTTTTTCTATAAAGTCAATCCTGAAAATGAAGCATATGTCACTTTGCATTGTCCATCATAAAGTTACTTTAGATAAACTTATAAGTAGTTTTATGTATCTTTTAAGAAGTTGTTTTAACTTAATTCAAAGTAATTTTATGAAAATAATATTTTAAAAAATAGTTGAAAATTTTAAAAAAGTTAAATAATTAAATAATAGTATATATAATACAAAGGATATGCTAAATAGCTAACAAAATAATATTATCTTGATTATATCAATTTTAGATAAGATAGTCTTCCATAGAATAGTATATGTGACCCAAACACGGTCTTAGTAGGTGAGACCCACATTTATCCCCTGAGCCACATTTTTCCATACCACAACCTAATTGACTAAGTTCTCAACTATAGAAGAATATAACCCGGATGAGCCACGTACACCTCAAATCTGGATTAATCTAGTCATTTGCCTTGGTTTTCACCATTCAAAAGTTAGGTTGAATGTTTTGATATGATAGGCCTCCCAAAGGAATAATAATAGAACCCTTTTGGATATTCTCTTTATTCACCATAGCAATGAGTTTCTAAAGTTTCTTTTCTTTGTGGGCAAATGAATGGTATACTAGTTTGGTGCGTTGCTATTTATGTTTATAATAAGAAATTAAGCTCCCTTGATAAAGAAATGATGCTCGGGGATAAAAAGAGAAAAAGAAAAAAAAAGGAAAAAACATCTTTTACCACTCTCTTTAAAATTACATGACTTATTTACTACGAAGGAGTGCATGTATTCATGATTGCCCGTGGACACAATTTAAGATAAGGCTTGGATATTGGTTATAAGAAAGCCTTCTATTTTGTGTAGGTATCCATATTTTTTTTAGAACTGGTTCGATTTCAAAATTAAATTGGCAATTCCCGATTCAAATTACTAGGTTTCAAACACCGGTAAGAAGGAAATAATTTTATATAAACAAGGCAAAAGATCATATGCTTCTGCAGTAGCATATCATCTATTCACTTCTTGATGTAAAAACCTATATAGGAGTATTTTTAGGGCTCCACATTTTGGGATTTAACTTCCCAAACGAAAATAATGACGATGACAACGATGGTGATGAAGATGACGATAATGATGATAATAAATCAATACAAACTCTATATGGGCTTAATAAAATTTAATATTTTAATATTGAATAAAAACGGTTCAATTTTTTGAGGTCAAAGAGTACTTAAAAACTTAAATCTTTTTTTCTTTTTTAATACTCATCTTGTGATATCTAAATTTGATTTTAAAATTTCAACCAACGTAATCCTCATAAACAGCTATTTGCTGGAGCAACTGTACATGCTTGGTAAACAAATCATGGATAATAAAATTAATATTTTTAAAATATTTCTCTCAACAAAGCACCATTTTCTGTTCGAACGAATAAATACTTGTTTTCTTTCAATTGCCTAAATATTTAGAGCTAGCAAGTGTCTAAGCAGACTCTATGCTTAGCCTAGCCGGTGTCCCATCAAGGTCGGACTAGATTAGGCCTTATAAATTTATGAAAAATAAGCAAAAAATATAGCAAAATGTCAAGGGCAAAACTGGCGGTGCTATCATGTGCCGTGGCCTCGAGTTTCGGGCTATGTTTTGTGGCTCAAACCCTAGTTTTTTTTGGAGCGTGGTTTTTCCATCGAACTCCGCATATTCTTTTTTGACACATTTTGCTTGTTTTCTCAATACTACCCTTTGCCTATGTTGTCTTTTCCATCGACCTCCGCATTCTTTTTGGACACATTTTGCTTTTTTCTCAATACTACCCTTTGAACGTTTAGCTTTGGAATAGTTCATATCACATGTTTGAACGGTAGTTTTGAGATGGTTACATGAGAGAGTTTTACATGGAAACTACTCTTAATGTATCTTTTTACTTAAACTTAAATTTGAATAACATAGAAAAAAGCATAGAATTAGTCAATAGAAAGTATTCCCCTTTGTTTATGCAATTTAAAGTTATATGAACTTATGATATCCTTAAAAAAAAAATAGATATTAAGAAAAGAATTTAGAAACTTAAATTAATTTATCTTGTAAATCATTGTTGACCATTCAATTTAAATGGAATATTTATACATCGGCTCAATCTGCACTATTTTTAGAGCGTTAAATTTAAGTGTAATATATTTTCACATAATCTTAGTTGTTTTTGTTACTGCAATTGTATCTCCCTGGAGAATTTAGAGGTGACAAGAAGTTAAATTGCATAAGATTTGGCAGATCCAATGGTGGGATTTCACCAATGAATTTGTTGTTTTTCTAGTCTTAAAAATAATGCATCTTCTAACATATTATCTACACTATCTATTTTCAAAATTTTTAAGTATTTATAGATTTGCTAGATTTGACATTGAAAATATATTCTTAAGAGAAAGAGGTTTACGACACCACTTTTATTGTTTTAGGCAATGGTTTAAAAAGTGGATCAGGCACTTCAAAAACCGATCCGTATAGGTGAATCGACGATTCGAATCGAGAATCGGCTGAATCAGTAGGATTAAAGCTGCAAAAAAATCCGAAAAAATTATTAAAATTGATTGTAAATGTTGTTTTCTAGGAATCCAATAAGAAATGAGGGTACTACATTATTACCTTTCATTGTTTTCATCAATTTGTGAATATTGAGATGTTCTTTCCCTGTATAAACTTAAGTATTAAATTTGCATCGCATAAAAGAAAAATCATAGAATTATCATGGATAAAATATATAATTATATATGGTCTATAATAAAGACTAGACTAAATCAATGGCCATTAAAATCTCGTTTTGACAAAAAATCTTAATCCGTTAAAAAAACCCAAATTATTACAGCCTAACTAACTATAATCTAAAATTATTACGACTTAACTAATTATAATATTATATACTGAAATTATAATTATTAGTTTATATTTTATAATTATTTTATTAGATAAATAATAACAAATTAAAAATATTTTATAATATTATCTAATTTAAAATGTATTATTGACAACTGTAAGAAAAATAATACATTACATGATTTATAATGTAAAAATTAATAAATAAAATAAAATATTTGGTTATCAATGTAAAAATTAATAAAATGCATACAAATTTTAGAAATAACACTTTAATTTATTATATGCCCAAGGGGGAACAAAAATTAGCTCAAAAAACGATAAACTATTATATGGCCCAAGGGGGAATTCAAACTTGAGAAGTCAAAACAAATAACATTAGTGATAACCATCATACCTCCTTAGCATATGTGTTTAAAATTACCAGCATATATTTACATTCTGTTTTCATTTAATGATGTTTAGAAATTATCCCACATCGAAGGATGAGTATTCACATATGCTATATAAACTAAGTAATTGGAAGATAAAGACAAGTGTGAAAACACTAGGGCAATCGTGCAGATGCACGTGTGCATGTGCGTGTGGCACATGTGGGAGTGGTGTGTGTTTCACGTGTGAAAGTGTTTTTGAGGCCTGAACAGGCTAAAACTGCACGTGTGGGAATGGTATGTGTCGCATGCGTGATGCGTACACAAGTGTGAATATGGTTTTGAGGCTAGAACCGAGAGGAAACCGAACAGAACCGACGGTTCCTGGTTTTGTGCTAGAACCGACACGGGCTGTGCCGATTCCCGAGTCGAACCGGGAGGTTTTAGGTTATATATATTGCCCCCCATTAATGACATCTATGTCTAGCCGGTAAATAGACATGAATATGTGAGTCAACATTGGATGTAGACAAAAATGGCATACGAGAGAGTCGTTTCCTAGATGTATTGATATAAGTAGAAAACGATAGACACGAGTGTCCCCATTACGTAGGGTTCTATGACCTTGTTGACATTTATAAAAACATGTACAAAATTGAAATTTTTTTTTTGGTGACATGAGTTAATATTACCTTTTTTTTTTTTGGTAATAAAATTTTGAATTGTACTTTTAGGTGAGAAGAGCGTGTGGTTTTGTGGGTTCTTTCAGCAAATTGGGCTTTACGGTTGTGGAGTTGCCTACACAATTACCTCTGCAAAGTCTATGAGGTATGCCAACTTTGAAACTCCCATATAATGTGATTCACATGATCATAATCAGAACGATGATGGTAATTTTATCACAAGTGTGCCGTGACTCGTCCGAGTCCGCTTGGACTTGCTTTATGGGTGCGGCCGGGTTTCCCCAAGTTGTAAAAATTTAAAAAAAATTAAAAAAAATTGGATTGTTTTATATTCTTTTACCATTTGGATGTATTTGGCATAGAATGCTGACCTTTTTTGCTATAATTACTAATTTTTCATATTTTCCTCTTTTTGTGAATATTTTAAACTTGTTCGATATTATCTACGTTTTTAATCTTGTTTTAAATTTTAAAATTTGTTTGAGATTTCAATTTACTTTTACTACATATTTTTTGTTTTTCAAATTTTTTTAGGGAGTCCTCAGGACGAGTCGAGTAACTTGCCTCAGCCAGGGGGAAGGTCCCTAGCCAAGACGTCCTGGCACACTCTTTATCACCATCCTATCGATGGGTTGGCGATTATGGAGCGGAATTTGTCCTACCATACCATTCAAATAATTGATAGTAATTGGGCAGCACATCTCCACTTTTCCTACATCACCATCAACACATCAGTTGCATGGTGATAAACTACGTGATCTATTAGTTATCTATCCAAATGGATCATATAAAACCGAATCAATCAGATCATACATAACTGAAAGGAAGTCCTTAATCATGCAAGGGAAATATGCTTTGATATAACATGTTAAATCACTCACTCAAATGTTTTTTTTTTAGTTTTTTCTTTTTATGAATTCTATGAGTCCATGTAGAAATGAGTCATCTCTTAAAAATCCTAATTTTTAAAAACATGTAATCTCTATGTTAGAGATCATGAATATGAATAAATAAATAAATTTTGAAATTTTAAAATAATAATTTTATTAAAAAAACATTTGGACAGGTAGTTTCAATTATTTTTAGATGGACCATGTATTTGCATCCATTTTAAGATGGATGCTTTATACCTTGGAGACCACGTGATGGTAACCGATCACTAGATTAGGGGTGGCAAAATGTCAGGTATGGATAGGGTCCTACAAGACCGGAACCCAAACCCGAATGTATTCGGGTCCAAGTTTTGGACCCGGAACCGACCCGTCTTGTCCAAAAGTTGGATCCATACCCATACCCATCGGGTCCCGGGTATGGTCGGGTCCATTGCCATCCTCACTACGAGCTTCTGTTTTTTTTTTTTTGCTTTTTTTTGTACCATCATATACCAAAATTATTGGCAACAAAATTACCACCAACTATTAAATTTCAAGTTGTCTTATTTATTGTTTCATAGCGAAAGACGAATATGAATTCTTGTTGTATATGATCCTTAATATACCCAAATGAATACCGCTTGAAGTATTTTATCTCCAACAATTTGTGGGTATGGATCAGGTCCAACGGAACTCAGACCCAAACCTAAATAGTGTTCAAGTCCAGGTTTGAACCAGGACCCGACCCGTCGGGCCCAAATGTTGGACCCGTTCTAGTAAACCCGAAGGGTCTCAGTCCATTGCCACCCCTACACTAGATAACTACGATCGGTGCCCATATAACGCTGCCTCTCTATCTCTTTTTCTCTCTCTAGTATTTAAATGAAGGATACTCGTGGTATCAATATCATAAACTTCTCCTGCAACCATTTTGGGCTCTCGTGGGTTGTGGTTGTTCCCTTGGGCATGGTACTTGGAAAGAATTTTTTATGTGAAATTTTGAAAAGCACTTAAAAATTATTAGATGATTATTTTTAAAAGAAAATTTTGAATTTTGAATTCTCTGATACTTCTCTATTCAATCTTGAGATTAGTTTGTGAATTGAAGAGGATATATCAACAAAATTTGAGGTCCTAAAGATACTCGAATGGGTTTTGCTCAAGGGCCTAAATGGATAGTATTGCCTAGTGGAAGTATGAAAGTATTGTCTTTTTTTAAAAAAAAACCATTAAAAGATGGAAAAAGTTTATAAAAGATTGCAACCTTAAAATGTAGAATTAAAGATGTACATCAAAAATCAATCCATTGAAAAAGGTTGTTTTAATGTTGAAAAACCCTCTAATTTATATTCTTAATACCGAGATGTATGAATATGAAAAAGAAAAAATTTTGAGTCCTAGAAATAATGCATCTTGCAACACATTATCTAGACTGTCCATTTTCAAGATTTTTATTTTTTATGTATCTACTTGATTTTAACCATATTTGGAGTTTAAAATTGTGAAATTTGATATAAAAATAGATTTTAAGATAATCGTAAGAATTTTTCATACCAAAATTACATATCATGATAAAATTTGAAGATGCTCCTTAATTGGATTATTTATTGTTACAACCTTATAGAAACCACACCCTTTAAAGATTGAATTAAAAATGTTTTTAACACTAGAGAGAATATTAGTGAACAAAGACTACATAGAGGAAAAGGAGCCTTAAATAATGATCAATGAAAAATCAACTCCCCTTTAAATCACTCCATTTAATATAAAAAGAGCACGTCTTCTATGCTCCCTCAGGAGCACGATTTAACTTACGAATCAAAAATTTTGGAAATTACTTAAGAATTACTAGAGGTGATTGTTCTGAAGCAAATAATAATAATAATAATAATAATAATAATTTTGAATTATCTACCACTTAAATCTCACTAACTACATACTAAATACTAAAGGACCTCTATTCAATCTAAAGACATTATTTTTTTCAAGACCTTTATTTT
This sequence comes from Amborella trichopoda, assembly GCF_000471905.2. The sequence continues at coordinate 1,438,374 of NW_006500340.1, read as the reverse complement.
TATTTATTGAAATTAATCTATACGTTGAAGATGTGACATCCCCAAAATTTGGGGTCCTAAAAGACCACGATCTTGAACTCTTTATAGGGAAACATCACAGCGACAAAAAAGCAACCATTACTTCTAAAAAAGAATCCAAGAGAAGGGGAAGAATCAGAGGAAGAGAGAGAAAATGTACTGAGAGAGAATTCACAGAGGTGGATGGATGGATCCGAAAGAAAAGAGAAGTGGAGGAATTAGAGAGAGAAAAAAAATAGAGATGGTGGTATGAAGAGAGAGCTAGAGAAAGAAGGGGAAAAGAAGTGAGAAAGCCCAGTCACTATGAATTCTGAGCCTGTGTTTCTTCCTTTCACATTTTTGCTTCTGTTCTAGTCCGAGACTAGGCCGAGTTACTCGGCCTAGCCTTATGGGCGAGACGAAGATCAGGATAGGTGTAATTGAATGCAAATAGTCATACAAATCTGGTGGCAAGCTCATTCTCTTCAGAGTTAGATACAAACCATTCCTTAGCCTAAAGTAGCAACTTTTCGGAATCTTCATATCGGTCCAAGGCAAGAAAACAGACAAACTTCTTTAAAATCAGAATAAGACTTCACACCCACTTTCAGTAGACCATGGTAAAGCCTTATTCTATGACAGTCAATTCACTGGTCCATCCCTACACCAACTATAGATAAAAAAGAAAAATCTATTTAACCGGTCCACCCCCATACAAATGGTGGAAGTTTAATAAGAAAAATAAATCTTTCTTTACCTCCCCAAAAATAAGATTTAGCCACATTGACAAAAAAAAAGAAAAAAATGTTCTCTCTTCAGCACCCCAAAATCAAGATTTAGCCATGTTGACAAAAAACTTGAGATATATATCGATTCTTCTCAGAATTTCCTACCACCAATTTCAATAATGGCTACTCATAACCAAACACCCAATTCTCATGGAGCGATAAGTAATTCTTTCGATGAAGATGGTTGGCCAAAGAGAACCGGCAACACCCAAATAACCAATAGTTTTTATCTCTTTCATTGCATGAAAACATCTATAGGTCTAATTTGAAGCTTTTTCTTAACACCAATTTCAACAATGACTACTGAAAACCAAACACCCAATTCTCAGGGAGCGATAAGTAATTCTTTCGATGAAGATGGTCGGCCAAAGAGAACCGGTAACACCCGAATAACTGATGAATCCACAGTTTTTATCTCTATCATCGCATGAAAACATCTGTACGTCTAATTTGAAGCTTTTCGGTTAAAAATCATAAACAGGGCCTATATGGAACTGCATTTCCCATATAATTAGAGCAGTTATTGGCTCAGGAGTTCTGTCACTGGCTTGGAGCACAGCTCAGTTGGGATGGATCAGAGGCCCCTCATCTTTGCTCTTTTTCGCGATCGTTACCTATGCTACTTCGTCATTGCTATCGACATCCTGACTCGGTTAATGGAAGGAGGAATTACACGTATATGGATGCTGTTAGGTGTAATCTTGGTAGTAGTATGTATACACACACAAAAATTTTAGATACATACACAATTTGAAGGATCATAACTTCATCTATTTTTAGGCCAAGAGATCGGTTTTTATTAAAAGAAACGTTTGATGGCTCAATCCAGGGAAAAACCAGAAATGCCTATGTGGTTTTCTACAGTATCTGAGCATGTATACGACTGCAATTGCTTATGTAATCACTACTTCCTCCAGTTTGAGGTATCCCTATTTCTTGTAGCTTTGAGTCTTAACTAATCCGTGCTTAGAAACAAGGACTATGATCATGACTCTCGCAAAGGGTCCTGAGCCTGAGTCAGGTGTAACAGGGTCGACCGAGTCCAAAACAAAAATACGAACAAACAATTTGTTAACCAGCCGGCTCAGCCAGTTCCCCCGTGTTTGGCTCCAGAATCAGCAGGCTGCCAAGCCCAAGTTACTCGGGCAAGTCCCAGTCGGACTCATAGAGGTTTCCAATACTGGTTCTAATACACATGAACATTAAATATTTCCTAAAAGTATAATTCATGGATTTTTCTTTTTTCTATCTTCAAATTTTTTAATTTTCCTTTTCTTGGGAGGTGTTCATGTGACTAAGCACTGGTAGATATAAAAGCATTTTTATTTACTTTGGTTGACCAATCTTTTTCTTTTCTCTTTTCTACTTCTTTTTGCTGTAAATGCAGAGCTATTCAGAGATCTAATTGCTTTCACATAGAAGGGCATGAAGCTGCATGTAAATATGGAGATACAGCATATATGTTAACATTTGGGGTGGTACAGTTGGTATGCTCTCAGATACCTGATTTCCACAACATGGGATGGCTCTCCATTGTTGCAGCAGCTATGTCTTTCTCCTATTCATCTATTGGATTCGGCCTTGGCCTTGCCAAAACAATTGGTATTTTTTTCAATTTATTTTCTCTAAGCTAAAGTATGTTGATTTAAATAGTGGGTTCGATAGGATTTGAACCCAAATAATACCGCGATTCAACTAAATAGTTATTAATAATAATGGGGTCATCCTCAAGTGATTATATACTATAAGACCTTCAATCTTTAGTACGAGGAGGTCAAGATCATGTGTAGCCGTCAGTGATTATATACTATAAGACGTCCGCTTCCACATCTAATGGCTAAGAGTGATCGTCATTTTCTTGTATCGAAGATAAAAAGTCTTATTGTATATTTTTTTAAATCCTAATTCTTTAAACGCTAAACTTGAGCTTTCTTCAGAAGTTATGAAGAGATATGTGGTCACGGGGACCAAACAAAATTTTGTGTGGTTGTTAGTTAATCAATTAAACCTAGCATAGCATGAAGTGTCAAAATTTGCTAACTTTTTTTTCTCCCAAAATTCTATTGTTTTGAAGTTATGGCAGGACCTCAAAGAAGAACAAAGATATCCCATATCCCTATGTAAATTTCCATGGTGATACTAAGTAAATATGCGATGTAAGATCATCTCATATTAAAAGAATACAACCACACTGGTGTTGCACAAAAAAGAAAAAAAGAGGAACATATCCAAAAAATTTACTCCCTGCATGTACATGCCCATCTTTTTAGGTAAAAAATCTATTGTATTCCTTAAATTAACCAAAATTACCATACTAAAATGAACAATATATACAATAAACAAGCATTTTTTGCAGCGAAGGAATTATGTGGTTCAGTCATGAATTTTAACCTGCAGGATCCCCTCTAAGTTCAACTTGAACATATTTTTGGGTGTTAACCTCGTATTAATATTGTGCACATAAAATTATTCCCATAAGGTTTCGAACACTCAACGAGTCTGCTGGGACTAGCTTGAGTTACTCAACTCAACAAAATGTCTTGATAAAGGAAAAGCATACAATTAGACAATTTACTTTTTCGGTATAAGGCAGTTACAATTAATTTTAACCATTGGATGTAAAATTGGGTGGCTGCATTTATTCCATTGATCATGCTTAAAGTTCAAAAAAAATTCTCGAACATTGTAATGCAGTCAAGCTATCAAATTTCGTATCAAATGGTTATAAGTAATTGTGACTCATCGTCCTAACGATAAATGGTCTCATTGTAGAGAATCCCCGAGATAAAAACTTTGAGAGCTAGCTAGACTCACATGTTCCCAAGTTTTATTGCCAATTTTTTTAAACTCAGCCTAGTCACTTTCAAATTTGGTCAAGTGGACCTTAGCGAGTCCCAACTCAAGTCCATCCTTTAAAACACTTCAGCGGTAAACGGTAACACTTCAGGCCGTAAACGGATCAGATTAGGTCCTATTCAACCCCAACCTGGACCCTAACCAAATAGGTTGAGGTGAGACCCAAATCTTGTATCTGAGTACAGTCCCAGTTACTGGACCTAGACCCAGCCTGCCAAGCCGGGTGACATGCACACACACATACACACTAAGTCTGGTTAGTTCGTGTACTTAAGATTTAATTTATATTGAACATTCCTATGTTTTTATATGTTGTGAAAATGCAGAAAATGGAAAAATATATGGAAATATAACAGGAGTGGCAATGTCATCAACGGTTGCGAAATTGTCAAGGGTGTGCCAGGCTCTAGGAGACATTGCTTTCGCATATCCATATTCCATTGTTCTCATCGAGATACAGGTCAGGGCAAAATGGTCCAAGTATTTGGCCTCTTAAAATTGGTCATCTTTCTCCTTTCTCAAATGGGATTTCTAAGTGACCCTATCCATACATAAAATTATATGTGTCCTCACTTTTCAGCCTAAGATCAAAATGGGATTTCTAAGTGACCCTATCCATATATAAAATTATATGTGTCCTCACTTTTCAGCCTAAGATCAAATACTGTTTGATTTTTATTTTTTTCTGCAAAACTTTTCTAATTTAAATTTCGAGCATCCATCTTATTGGGGGTGCACCTAGCAAAACAAAAAAAATGGTGAAAATGAATGACTAAGATGTTGCTTAAAGTTTAAGGGGGATTCTCGTAAGTTTCCATCCAAAAATATATATTTTATTATTTTTATCAAGTGTGCCCTTGCTAGATTATGTACTTTCCTAATTCGTTGCAAAATAATTTACAGAATAATGATTAAAAATAAAACACTCCAGACTGTTGGATCATTATTTAACGCTCAGGAGCCAACTTGTGAGAGTGTGACTCAAGCTATCCCATCTACTCAAGTCTCACAATTGAGAGTAGGGCTTGTCAGGTCGGCTATTCTAGTTCCATAAACTTATGAATTGCCCTCACTCCCCAAGTTTAGCTTACATTATTATTCCTTTCTTATTTTCTTTTAACTTAGCCCAACTGATTTGACCAGCATTCGTACCACTTTTTATTGGACCAGAGCTATCAAACTGTTAACCAGTTCCATGGCCAATCTGAATCTAATAGCAATGGTTATGTTTGCCATACTCGAAATAACACAAGGAATCAAATACTTAAATTATAAACTTATAATTACAATGACCACATTAAAGAAAAACTTATTTTTTTTGAAGTTCACACAAAGAGAGAAAAATAAATAAAAATGATTGCTTGCTTGCTCTGTGAAAAAAGAAAGAGAAGTTCCTCACTACCATGGAATTGCAGGATACACTCAAGGCACCTCCACCAGAGAACCACACAATGAAGAGAGCTTCAATGACAGCCATTGTGATTACTACTTTCTTCTATCTGTGTTGTGGATGCTTTGGCTATGCCTCCTTTGGAGACTCAACACCTGGAAATCTCTTGACTGGGTTCGGTTTTTATGAGCCATATTGGCTCATAGACTTTGCAAATGCCTGCATTGTGCTTCATTTGGTGGGGGGCTATCAGGTAAATGAAACCCAACATGAAACTTGATTTCCTTATACACAAATTTTATGCTCGTGAATGTGGAAATATTAGATATAAGCGAACATCTCGATTTTTTGAATTAGAAATAAAACTCCCAGGAAGTTGCCCTGATATAAGTAGGGTGTTAGCGTGGCTTGTCACTATTCATGGTTGGCATAACAAGAATTAAACCATGTTTGCAAAATGCCACAAAGAAGAGGGCTTTATCAAAAGCTGTAAAGAAAGAAAAAACTCTTTCATGAATATAGGAAAAAAACAACTTTAATATGGAAATGATGAGCGCTTCCTTAACAGCGGGTAATGATAAGGAGGGGAGAAGGTTATTAAGAATTCCATACAATGAGTAACTATGGATTTCGAAGGGTGTTTTGGAAAACATTAAGGAGGATCTTTTTTTCTTTTGTCTCTTTTTTTTTTTTCACTTTTGAAACATTGGGGATATTGGGAAAGCCAGATATAATGTCTATTTTTGTGTTACTACCATATTCAAGGACTTTGTTGCAGTTCTACAAGTTTTTAAGATGGTTTTTTGTACCTTCTTTATGCAGGTGTACAGTCAGCCCCTTTTTGCATTTGTAGAGAAATGGTTAATCCAAACATTCCCAACTTGTGCACTAATGAAAACAACATACACACTTCACATCCCATTCATTCCTACTTTCCAGTTAAATTTACTTAGGCTTTGCTTTAGGACTGCATATGTTGTCTCAACCACTGGCTTGGCAATGTTTTTTCCTTACTTCAATCAAGTGCTGGGTGTACTTGGGGCTCTTAATTTCTGGCCAATTGCTGTTTATTTCCCTATTCAAATGTACATTGTGCAAAAGAATGTGCAGACCTGGACAAGCAAGTGGCTTATTTTTCAGACCTTCAGCTGTATTTGTTTGGTTGCATCTGTTATAGCCCTAACTGGATCCATTCAAGGGATTGTAAGTGAGAAAACAAGTTAAAAAGCACCATTACACCACCCCACCCACCCCCCCAAAAAAACAACCCACCTCTCTCTCTCTCT
>NW_006500340.1:1406966-1422180 GCF_000471905.2 Amborella trichopoda | reverse complement strand
CTTACGCTCCCACGACTATCTATTAAACATTTTTATAGCTTATGGTTTAGGTACTACATTTTTAAACCATAGATAAAATTCTTAATTTAGATTATATTACAAAAGAGAATTTATCAAAATACACCTAATTTTTTAATATTTGAGCTATCCCTAAGTTCTCTTGGATGTATTTATTCCAAAATATATCATTTCTTGACTTGTTGCTCATCCATCTCAACATCATCATCTCAGCTACACTCATTCCATATGTATGTTGTTTTTTGACCTCCTAATATTTCAACCATGCCAATAGAACTTCCCTTTTAGTTTTATTGGTATGCAGCAATAACATAAGTCTCCAAATGCACATATCCACTTCATCTACCTAGCTCTAATTATATACGCAACTATCTTTCTCATTCTCTTCGATCTCATGTATTATTGACTCAAGATATCAAAAATAATCTCTTTTAGGTATTTCTTGGCCATCATTTTTCATTTTTTATTTATACTCATATTATTACCAAACTTGCATTTTATATATTCTATCTTCGTTCGACTAATGTTGAAACCTTTATATTATAGAGCATCCATCCAAAATTCTAACACATTATTGACGCAATCTCCAATCTCATTAATTAAAACTGTACCATCTGCAACAACATACACCACAATACCTTATGCTTTGCTTTTTAATGATAGGCAAAGGTAGAGTGAACTAGAGGGAGCATGTATTTGGAGATTGTCTATACCCAATTGGTAAGATGTTTATCTGGTGGTTATGTCTCTATATATTGTTAACAATTGATGTCTTTGAACACAAGGGTTCTTCCCAAAACTTTAAAAATAAACTTTGTGAAACCATAGTTACAGGGAGCGAGAACGGCTCAGGTTCCGGGAGCGGGAGCGTCAGATCGAGGGCTGTTTAAAGCTCCAGAGTTCAGGGAGCGAGTTTCGGTGAGGGTAAAAATTACAGATCGAGATCCCGTATGAACAGGGAGCACTTTCCCGATACATTGGAATCAAGGTCCTTATTTAACAGGAACGTGTTCCATGTAAAATAGGATCGTGTTCCCATGCTCATTAGGATCACGCTCCTATAGTCAACAGGAACGGGATCTCATTTAAATTGAGTCACTCCCCCATCTAAGAAAATTGCATTCTTATTTGGAATGGATTGTGCTCCTTTCAAGGTTGGATCGTATTCCGCTTAACTTGGAACCAATATCCGCATGTCCTCTCTCTCTCTCTCTCCCTCTCTCTATATATATATATCTCTCTCCTCTCTCTATATATATATCTCTCTCTCTTGACCAGACATTCACCACCTCTTCAACCTCCCCACCCCTAATCCAATGGACCCATCTACCAAAACGTACCTCTCTTTCTAACTTCATGAACAGATTCGTCTAACTGCACAGTGAGTGGACTCTTTTTCTCTCCTCAGAGATCACAACAACAACAAAAATCTACATACCCATCTCAACCTCGCTTGCTAGCAGTTGGGGACCTAATGACGATCTCCAAAAGGCCAAACAAGCTCTGAAAATGGCTAAAATCTTTAATGAAAATTATTCACTGGATTGCAGGCAACTCCATGGTTGTGGAGCTTGGTGATAGTGAATGATTTTCTATAGGAAATCAAATAAAAAACCTTTGTAAAGGATTAGAAAAGCAAATTAACATTTTTAATGGAGTACTAAAAACTTACCCATCTGGAATTAGGGCTAGAATAGCTGCTTTGAGTCCTGAAGGCCCAATTTCTACATGTTTTTTAGTAGATAACCCTACTATTTTAATGGTAGGTAGCTTTGTTTTTGTTCATGGTGGGATCCTCCCTAAGGATGGAGTTCCGGGAACGTAGAGATCGCGATCATAAAATTCTAGGAGTGGGGATCTAATTTGCTTGGGAATGTGTTCCGTGAAACAGTGGGAATGAGATCCATGCGGTAGCGGGAGCGAGCTCTGTTGTTAATGGGATCGAGAATCCTAAAAGTAGGGGTGAGCTTCCAAAAAGTTGGGAATGGGTTCTGGACGAGATCCCAGCCACAGAGCACTGGAGCTAGGTCCTAGAGCAAGAGCGCCACCGTAGTTGGACGCTCTCGGTAACTATGTGTGAAACTTTCTTCCGATTTATCTTCTTCCGACACTTTGCATGACACCATTCCAGCTAAAGTGATGATGGAAAGTGGCAGGCCATCATACTCCTCCACCATGTGTCTTTTTGCCCTTTCCAATTCTTCATTCTAACTCTGAAATGCTCAAGGATATCCAATGTATCATAAGTCCAACATTTATTTGGTTCACAAATTCTCTATGGGACTGCATACTTCTTTTTTATTGTTGTTTTGTGTGGAAGTACTAAACTCGATGGGTTATTTTTTACAAAGAAAGTACGAGAAAAAAGGAACATGCAACAAGCTAGAAAAATAAAGCATGAAAGAAATAACATAAAAAGAGAACACTATAATTTACGTGGTTCGTCACAGATGTGACTACATCCTCGAACAAAAACAATCGATGTTTTTCACTAAAAAAAAAAAAAAATTACAAAGTACTTACTTGATAAAACTAGAGACATAGAACTCAATCTCCCTCTAAGCCCTCTTCTCTCTATAATTTTCTCTCTCTACAAAATATCTGAAAAGATTCTCTTCTTTCCTATGCACTTTTTCTCTATATAAAATATTCTAACAAAGAGAGAAGAAACAAACCCAACGTGCACATAATGGCCCATTTACCTTTTCCCTCTAGTTTTTCTCTCTACAATACACCTTTATATGGGGAAAGAAAACCCCAAAAGTAAATATGAGACTAAAGCTTAACTTTATGGAATTCTTGATTTCTTTTCAACTTTTATGGAATCAATCACTATCTCATAAAAGATGGACTCTTATGACCATTTTAGTCTAATAAGACATTATCCCACAAAAAACAACTCATGCACAATAGAAAATTGGGTTAATAGCTATCTTAAAGAAATAGGAAAACAATCCCATATAAAATGAAATCAAGACAATAACTAATAAATCTCCTCATTGGCTTGAATTTCAAAATAGATTCACATCGACCGTCTTCTTCACATGTGCCCCTACATGCACTCACTTTAACAACACATTAGTCAGGTTCAAGCATAACTTGAACTTCTGTAATATAATCGGCTTTGTCAACATATCTGCATCATTCTTATTATTGTCAATTTTTAGTAACAAGATATCACCTTCAGTTATTGTCTCACGGATAAAACCTGGCATCAATATGTTTTGTCCTTACATGATATACATGTTTCATCATCAAATGTACTGCACTCTAACTATCACAATAAATAACAGTCACATCTTGTCGTAAGCCCAAATCACTTACATGCCCTCTAAGCCAAATGGTTTCTTTCACTTCCTCGGTAATTGCCATGTATTCGGTTTCAATTGTAGACAAGGCAATCACTGTTTGTAGCATCAACTTCCAACTAATCAGAGTTCCTGCAAATATAAACACATAACCTATAGTAGATCTCCTGCAGTCCAAATCACTCGCAAAGTCAACATCAACATAACTAATAACCTTATCCCCAAACTTGCCATCTTTATCAAACACCAGACCCACATCTAATTAACAAGCTCGAGAAACTGCAGATTAGCTAATCTCAATAACATATGACCCTAACATAATAAGCTCGAGCAACAGAAAAAAAAAATGGTCACCATGTTTAAAGAGAGAATGTGAGAGGAGAGGATAATGGATTGGGTTTTAGAATGCGAATGGAAAAAAATATGAGGGATGAATGTTTTGAGTTTTCAAAGACAACCTAAGAGGATGGATCAAGAAACTATAGGCAAAAAATGATAAATGAGAAAAGATTTAGGATTTTGTTTTAGAAAGAGGGGCAACTTGTTCTACTTGTCCCTCTAAAATAAATAAATAAGAAAAAAAAAAGAAAGAGCTAAATTCAAAAACAAAATTTCATGAGGTCTAATTTATTAAAATAAATATCTTAGAAGGCTTTTTTCTTAAAAAGCACTGTTGTTATTTATTTTTAAATAACTCGAGCTGAATCCGAGTACTAAGATCTATACAGAGCCGAGCCTAAGCTACTCGGCTTGGCAAGGAGTTGTGCCCAAGTAACTGTAAGGATATGGATCTCTCGTTACATATTGATACATATTATTATGGATGTATGGATATATATCTCTTGATAAGGTTAGGTATCTAGAAGATAGAGACCAAATTACTTGGTCATCAAGTTATTATACCATAATTATTTTATCTAATTGTGTGATTGTCCTCTTTATATAGAGATACTTATTGATGTAAATGTTCATCCAAAATAGTGAAGATGTAGCATGTTGGGCTTTGGATACATGGATGTAAGGCTTCGGCATGAACCACGTAAATGCTTTGTTCTCTCCATTCTCCATTTAATGTATGTGCATGTTCTCTCCATTCTCCATTCAATGTGTTAGCTCCATTCTCCATTTAATGTATGTGCATGTTCTCTCCATTCACCATTCAATATCTGTGCATATATGCTCCCACGAATTCTAACATGGTATCAGAGCCACAGACTCCTAGGCTCAGATCTGAGATCGCCAACCTCAGATCTGAGGTCAAGAAATTTCAACACCAATTCCCAACTTTCAAGATCATTGCAGGAGCTGACAATTTTGGTTGCCACAAACTCCTCGGCTCAAATCTGAGATCGCCAACCTCAGATCTGAGGTCGCAAAATTTCAACACCAGTTCCCAACTTTCAAGATCATTGCAGGAGCCAACAATTTTGGTTGTTATAGACTCCTCAGCTCAGATCTGAGATCGCCAACCTCAGATCTGAGGTCGAGAAATTTCAACTCCAGTTCCCAACTTTAAAGATTATTGCAGGAGCCGACAATTTTGGTTGCTCCCTCAAAGATTGAGTCCTCGCCTACTTCTCTAGCCATGAAATCCCCATTGAAGACCTCGTAACCAACATATTCTACTCCATAGCTCAAGAAATTGGGCGTTGAGTGAGTGACTCACACGGACGTGACGAGCCCTTCGAGACCAGAGGCTCTCAAACTCCACTGCCTTGCAAAGACCACCAACCAATGTCATACAACATATAGCATTGAAATTTTTCGACAAAACTAGTGCCTTTATCATCGCAGTATAAGCACATACATCAGGCTTGTGTGCTTTCTCTCACATCTGCCCCAATAGCGTGAATGCCTCATCCAACCTGCCTTCCCTACATAGCCCCTTGACAGGTATCATGAAACTGATGGACCAACCCATCTCTGTCAATGTCCTCAAACACAATCATGGCCAAGTCAACATGCTCAGTCCTAATCAATGCATCCATGACCCTGTTAATGACAAAAACACTGGGCTTTCACCCAAATTCTCTCATCTTTTGATAGACATAGTGAACCCAAAGGCCCTTCCAAATTCAGCATGAAGCCTAATGAGGAGCTCAAATTGTTTTGAGCGAACACCTCTCTCTTCTGGTTCCCTGGTTTTGTTCGACACTGATCTGATTGTTTGGGCTGAAAAATCAAACCCTAAATAAGCAAGCTGCCTCTCTCGAGACAGGGATAGAGGCGATCTTAAGATCTAAAAACCCACCTCCAGTTTCTCTCTCTATATGGAACCCACCTTCAATTTATCCCTTCGCCAAGCCACCTTCAATTTGTCTCTTGGCTCGGCCTCTGAGTCGACTTCATCGTACAAATACTCTTGTAGTGGGACTCTACCTCTTTCTTAAATCTCTCCAATGAGTTAGAGATTTCGTCGACCTGTGCCTCTAGATGACTCTTTTTTATCAAGAGCCCTGAATGTAATTTACAAAGATGAGAATCTAATGGAGGAAACGTGCTAGCATTCCTGCCGTCCTCTTTGATATCAATGGAGGTCGTAGCTGGAGGAACAAAGCTTCAAAAAACCCCTTGACTCAAGCCACGTCTTCCACGAGATGCGGTACCATAGCACGCCTTCCTTGTCGAGCTTCCACCCATTGTCTAGAAGCCCAATTTCATTAGTATTTTTTTTTACATGATTGTACTCAAAAGGAAAAAAAAACAAAACAAAACAAATTGTATTTTGCAAGTTGGGTGTTTCTTCGCATCCACACCCTACTTGAGGGGGTGAGCACATGAGATATGGAGAATAGGAGATATGGAGATGAAATGAGTAGAGATGAAGTCAACATCTCTACTGTCGCTATGTGGACAAGAAAATCCAAATTCTAGATCATTCCAACTACTATGCAAAGGGAAGTTATGGTTGATGATCAAGAGTTCCATCTCCAGATGAGGAGATGAAGATGATCGAATTTCTTAATCCTGGTTGATGATCAAGAGTTTTATCTTCAGATGAGGAGATGAAGATGATCGAATTTCTCGATCATGGTTGATGATCAAGTTTTCCGTTACTTGATCCCGTTTGATGATGGAGTTTTTTGTTACTCCATCATATGTGTTACTCGATCATGTTTGTTCCAAATGCTCATGTTTCAATCAGATGAGGAGATGAAGATGATCGAATTTCTCGATCTTGGTTGATGATCAAGTTTTCCATTACTTGATCTCATTTGATGATGGAGCTTTCCATTACTCTATCATATGTGTTACTCGATCATGTTTGTTCCAGATGCCTATGTTTCAATGATTGAGTTTTTTGTTACTCAATCATATTGGATGATAGAGTTTTCCGTTGCTTCATCCTGTATGTTGATCCTTTTCTTTTAGAGAGAGAAATCTTCTAGAAAGAAAAAAAGCTTCTGAGAGAGAACATCTTCAGAGAAGAAGACCCTAGAGAGAGAAAGTATCTAGAAGAAAGTAAAGAGCCCAAGAAAGGTTATTTCTTGAAAGATCCTAAAGAGAGAAAGTATCTAGAAGAAAGTAGAGAGCCCAAAAAAGATTGTTTCTTGGAAGACCATGGTAACCTATGAAATTTATCATAGATTTGATCATCACTTATTTTTTTGGCAACTTAATATTGTTCAAATTTCAGCTGCTTTGTGTCAAAGCATCTTGAGTTACACAAAGCATCTTGAGTTTGAGGGGGAGTGTTAGGATATGGATATCTCGGTTCATATTGATATACATCATTATAGATGTATCGATATATATCTTTTGATAAGGTTAGATATCTAGAAGATAGATATCAAGTTACTCATCAAGTTATCATATCATAATTATCTTCTCTAATAATATGATTGTTCTCTATATATAGAGGTATTTATTGATGTAAACCTTCATCCAAAATAGTGAAGATGTAGTCTGTTGGGCTTTGGATCCGTAGACGTAAGGCTTCGGTCTGAACCACGTAATGTTGTGTTCTCTTCATTCTCCATTCAATGTTTGTGCATGTTCTTTCCATTCTCCCTTCAATGTACGTGCATGTATGCTCCCACGAATTCTAAGAGTAACCCTACTCGACCGAGTTTTCAGTCGTCACTGCTTTGAATATATATATATGCTCGAAATGTACCTCCATAAGAGGTAATGCCTTTTGGTGGATCAAAAACCATGGAATAGTTTGTGCCCCAGTACTCCACTGAATTACTTGTGTTAGTCTATTTCTACCATGATCATTTGAGTGAAGATATGAGTTATGTAGAAGACTGAATGGACGTTTTTTCCTTATACAAATAGTGAGAGCAGGTTGTATAAGCTTAACTAAAACATTAATATAGAGGCAAAGAAAAAGGAGGTTTAACAGCTGTCTCCCCAATTGGTCCCAATCTACATACTGCACATAATAAATTTCTTAGGATATACGTTTATGTCAATATTGGGTGATAATGGCCTCATTTTATTTGATTCAACATCAAGTTTATATTTTCTTTGGCCCCCTTTCAAACTTGGAAGCTGTCTTTATGCTATATAGTCCTATTGAATAAGGTTTTCTTAGATATATATATTTTGTGGGCCCTAAGTCCTATCAAAGAAGTGGAACTTATTGCATATTGTGTGTGTGCATGCATTCATAACTGTTTTATTACTCATTAGGCTAAGGTCGTTCATGAGCTTAATGCTCTGCCAAGTTGTGATTCATAATTTTGATGGAGCAGCGTTTGAAGTCTTGATTCCTAAATCTTGTGATGGGTAATGCCCAACAAATTTGTCAAAATTGTTTGAAGTAACTAAAAGGGTTATGAAAAAAACAGCAAGATATATCTAATATCCCAAGTAAGGGTTTGACTTCAAAATTGTTTGAAGTAACTAAAGGGGTTATGAATTGCCAGCCTCTAGCGGTGGCAATCGGGTCGGATCGACCAGCCCACCTTTCGGATCAATTTGAATCGGTCCTAGGACCCATTGACACCCCCTACCCGCCTGCTTCCCAGGGCCTAACTCCATCTGTTCTTGCTTCCTTATATAGAACCTCTCAATCCGCTTGCTGTACTCACAACTTTTTGGGCTTTCCAGAAATTCCATAGTTCAACCCGATTTTAAACTTGTCTAGCCTAGCCCTTATTCTATTCTAATAAGGGTGGGGTTTGTATAATGTTGCCTCTTTATAATATAGAAGGCACACCTCTATAATTACTTAGAGATGTGGTTTCGGGTGTCGAACACCTTGTGATGGCTTAAAGATCTATTTATCTTTAGATATAAAATATAAAAGGGCGGTGTTACGCTAAACCATGTGGGGTGTAAACACATATCCTGCCCAACAAAAAGTTGACCACAATATAAAAAAGGCCTAATATTTTATGGGTGCGGTTTGTAGAGAGTTGAGGCTCTAAACAATCAAAGTAGAGCGTACAGGCTCTAAACAATCAAAGTAGAGCGCACCTTCACATAGTAACGAGAAATGTGGTTTCAATATTGGAAATCTTTGTGATAGTCTTAAAATATATTTTCATCTTTTAATTATAAAATTTAAAGCTTCAAACATAGTGTAGATCTATGAAAACTTTAAAATCTTAAAAATTGACGGTCCAAAATGTGTTACAAGATGCACTATTTCAAAAACTTAAAATCCATTTTTTCTCATGTTCATACATCTTGATGTCGAGATGATCAATTTGAGGATGAAACCGGGTAGGTAGGTCCCGACCCAGTTGCCCTAAAATCCCCATTTTCATTTTTATTTTTATTTTCTCTTCTTTTTTTAAGCTTATCTAATGTTGTACTTGGTCCCCGTAAATCCCCAACCCCTAAATATCTGTTGTATTTTTTATTTTTTATTTTTTTTATATTACTAATCCAAACAATCTAAGAATGATCCAGATCTCCAATCTTGCCAATCAGAATGGAGTTCATGAGTGGACAAACAGGCACACCGATGTATTTTTTAAAACATGTTAGTACTATATACACCTTTTGCTCTAAAAATAACATTGCACCATTAAATCCCCCTCTCTCTCTCCGGTTTTCCATTGTTACCGGTTCTTTGGATCGCATGGTTTGACATTAAAACGGTGTCCCAATCACATAACAATTTGATAAGAACAACTTCGTTACTTATAAATAAAAGACAACATAAGATTTTTGTTTTCGGTGCTTCAATTGCTTTTGAATCGACCTCTCCATGTTGCGCACTCAAAAATACCATCCATATATATGCGAAAATACGTTTCAGAATTGTATACTACGAGACCATTTATTTTTACCTCTCCATGTTGTGGATCAAATTCACAAAGTGACACAAAATTGGATGGGTCGCGCCAACTGGTTTTCAAAAAAATTGTTTAGATCCACAAATCACTTATCTAGATTGGCGATTGGATTGATTTTCTGATGTGAGAATCGGTCCATTAAAATAAAAATAAAATTGAAATTTTAAAAAATAATAAAATTGTGTTGGAATCCGAATCGCTCGCTTCCTTTATTGACAGAACTAGGAGAGTCCACTTGAGTCTGTTGCTACGATTCTCAGTTCGGATTCACACTTTCCGATCCGAATTTTAAAATCACTGCCCCAAGCTAACACAAAAATTATAATGTTACAAGTGGAGAGCCAAATCACAAATAACATGTGTGCAAATATGACATTATTTAGAGCAATCCATTACATTATCTGATAAAAAACCAAACAAATTGGACTAAACCTAAAACCATGACATGATTTAGATTACATAAGAAGTACAAACGAAAAAACAAAAACTGATAACATTCAAGGAAAAAAGAAGAGTAATCTACGTACGGACCTTAAAGTTTTAGGTAAAATAGAAAATGCTCCACTTATATGCATAAATTACAAAGAAGGTAGCTCAACTCTCTATTTTTTTTTATTTTTTTGGAAAATCCAAATTTTGATTTATTTGTTTTTTAGTTTTTTTTAGTAAGGCAGTGCCCCAAGCTTTACATCACTGCCCCACTGACGAAAAAGCTAAAAAAAATTAAAATTTAAGTTGACCGAGAGGAGGTTTTGGAAAGAATAAAAAATTAAGTTGACCGACCTTTGTAATGCATATTACCAAAAATTTAAGGGTCCATAAGTGAATCTCTCAAGAAAGAAAGAAGCAAACTTCACAAAAAAAAATAAAAAAATAAAAATAAAAATAAAAAAGAAGAAGAAGAAGAGATACCTATACACAATCACGTTTGTGCATGGCCAGCTCAAAGCTAGAGAATGAGAGATGAAGCTTATGCCAAACACGGAGGAGAAGGTAATAACTCAAATATTTGAATGAAGCCCTACATCATATCGACACGAGTGGGATGTGACTTATTTTGTAATAGTCTTCTCCTTTGCATGGCTGGAGCCTTTTCTTGAAATCAGGTGGCATCCATTTACAGTGCAAGTGACGGAGGGCATGGAGGTGTTGAAACCCTTGAGGAAGCATCTTCAGTTTTGGGCAATTAGAAACTTTCAGGTAAGAAAGGCAAGGGATGGATCCCTCCTCTATCTCCCCCCACTCCTCCCAATCATAAAACCATTGGATAAGGAGTATTTTGAGTGATGGAAAAGATCCCCTACTACAAACTCCAATTCTTCTACCTCTGTATGCACCATACATGCGAAGGTAGGATAGGTTAGGAAGGGATCGGAGAGCAACAATGGGGTCATCACTTAACCTACTATTCAGCAAGGTTAACTTGGTGAGGCGACTGTGGGATAAACCATCACCAGAATACTTTGCAGCCGCATTTCTAATCGTAGGGACAATAGAGCTGGAGGAAGCTGCAAAATTGGTGGATCTGTAGAAGAAAACAGATCCATCTTAAAGGTCAAAGATGTGAGTTGGGGCATCTTGTTTGTTGACGCATAAAATAATTCATAGCAGGAGGAATGCATTTCCCATAAGACTTTTAACTTGCGCAGTCTGATCAGGTGAACGAGTTCCTTAACCAAAAGCTCATTGTTTAGTGTTATAAGACCGAGAGTGCGTAAATTTTGCAGGCTTCTGATTGCGTTGGGTTGCACAATAATGCCTCCAATGGGGCAAATTACATTCGCATGCTGCAGTTCTTGCAACTTTGGTAACTTTTCAGGAAGCTTTATTTCCACATTTATAACTTCTTCACTTTTTTGTATGCCAATATGCCTCAAATGTACTGAAACATCTCTCAATTCAATCAATTCAATCGTTCTCGGACGATTCCGGAAAACAGCCAAATGCAATACTCTCAATTTCCTCGAGTTATAAGTTAGTGGTTCCATATACGAGAGTGTTTCTTCTTCACTGAATGAAAAGCACAAGACAGCGAACTCGTAGATACTCTTTATTCTGAAGAACTTTCCAAGGATTACCGACCATAAAGAAGCGACGAGTTCCTTGACGGCACGAATTCACCCACCCCACCATAGAATTCACCCGATATCTCTTCCTTTTGACGGCACGAATTCACCCACCCCACCATAGAATTCACCCGATATCTCTTCCTTAGCAATTGGGATTGCAAACTCCCGTACAACATCATGAACTCCGCAGGAAGAGATATGTTCAGCTTGGTCACCAACCACTAGCAGCATGCTTCTGTCAATTAGCTCTTTAAAGTATTCATCAGCCACATCCAATGTGAATTTCCCAGGCCTGTTGTCAACAAACCCTTCGGCTACCCATAGTCTTAAAAGTCCATTCTTTTTAATCTCATAATCCTCTGGAAATAAACAACAATACAAGAAACATGACTTGAGATGTACAGGGAGATCACTGTAACTAAGTAAAAGGACACGAGAGACTTTACCACCACCTTCACGGACCTCCCATTCCGAATCTTCAAGAATCCTCCTCCATTCGATATGTGTGAATGGCTTCCTTGACATGATGCCTCCCATGACGACGATGGCCAAGGGGAGGCCATCGCATCTTGACACAAGGCTTTTTGCCAAATCTTCAAGCTCATTGGGACACCTTCTTCCTGCCCTATTTCGAAATGCCTTCTTACAGAAAAGATCAAAAGCGTAAGTTTCCTTCTGTGGCTCAACAAAGTGGGTGTGTTGCTCTATGTCTACCATGGCGGCAACACGGCTATCACGCGTTGAGATTATTATTCTACTTTGTTTTTCGTTCTCTGGCAAAGCAGAATTGATGAGATTCCATACTCTGCCATGCCAAACATCATCAAAAACTACCAGAAAACTTTTCTCCTTCACATGATTGTTGAGATCGTTCAATAGTCGAGACTCAACTTCTCTCTCAGTTTCACCTGATCTCCCTTCGCCACTTCTTGCCCCCCCCCCCCAAATTCATTGAGAATACGTTCAAGTATGTCCGCAATCCTAAAGGATTGCGACACAGTGACCCATGCACAATAGGAAAAACTGCTCTTCATGGAATTATAAACTCTCTTTGCAAGAGTGGTTTTCCCCACTCCACCCATCCCTACCAATGAAAGCACTTGACGTTTTGGGTTTTGATTTAATAACCAAGACTTTATTTCACTTACCGGCTTGTCGATCGCCGTGATACCATCTTCCTCCATGGAAGAAAAAGTGAGACGTGGATCTTGCCAATGTTCGATTGAATCATTTGAGGATGCTCCTTCTTCTCGTTCCGCTTCCAACTGGTACCTCGACCTCCCATCAGAAATTTCTTGAACCCTCCTCCTAATGCTCTGCATCTCAGTCGCGAACTTATGATGGACAATCAATTTCTTGGCAAATTTCAAGCAACGATTTTGTCCACCACGTTGCTGTAATTCTTCATCTGAATGTTGAACCCATCGAGGATATCATCAGCATCGTAGGAAACCTCTCTAACACATCTCACCCAATCTTTGAGTTTCTCATCTCTGGCTTTTTTTTTATCAGCACTTTGCAGGAACACTTTTATTCTCTGGAGCTCGTCTCTAATCCAAACAGGGTCTTTGCGCACTCCGCAGAGGAGCTGAGCTTCCGACGCGATAAAATCATTCAACCTTTCCAAGAGAAATGCTACAACAACCTGTGCCATCCCTTTGCTCCCCAAAAACTAGACTCTCGAGTGCTTGTGGTTAGCTTTTGTGTGTTTGCAATGAGAAGAATCTATAGTCTGTTTTCGTTTGGGAAGCAAAGAATGTGAAGGTGGCTATGCACACTACTTAGAAAGCGCAAGCTTTCTATGCCTCCCCTACAGCATAAAATTTATATACTTACCCTTATCTAACCGTCCATTCTGAATGGAAGGTTAAAATTGTCCCAATCACAATATCTTTACACTATTTTATTTTTAATTTTTTTGCTATAAACTATTTTGACACCAAATTTTAAACATACAATCCTTTATTAAACTCGCACTAATGAGAAATATTAAAATATTTCTAATCAAATAAAATAACCAAAATACCCCTAAAAATTTTAAGGGGTATTTTTAGTTATTATATTTTATTTAAAAAATATTTTTAATATTTTTTATAGGTGCACGCCAATGAGAAGATGGCACGTACCAAATTTCATATTCATACAATTTGTATAAAAAAAACTAAAAATAAAATATTTTGAGATGTCTGATCTAAAAATCAAAACTCTCTTGATCAAAATTGGACGGCTGGATGGTAGGGAAGCATAAATCTTCTATGCTGTAAGGGCAGTATAGAAACCTTTCCCCCTCCTAGAAAAAAGTCTTTGAAAGGGGGAATGGTCATCCATTTAGTTTAAACTGTCGCATTTGTGGTACATTAACTGGTTAACAATTGCATTATTGAGAAAGAGAGAGACCAGTCGTTTACACCCAGTTATTAACAATTGCATTTCTGGTAGATTGAATTATTAACAATTCCAACCATTGTGTTGTTTTCAATGGAAATAGGGAAGAAGCTTCGCATTTGAGGATTTTTCATCTAATATTACCAAAATGCCACTTATGCTAAACTAATTAAAAAAAGAAAAGAAAATACAAGACAGTTTGATTTGGGCTGCTTCGGTCATATTTGGGTCTGTTTCGAGTTTGCTTCGGGTCTACTTTGGCCAGCAAAAAAATAGCTATAAAAATAGTTTTTTTTTTATTGTTTTCATTAATTGTATATGAAAGAGACCAGGTCCTCACACACCAGCAATTACCAATTGCATTTCAGGTAGATTGAATTATTAACAATTCAATATCATTATGTTGTTATCAAATGGAGATGGGAAGAAGCTTCGTAATTGAGTATTTTTCAGTTCACCGAATCTTACCAAAATGCGACTTATGCTAAACCAATTAAAAAAAGAAAAGATAAGATAAGAAAGCCTGCCGCTTCTGTAGATTCAGGCTGCTTCAATCACCGCTTCTGCTAGCAAAGAAATGGCTATATAAAAGCATTTTTTATTTTTTATTTTTTATTTTAAATTTTGTATTATTTGTATATACTTTATATATAACTATCTAATTTATTTATACTAAATTAAAAAAAATCTGAAACCTTCTTCAAAATTGCTTCATTTTTTTCACCAAACACAAAAAGACTCTGAAGCAGACAACAATGATGTAAACAGATGAGCAGGAGACTCATCCAAACCTTACCCATATTTTACTCCCCATAAAGTTCATCTAGTATGACCTAGAGATATTTTTGTTATTTTACGATAGAAAATCACATTAATAAATAATTAATTTTTTTATTTTACCGTAGAAAGTCACATTAATAAATAATGGTTTTTTGAAACCACATTTCTCGATACTATTTTGGTCAATTTATTTTTTACAAATTATTTTTTTCATATTTTTATTAGATTCTCCTATTTTTAAAACACACACGCCTAAAATTTTAAATTATTTGAATTTGTAGAAAACAAATTAAAATTTAAATATGAAATAAGGTCGTGACCATCAAATCGGCCCAAACTCAATCTGAGTTGTTGGACTCGTATATTCATATGAGCTAATATGCTAATCTCAGTATTTTCC
>NW_006500340.1:1360648-1404089 GCF_000471905.2 Amborella trichopoda | reverse complement strand
ACGACGAACGACTTACTTCTCCTACCTACTAGTCCACCACTAGTCGACCGTAACCTACGTCGTCGTCTATCCAAAACTAAGACTGTGTCTTCTTCTCTCTCTTCTTCCTCCTCTCTCTCTCTCTCTTTTCCTTCCCTCTCTCTCTCTCTACTTTCCTTCCCTCTCTCTCATGCGGCCATCCTTTCTCTCTCTCTCTCATTGGCGTCCCATCCCATGTAATGTCCGTCACACTTTCTCTCTCTAGTTTCCCTCCCTCCCCCATGCTGGTACTCTCTCTCTCTAGATATGATTAATGAACGTCAACAGACTTTTAACTATTTTCAAAACAACCTCATAATGTTTACCTGATTTACAATATCCCCCCCCCCCCCCTCCCCACCCCCGGTACTTTTGGAAATTTTGAGACTTTTTTTGTGCAGGTGATTTTTTGTGCATCTCGGGTCACTTTAAATCTTTGTAGAAAAAAGGTAATCTGATTAGCAATTCTCAGGGATTATTGATCTTGTGTTTCAAAGTGGAAAAAATTAAACTTTAGTAGAAAGTCACAATCATTCTTGGTCTAAGCTGCTGAGACTGTAACTCTAAACGCATTCAAAATTAATAAATAAATTATCGAATTACAAAACACATCGCTAACTACCCATTAGCGTGGATGTGACCTTGTACTGTAGAGGTAAAGGTAAATGGTCTTAGTATACAATCCCTTAAATTGTTAATGAACTTTTGGATGATTTTTGTTGTCGCAAATCTTTTGAAAAAGAAAAATAGGCCATTCTTTATTTTCTAAGATAATTTTATATCTCTAGCATGACTACTTTATGAAATGTATAGGGCTCTCCACCGGGAGTACAATGTACATAGGAATGGAACTTGAAATGTATAGGGCTCTATGTTATTTTTTTTTTTTTTTTTTTTTTTTTTTTGACAAGATTACATAGGAATGGAACTTGAGTAATGCTATGAAAATCCAGCTGCTATCGCCTTGATCCAAGCACGATTCCTTACTTTTCCAATATTTTTTATTCTGGTTTTCTTGACTTGGAATCTTTTTTTAAAACAAGAGATGTAATATAAACATTCAACTTCTGAACATCGCACATTAAATGACAGTATTGTGTTATGGTATGAAGGTTTGCAAAGATGTGGAAAGAGTTGCAGGCTACGCTGGACTAATTATCTGCGCCCTGACCTCAAGCATGGCGAGTTCACAGAGGTCGAGGAGCAAACCATTGTTAAACTCCACTCAGTTGTTGGGAACAGGTAAAAACCTCCTCTTTCGACTCATAGTCATTCAAGCTTTTTTGTAATTATCTGGATCTACTCTGTAAATTTTGTTCTGCCATTTTATTCTATCAAAGGTCATACTCTCAATCAGATCATTCTATCATCATCATCATAAAAACCTCCTCTTTCGTGCTTCTATAAATCTACTGTTTAAAAAGTCACTGGTTCAACCAAGGACATAGGCCGGGTTCCGAGCCGAGAGATTCTAGGCCAAAAATCCCAGGAATCAACCACGTCTCCCATTATTACATAAGTTTTGAATTTTTCTTACAAAATTTTTATAGTTCGACTCGGACTTGAATGAGTTAGAGGGGCTCGGGGTCAGGACCCTGGTGTGTATGAATTCATTATATTTTCTTTACATTAATGAAGAGATACAGAAAGACGGGGGTTTGGCCAATTTGGGTTAGTGGTTAGGCTTGAGGACATGATCAATAGCGGCTTAGTCCCAAATAATTTGAGAAATTTATAAATAAAATAAAAGTGTATAAGGAGATTATTTATTTTGCATACAAGGAAGTTATAATCACTCCCATTCATCAGATTTTAAATCGGGTGATTGTGAGTGTCATTGGTTCAAAACTTCAAAAAAAAAAAATTGAACTTTGTTGCACACTCCAAGCCATCCAATTTGACACCTAATTACGGTAGCAATTGTAACCCCCTTGTAACAAAGACAAATGGTCTCATAATATACAATCTCATAAATAAAATCTTATTTAATTTATTTAAAAAGTCATTCATATTTTATAATCCTATTTCTTTAGAACATAAAACTTCTATCTTTTGTCTATACGTTAAATTAAGCTCAAATTTGATATGTATATATTTTCTCACCATTGTAAAGCTATAAAAAGTATTTTACAATGAATAAAATTCCCAAACAAGCCCCGAATAGTAGAGGGGCAGTTAGACAATTTTATTTATTTTGAATTATTTTTTAAATATTTTTTATAGGTGTATAATAGTAAAAAATATGAACAAACAAAATTTGAGCTCAAAATAAAATTAAAATGCACTTTATTTTCTGAAAAAACAAAATGGGGGGAAAGGGGGGGGGGGAAGACTTGATTGTAAACATTACACACATGGGACTATTTTTAAATATCAAAACTAAAACAGGATTTCATACGTAAATCGCACTAAAAATTATAGAACATACCAAAAAATTGGCTCATCACATTCTTGCTTTGTGCATTTGTGATATTATCCCGTAATTGAACACTTCTATTTTGCAACCTACCAAAAGCACTTTAAGATGGAGCTTTATTTCGGAGTTGGCAAACTCTATTTGAACACTTCTAGTGGAACTTATGAGTAAAGGAGTGGTACGTTCGAGACCTTAAGGTTTCAATTTTTGTGAACTCGAAAAATAAAGCTGAAAAAGTTTAGCTAAAATCTAAATTAAATAAAATAAAGAAAAATGAATTCAACCTGAAAACATGAGTTCACACACATACACAAAGGAAAGAAAACAGAAAATAAGTAAATAAAAAGAAGAAGAAGCAAAAAACAATAAGAACAAAAACCTTAGATGATAAGTTTTGAGAGGAAATCAACATTTATAAACTAAAATTGAATAAACGGCTCTCAAAATGGCAGGTGGTCGCTCATTGCCGCACAACTACCCGGACGCACAGACAACGACGTGAAGAACCATTGGAACACAAAACTGAAGAAGAAGCTTTCAGGCATGGGTATCGACCCTGTAACTCACAAGCCTTTCTCTCACTTAATGGCCGAGATCGCTACCACTCTCGCCCCACCCCAAGTTGCACACTTAGCCGAGGCAGCTCTCGGTTGCTTCAAAGACGAGATGCTCCATCTCCTCACCAAAAAACGAATCACAGACTGGCAGAGCAACCCAAGGCCACACGAGCCTCAAGTACAAGAAGCAAGAGAGAGAGAAAACACCACAGTGGAGAAGATCAAGATGGGCTTGTCTAGAGCCATGCAAGCCCACCATGGGATTGCAACCGAGAGCCCGTGCTCGAAGAATTGGACTCAAAGCGGGCTTGTCAGGGGTGAGAGTTTTGTGGGGTTGTGTGGTGATTTCGATCAAGCAGGAGTTGGAGGGTTCCAATATGGAGATGGAGGAGAGGGATCAGAGCCATGGAGTCAGAGTGTTTGCAGTGGGAGTACTTGCACTGGAGGAGAGAGAGATAGACAAATGGTTGAGAAAGGGGCCGATGATGAAGGAGAGGAAGCACAAGGCGCGGCAGGGAAAGAGGTCGGGGTCTTCAATTCAGAGTGTGTGTTGTGGGATCTAGCGGACGATCTCATGAACCCGATGGTCTGATGAAGGGCCATGATTTTGAGAGAAAGAGATTCATCCCGCCCATAAAATGAGAGGAAGCGCCCCAACACCGATGAACACACACACACAGAATAAATCATTTCTACAAAAACTTACAGCATTTAATATTTTGCACTGGATAAGGCACTGTGTATATGATAACTCATTTCTACAATAAATTGCAACATTTATATTATGTGTGGACCATGGAGTCTTCCTTTGTGTTTGGCTTATTTAGTGCCAAGTCAGGATTCATGCCCAAGAACCTGATATGAGAAAGCGTCACCTGAAGGACCAGTCATACCCCACATTCCATTCTCTTGGTATTGTAATATTCCAGATGGACTGCAAAGGTTAGAACCATGCAAATAATAGTTAGACCAAAAGATAAAGTACGTAGTAGAGAGAGAGACTTTATTCCACTCCACGATGAGAGAGAGAGACAGAGAGACTTTATTTCATCTTGGTTAAGATGAGATACAGAAAGAGAGAGAGAGAGAGAGAGACTTCATTTAACACCAAGATGAGATGAGAGAGAGGGGGGGGGAGGAGACTTTATTTTACTCCAAGATGAGTAAGCCTTCAACATTGAATAAATATACAATAATAAACTGGATACAATTCTCAGTAAATAATAAATTACTTTTACAAAAATTATTAAACAAATAAGCTCACATTCTATCATGTATTCAATGCCTTAAAAGTTATCATCGGGCCTTGGTGGAAGGCTATAACTACGCAAAGTATGAAGATGAAGAGGATGAATCAGTGAGGACCTGTAAAGCAGACCACAAAAAACATGTAAAGAAGAGACATGAAACATGCAATATACTGAAAAGAGACAACAAAGCCATATTCTAGAATGGATTGCTTGTGTGGAGAGAGAGAGAGAGAGAGAGAGAGAGAGAACCTCCAATTGGTCTTCTGTGAAGCAATCCTTTTGAATGCTCCAAGTATCGGCATGGGTTCTTCGGAACTCAGCAATGGTTTTTGTTACTGTGGATTTTACGGGTGACGGTTCACCGACAAAGCGAGCAAGCAAAGTGATCGTATCAGGAAGCCAGCTGCATCAACCAAATTCCAGGTGATAATTTAATAAATAATAAACCTCGACACAAACTGGGACGTCGTAGTAGTAGACCTTCTTGCAGCTTACAGCAAGATCATGACTTTAGATCCCGTTGTTTACAACAATCAAAAAATAATAATAATGATAGGCCCATAAGGACATAGTTAGAAGTAATGAGAAATGATATGAGGACTTATGGCCCCATTGAGGGACCAGGATTCGTGTAGCCGACCCCAAATAGTTGGAAAAATGCTCTGATGATGATGAAATAAAAATAATAGTAATCATAACAATAACAATAATAAACTGCACATCCATTAAAAAAAATAGTAACATAAGAAAACCAACATTCATGCAAATTTTCAAGAAGAGATTGTCAATATCAATCCTTCAAATAGATTTTTAACCATCATTGTTACTATAAACGAAAACATAGCTGCACTGAAAGCATTGTTATAAGAAGTTTCCAACCAAATTTCACCAATTCACCTATATTGTACCCAATTTTCTTTAAAAAGAATATTAACTTCATGATATCTCTATAAAGAAAGAAAACCAATGAAATGGAAATATTCATAACTAAAAATAAGAGCTTTTTGTTGCCAATCCCAACATTCCAAGTTTTCGACATTTAAATTTTCCTCCCATTTTCTATTTTTTTGGTAGTTATCAGCTAGTATTAAAAAGTAAGGACTTGGGTCAGGACACTTGAGGATTCCAGCCCGGTCCCAAGCCCAAGTCAAGTCTGACAGACTCGGCCAAGTGTTTGGTTCCAAACTCAGCAGCCTGCTGAATCCGGTTAACCCAGTCAAGTCCAAGTCGAACTCGCTGAGTTTTCATTCACCGGTTTCATCAATACAATAAATTATTGAACCACATCCGTAGAAAACCACTAAGTCATAAAAGATTCCTCATCTTTTAATTATGAACAGGTCACATTTCACTGCACATTTTTTTTGAACTTTGATTTGCAAGAGTAATGCCAAAATTACCTGGGTATTTCGTAAGGAACTGATAGCACTGATGCTGCCAAAGCCAAAACTTTACCATGAGTAGAAGCTAGGGACCCACTAGAGTTGGAGTTTCTGCAGAGTTCAGGATTGAGTCAATAAAACACACAAAGATAGACCAAGTAGAGAAGGATATAATACTAGATTGAAACATCAAAATTGACCTTGAATTTCGTTTCTTGAAAAGGGAGAGTGCATCGGCATATGCTTTATCACGGAAATCCTTGGCTAAATCATGGTCACCGCCTTTCATCAAGACTGCGAGAACTGTTGTTGCATGTTCTCTCACCTACAAATTTAAACACAGAAATATAAACAAAAAATATGAGAAAGCAATTCCATACATAAGCAAGAACTAGACTTTTGAGGACATGTATAAAACTTGTCCCACCAAAATGACCATTAGCTTAAAAACCACAAAACAAAAGCAAACGGATATGGTTGTCAAAGCTGCCCATTGTGATAAGGCGACATCATTTCTTTTCTTGGCTAGGGCTCTTGTTAATCGAGGGATGACGAATAACGCATGTTCTCCTTGCATAATGAATTACTATGAAGTTACAACCTAAAATGTATTACTGAATCATAATCATCATCATCATCCAAGCTTTATCCTAATTATTTGGGGTCAGCTACATGAATCTTATTCCTCCATTCTTCTCTATCAAGGTCATACACTCAGTAAGACCAAAAGTCACCATATCTTTTCTTACTACTTGCAACCATGTCCTTTTGGGCCTTCCCCTTACCTTTTTAGAACCTTCCACTTGAACCAAACAGCACCTCCTAACCAGTGTTGTATTAGATATATGCCACACATGGCCAGCCCATCTAAATCTAATTTCCCTCATCCTATCGCCTATTGAAGCCACACCCAAGTTCTCTCGTATGTATTACTATATCATAAAACAAAATAAAATAGTGCTATTGTCGTGCGGCACTTTGTGAAAATTTCCCTCCCTCTCTCCACACACACATGCACGCATGCATCCACACACACATGCACGCATGCATCCACACACACATGCACGCATGCATCCACACACACATGCACGCATGCATGCACACACACATGTGCACGCACACACAACACACACGCACACACACACATGCACATGCACACACACACGTGGGCACACATACACACCGATGCACATACACATGCTCCACGCACATACGTGCGCACACACACCAATTGGTGGGTCAAACCAACGGTTCCCTACTTTATCTGCGGTTTCTGCAACCTATAAACATCCATAGAAAGTGGGAACGGCAAGCAAGGTTTCGGGATGAGGAACCGAAGGTTACGACGTACTTCAGTAGGGCGAACCATATTAATTAGTACTTTCCTCTAGAACTTTTCATGCTGAGTGGCATGCTTCAACGCTACCCACCCATTCCTCCAGATGTTGAAAACCTTGTAATTCACAAACTCCATTGAAATAAAGAACTGAAAAATTCCTCATGAAAAAGTGAAGCAAAAGGAAATTATTACCATATTTGAAATTATCACCATACTCACGTATAACTCAAAAATACCAAAAGGTTTTCTATGGCAAAACACACATCTCTACAATAGCAAACCAAATACCACTCACCTCAACCTGGTTGTCAGTTAAAAGTTCTTCAATTTTCTTCCAAATTTGTAGTTTTTCCACATTTGGAAGAATGAAAGCATGCCTGTCACGAGAAATCATGAATTAGATCAAATCAACTGCACAAGAATTGCATCTAAAATTTTATACAAAAAATAATGCAGGACATAGCATCAGCACATGTTACAAAATTCCTCGAGACAAAGTTGGAACCAAAAATAACATACAAGGCAATCTTCACATTCTTCTTTCTTTTTGGACCAAAGAGAAAATCAATCACATACAAATAATGCCTTCTTACATGGAAAACCCAAAAGAAGAAATAAATAGACAAAACTCCCCAGGCTATATGACCTTCAAAGCAGACAAAAGTTAGATATAGCAGAAAAGGTGGTTATAGAACCACAAGCCTCGTGTGAAAGCTTTTGTCGAATACTATGAGTAATGGATCACTAAAAACAAAGTTGATGACTCTATCATTATTGGTACTCCTCAAGAGTAACACTTGCTCGACTTGAATGAAAATCATTGTGACAAGGTACAAAACATGTAAAACATTAAGAAAATGTTTTAGCCCATATTCAATATGGATTTAGAAAATTCAGGTATATATCATCGAATTTTATGGAAAGCCAAATATGGGATGAAACTTAGATTGCACATGCACAAGATCCACATTTCAAACATGGTCCTATGCAGTGAAGATTAATGAAGAGAATTTCTTGGAACCAATTTTAGATGATACATGGATTACATGTTGGGGCAAAGTACAATGTTTCCCTAGTACAAACGAGAAATGACAAAGTAATACAATCTATTTACAAGACAATGATGAGATATAAACAAATTTGAAAAAGTCTTATCTCCTCCAGCTGACATGGTAATTATACAGCATCATACACACAATACAAACACCTCAATTAACTAATAGCCCAAATTTTGTGAAATACCTGTACATGAAAGATTGCAGATAGGAGAGAGTTGCAAATCTTATACGCCAATTAAGATCATTAGCTGAACAAATAAGCAGTGCAACAGCCTTCTGCAGATGAGGTTGCGGAAATATACTCCATTTTAATAACTCAAAGCATGCCTTCGCGAGATTTGATAGATCCTTGTGTATAGTATCCTGTCAATATGAAAACAGCTATAACAACCCAGTGCAAGTTTATATAGAGATTCCCAACTTTCTGAAAAAGACAATATTGCGAGACATTTATCAGAACATCTCAGATGTATGATACATAAAAGAAGATTACAAACTTCAACACATGGAAGAAAATCCAAATAAGGAGACCACACAAATATCAGTATATATTTTCTAGAGATGTTTGGACAGATTTGAAATTTATGAAAGCATTATCTACAGGTACAAGTTTAAGCTAATATCATGCCAAGAAGATTCTCAAGAAGATCAATCAACTTTTGTCCTTTTAATTACACAAACTGCATCAAAAAAATTCAAGAACACAAAAGCAGTATCAAAAAATTTTCAGAGAAGATAAAATGAGTTTGAAGAAAATAAGGCAAAAACAACACACTTATATATCATCAGAATAAAAACTAGGACTTCATTTCATCCAGATCTGTAGATCCATACCTGCAAGGATAGTACAGGGGAAAGAAGACCAGTAATTACATCAAGTAAAACTGAAGATCTTCCGGACTTCAAAGATGAGACAGTGAAATAGAAAACCTGTCAACATTAGCACAAACAAATAGATCAATAAATAGAAAGGAGAAAAAAAGAGGGGTGTTTAGATAAACAAGAATAAGATGCCAATATAGCCTACCGTTTCCATCCATTTCACATCTTCTAGTAGCTCCTCATTTTGGGAGCCATTTTCACTCGTAGATGCCACAGTATATTCTGTAACACCAGACTGATTGGCATTTTGAATATTGATAGCCACTTTGGCAGCTTGTGTAATGAAATTCTCCTTCCACTTGACCATTCCATATGGGAAATCCATGGAATCTTCTATCATTTCAGATGGATGGTTTGGCTCAAAGGAGGTAAAGAGTTGCATATTAGAGCATACAATTGAAAGGGTAACACCAATAGCTTCCCTCACCTGCATCATGAAGATCAAATAACATAAAACCAAAGCAATATTCAAGGAGGTACAATTTCATTATTTCACATTATTTTTTCACTTTTAGAAGCAATGGTCCTTATTCCTTTAAACTGAAAAAATTGTTTATGAAAGTATATGATGAATTAAAAAAGATTTAACTGAGAGAGAGAGAGAGCACAGGGTACAAGTAAAACAGGGACCTGTATTACTTGACCCATGGATGAACACAAAGCTATACACAAGGTATTTTGCTTCCCGAAGCATGTGATTGATGAAGAAAAATAACAATAGATCCACCATGTCTCTAAAAGTATGAAAAAATCCCAAAGTAGACGAACAAAAATTCTCAACCATCTTATCACATATGGAGCATTCCCTTAACAAGGGAAGGAAGAAAGAGCCACTCATGGTTATACAGTTTTTTTTTCCAATTCGCCAAAATAAATTCTGGTATAGAAACATGGGGCAACATAGTATGCATTGCCTTGCTGCATACATGCAAAGATATAGACTCAAAATTATTCAATCACAACACTAGGACATTTGCTCCAGGAACATTACCAGCAAGCACGATCGTTTCCCACTTCATTACAAGAACATGGAAGCCAATAGTATCACTTACTCCATGCTTACCAGCACTCAGTTATTAACCCTATATGTAACAGTCTGCTTTCTAAATCTAAATTTCATAGAACAAGAGCCTGCCATTTTTAGCATGGAACTTATACCGAGTTCGACAAAAAAAGCATGCAAAAGAGAGCATATGGTATGGCCACAATAACAACAATAGGACCGCGAAAATAACAATTAGCAGATATACGCAAAACAAAACCTAAACATAGACTTACTTGAGCAGATGAATGACTCATGCAACCCAGAAACTCTTGCAGTAAGCATTCATGAAATTTGACTTCCCCAGCAGGCATCTTTGGTGCAAAGACTTCAAGCAGAGCAGCACCAAGAAGAGCATACCTCTTCAAAACTACAGTAGTTGCTACAGTCAATGGTAAAGGCTCCACCAAACACTCGAAAATTTTTTGTCTCAAAAGAGGAACTCTCTTTCCTTGGCTCCCTTTTCCTGTAACTGCATAACGTACACAAGCTGCCCACTCAGGCATAGAATCGACGCTAGGCTGAAGAATAATCTTTCTTAGTAAATTCGATATCCAAGAGTCCCAGGCTTGGGTAAGACCAAGGACATCTGAGTGTAAAACTCCAGCCAAAGCTTCAGAAGCAACACATTGCTTTGTCCTTTCCTTAGCACTTGATAAGTCCTCCAGTGCATCATGAATGGCCTCTACAACTGTTATTCCACATTCTTGGACTAAGCGTTTAAAGATCCTCGCAAAGCTTGAATAAAAGGCATTTCCACCCAAAAATGAAATCCAACTTGGTGTGCGTGGCCATGAAGCGGCAAATTCAAAATAAAATCGTGTGATTGAGGAATCTGCAGCACCTTGGTATGTTCTATGGTTTCCTCGGGAAGATGCATTTTCATTATCTGCTATAATATGGTCATGAGAGAGGCAGTTCATTGCATCATTAAAAAACCCATCCTCTGTAAAGACAGGGATCAGAGCTCCTTCGATAGGAGTTCTAAGGGTTCCCTCTGAAAGGACTGAGGATTCATGTTCCAGGTCTGAGAGCTTGTATGAGGATCCTCTCAGTAAAATGTTTAGAGCTGAAATTGCGAGCATCCTTGATGGAGGAAGTGGACTCTTTAGGTTCTTCAGAAAGTGTCCTGCCACATATTCAAGAAGAAATAAACATGAAAAAGCTTTCTTACATCGAAGAGGAATCATAAATCTGCATAAAAGACATTTGACTGAAGATGGCCAGCACAAGGCAAATGCAAGTATCAAAAAGAAAACCAAAAAACCAAGTAGTTCTCCACATATTGGTAAATAAGAAAAAGGTAAGAAACAAAACCAACACATTGGGTTGTCAAAATTGCTAATATATTTCAAAAGTTGACACCATCACGGTATCAAATAGCAATATGGCCATGGAAACAAGGTTTCACATACAGCTACATGTCCAACATCCCTGTGAGATCATTAATACTACTAAGCTCAATCATTATGCAGCCATAGAACATGCAATGTTCTAAGGTTATACAAGTGAAATTTTAATGTTCACCGAATGCCTGAAACTATCTCACTCTGTTGTTCTTAATATGTATTCATGTGTGTAATGAAAGTGTGAGCATGTGTCCATCAAATTTGTGGAGGGAGGTTTTTTATAACTAGTAAGGAAAAGAGTGTTGACCATGAGCTCAGTAATAGCACAGAGAACGAACATAGGATAGATGGAAATGAAACCTGGGAAGCACTTCTCCGTCTCTCATGAGGCTCTTGGTAATACTTGGCACTTTGGTAATGGAGCAGCAAAGTTTGTTTGTTACACCGTGACCATTTCACATAGGAGAGGCAAGGGACAGAAAGATCCAAGCAGGTTCATAATCATTTGATCATGTACAGAGAGAATGGCAGTGACAAGAAAAAGAGACACCTTTAACTCTTCCTTTGCATGTAGTAGGCCACACAAAAGAGGTGATAAATTTATTTGGCTGAGTATATTTCTTTACCTAGACTATAGCCATACATAGAAGTGCATCAAAGTAAGAAAACAGGACTAGAAAATGAGTAACAAAGGAAAGTGCAAATGTTATCAAATGGACTTGTTAAATATTTTTCACTCCCCATCTAAGGGAAAGGCCACACGAAGGACTGGACAGAAAGCAGAACTGAAATGAAGGCAATGAAAAGACTCTTGATTAACATATCAATGTTACTAGTACACTCAAAGGTTATGCTGAATGCATGATAAATGAAAAATTATAATCTCTCGAAAAGTCAATGAGTTCATGCATATTATTTTAATCATAATTACAACAAATAACAACCAGAAAATGTTTGCACCAACCTGCAGTTTCTGCCATGATTTTCGACGATATATCAGAGCCACTTCTAAGAGTCATGGTTAATAATAGCAGCACTCTGTTAGCCATCAAATTGTACCTGAACAGAAAATATGTAACATTTCTCTGAATAGTTTTCTTTAGAAGGGGACAGCATGTGCAAATATAGAGGAAGAAATAGACTCTGAAGCAATTACAGATTTACAGGCAGACAAATTATTGCCCATAAATGCTTGTAAGACACAAAAAGTAACTTAGGGATCACTTTTTCATTTTTCTGTATGAGTAAAGCAGAAGTTGTTGAAAACAAATTACCGCCAATGCATGCTGTCAGTATTCAAGCTCATAGAAGAGATTTGAGCAACCAATTGTGCAAAGCCTGATCCATCTGATGGCTCTTCAAGTGTCCTCAATATGTTCTTTGATACACCAGCAAATTGGATGTTGTATTTGATAAAAAGCTGTAAACTTGAGACATAACTAACACATTTCGGATATAATAAGGATAATAATTTTAAGAAAAGAATTCCATCATATCAGGAGTTACCTCATTAATAGCCTTCTGGGCTTTCAAAGATTCGTGATGGGAGCTAAAGAAGAAAAGTGAAAAGATCAAGGTCAAGGATAATGACTTCACAGCAAGAAGCAATATATCTGAAAGAATAGCAAAAGTGGAAGGCGTTCTAGACTTCTAAAATTCAATGTTCCCATAAAAGCCCAAACAAGGTGAGCTAGACTTTACATAGCAAAATATAGACTTTCCCTATTTGCATCAGCTTTTTCAATGGTTACCTGGCTAGAATCCCCAGGAGAAATGAAGAGAAAGCCTTTGAATCCTGGATCACATGTAAATATATTAAAAATGAAAATTTACGGTGATTTTACTCAATATTCTTCTAGAAACAATCACATTAATGTAAATAGTATACCAAGGTTGTGTGCCTGAGAATTGTTCTCGTTCCAAGAATGGAACATGAACCTAACACGACATGTTCTGCTTTGTTTGGATCGCATAAACCATCTGTGAGTGTGGGAATGCATTTTGAAATCAAAGTTGGGAAACGTCTAAGTATCTTCAGAAGAGACTTCCCCGCAAGCCTGACATGCAAATTCAAGAATAATAACCATCCACGAAAGTGATCAGTGTGACAACTGGTGAAGGATGAAGCAGTAGACTAAATGTAAGAATTAAAGTCCAATTTAACAGCCCTAGAATTTATTTATCAAAACAATATCTAAGAAAGTGTGCAAGAATCAATTTCCAATAACTTCCAGTTTTCAAGACATTAACAGAGAGTTAGAGACTCACGAACGAACTGCCTCGTAGTTATGCAAAGAGAGACTCAGAAGATCCTCCATCAGAAGAACTACATGGTCCGAAGGAGAAATGTTCCCATTAACACGGAAACAATGATATGATGATTGTGATGATCGCCACGTGTTATGCATATAAGACTTATCAACAACTGCCCACCTAGGTCTGGATCCAAATAAAATATTAAGAATGTAAATTATCATAAGGGGCTAACATTTCTCCTTTGAGGAAATAACAGAACCATTGGTATCAGAGGTTATTCACCTTCGTTTTCCTGGTGCATTAGAAAAAACAATGAAATTCGATGGGGGCTCCGTTATTGCAGATGAGTCTAGTTTCCAAGCCTGCCGGTGATTTGACCACTCATCATATTCTAAACTACCTGAATCACGCATTAATGCCAATAAGTGATAGGTATCATGAGACAAATGGTGCCATATATAGGCATATCAAGAAGAAAAATAATCCCATCATTACTCTACTGATGCACCTACCAAAATTTGCTAAGGCATCCATTATATGAATTAGTAGCATCAGAAGTATGCTGTCATCAGATCTTTCTTCCACAAGATATCTGTTCAATATTTGAGTATTGTTAACAAGCAAAATAAATAAATAAAAAACCAAGATTGAAGCATAGTAAATCAAACAGCGAAGAAGTGCATCTCTGTATGTGTTAATTTTCCAAAGGAAGAAGTGCTATAAATTACTTGCAGGCTAGATGTATGACATCTGCAGCTCTTCCTCTCAATTCAGAACTACCAACCGTGGCACCAGTCGCTCCCGCAATAAAGAACTGCCCATAACCAACATCTCCTGAGCTTCCATTCTTAGAGGAAGGATGGAAATCAGGCAAGCATGACAAGACCCCTTGCAATGAAGACTCTATGCGCAATAGAATCACTTTCAGGCGCTCCTTGCAGTAACCTGGAAATGCATAATTCTAAAATGATCAGAATCCCAAAGCTCTATAAAAGAAAACATCACCAGATCTTAGGCCATTATAATAAGATTTATATTTCAAACTAGAAATCTAGGCCAGAATACTTCTTGTTTATATCAGGAAAGGAACCATGATAAAAGGCAGGTACTCTGCTGAGCTTCCCATTCTAAATTTCTTATCATATAGAAGTCAGCAATTGATCCTAAAAACAGTTCATCATAGTGGCAGGTTAAATGAGCTCACCTAAGTCTGTGTATTCCTTTTTCTGGCAAATTGCTAAGAGATCATCTAAAGCAGATCGAAAATGCAGATCTAAGAGTTCATTTGCAGTTTTCACTTCATCAGCAGTAGGAACATGCCACTTAGGGCCAGGTAGATCTTCAATTTGACTACTTTTGGTGCTCAACCATTCCTCTAGCATGCCAACTGATGAATGACTCGAGAAGAACCTAAACGGCCAAAAGAAGTTCATTGTATGCCAGTAAGAATTGTATTCATAGAATAGAAACTAAGAAACATGAGACTTTTGTGTTTTCTCTATGAATGTTAAGTAGGGGATTGAACCCATAACCAAGGATGTGAGAGCATGAGCTCCAAACCCCTAGGCCATAGGGTTTCACAACAAATACATTGAAACCTTGAAAACTGAAAGAAAAATGTAATATCTAAAAGAGGGATGTAGATTGCATACTTGTACTGATCCAATGGGTAATAAAGAGCTAGGCTACCTAGCAAGGAACGGAGAAGGTGATCACCAGCTCTGTTAACCTGTATCCCAGAAAAAGAAATGTATTCTAGACAAGATTGCATGGATTAAGAGATGCTCCCTCAAGAGGACTAGTTTTTATGCAGACAACAAAGCCATTGCTATAATACAGAGAATAGATTAATAAAAACCTTCCAAGATGGTGCATTGAATGCAGATAAAATGGCCTCTTTGAGTTGATCAGTGTAGCGAAGTAATACAGGACCCCCATCACTGATGGCAACAGATAATATCTTCAAGTGATAATCAATAGATGTTTCCAGAGCTGGAGAAAGCGTTGTCTGGAAAAAAAATATATATATCTTAGGAAGTAGGCCAGTAACATAATGAAAACTGCGATGAAAGCTTCCAGTTTAGAAACCTTTTTGGAAAATGATGGATCCATAGCTCCACTTCCACCAAAACCAGACACTGGGGTTCCTCTCAGAGAGGAGATAACAGACAACAAAATCGGTTCAATAAGATGAACCACAGCCTCTTCTGGGTTGGAGTGAACAGTTGCACAACAAAGAAGCCCAATCTCTGCAACTGCCCCAGGAAGAATATTGGTTTTGACAAAATTAGATATTTTCTTTAATGCCTGCACAAAAATCAATCAACATATATTGAGCACAAACTGGGGAAGAAGAAAAAAAGAAAAGAAAGTAACAGACCATAATCGTATTAAAATAATTCAATAAATCCATGCACAAATAGAACCTGCTGATATAAAAGTTTCGAGAGTCTCCCAAGTAGTATCTCAAGCAAACAGAAATAGTAAGGACCATCTTCAACAAGGAAAGTTCCCGAAGATGATGACGTATGGCTACCCTCATTGCTGCAATGCCCAATAATGAAAAGCAAATAAAAAGAGTGGAGCAACTGAAAAAATTGCCAATGAAGAGGCAGTTCTAAAGAGAATGAGTAAAGAAAACAGATCAATACTGATGTGCCAAACAATCCTGAACAGGCAACAGTATAGATGCTTTCTAACAATGTAACTTACGAAGCACTGCTTGGTTCCAGGTGCCGAAGTAAAGAAAACAGGCGACACAAGAACTCGTCAAGCCATTCACTAAAGCCAATATTTGGCAGAAAAGAAGCCCCACATTCATTATCAGCAATTTTAGCTAACTGCAAAAATTACGGAAAAGTAAGATGAAAGTGAATCAGATCAACCAGATGATGAGCATCATGCACATGAATCATTCATGCTTACACTTGAAAATATGGAACCGATCAATTGCATGGTGGCCAGTGTTTTAGGCGGATCATTTGCATCCATGCCAAGCAATGCATTGGATAAAGCTGCAGCCAAGACTTCATTATAAATATCAGAAGAAGTATCATCCCTGGATACATCAGCTGGAGATGGCATAGAAGAACCAGAAGCCATGAGCAGTGCACGACCAGCAAAGGCCACAGTTGTGACAGCACTTTTCAGTTGGTGTGTTGCTGTCATCTGAATAGGATTGAAGTTTAGTGACACTTAACCCAATCCATGTCACTGTTAAGTTTCCAATCACATTTCACAATAGGAAATCCAAAGATAGGAACAAGTAATCTTGAAATAAGATTAAAAAAAAAAATCATTATGCAAGAAGCCAGAGATATATAAAGAACAAGCAAAAGACAGGTAAACAACAGATCATTATAAACAGGTTGCCCTCATGCTAAGTAAGACCAACTGAAGATGCAGAAGGTAAACACTTACGGTCTCTAAAGCAAGGTGGAACCTAGAAGCAATTAATGGTAGAACCAGAGTAGGTTCCACATATGATAAAATGGAAGACGCAGCTGCGGCAGTTTCAGCAAGAGATTCATTTTTACTGTACTGGCCCCGATCAATAAACTGCAGTACCACTTTAACAAATGCAGTTCGTTCTGACCTTCCAAGAAAATGATCAGCAAGGCTGATTCCATCTTGCTCATTTCTGTGAAAAGAAGGCCGATAAGTACATAGGAAAGCATCTAGCAAAATATGCAAATGATGGATACTCAAAATCTAAAAAATCACTTCCTATAAAATATATTTGAACCTTAACCGAACACCAGAATATAGCGAAACATGCAAATGATGGATATTCAAAATCTAAAAAATAACTTCCTATAAATATATTTGAAACTTAACCGAACACCAGAATATACCACAGATTGTATCAATTTGACATTATTGACAAAGGTATTGTTATCTTACTGTTGCTCATGTAGAAGACGTTTTTGGAATATGGCAACCAAATACCACAAGAAACGTTCCAATGTCGATGTCCAGCGACCCCCATTGGAAGGGTGGTAGTATCTAACAAAAACAAACACAAAGATTTATGCTATGCTAAAGAGAAGCAATATTCATATTACAGAACAGATAACAAGTTTAAAAAGAAAGCCAACGGTTCTAAGAGATCAGCCAATTTCTCAAAGTATTCTTGCGCTTGGCCACCAGGCTTCAAAAGATAGACCTGCACGAAAATCCTTATTATAGAGTATAATAACGGATATCTCAAATACAAATTCAAAAGGAAAAAATAGCAAAAACCAAGTAAATTTCCCTAAGACCCATGCTAAAACCAAAAAACCATAATTTTTATGCTATACAATGCCTAAACTTAGAGAAATATATAGCTTACAATTGACTTGGCAATAGCATTAGCAGGAGTAACCACTCTGCCAGAAAACAAGAACCTCATA
The DNA here is from genome assembly GCF_000471905.2 of Amborella trichopoda. Next base: position 1,386,146 of record NW_006500340.1, on the reverse strand, counting down.
TTTCTCGGAACATCTATCGGAAAAGGAAAGTAACCACTTCCATTTGCAACAGGAACCTGTTTCACCAGAAGTAGCTTTTCAAATCAACCAAATTTCCAGAAAGTTTAAAACCACTTCCACCAAACCATGGACAGATAGATAACCGCAGTCTCTTACTTCGTAAATTAAATAGGATATACCAACTAAACACCAACACAATTCAGTAACCAACATTCTCATGATAATGCTGGAACCACATAAGAGTATTAGTGATATTCACATTCACATACACCATAGTTAAAGACAAATTTGAAAAATAAATGACCATGAGAAACAATGAACAGTCATTATGAAACAATTGAGGGCATTATTTTCATGATGACATCACCAAAGAATAGGGCCCCGGCATTGTTGAAATGTGTGCACCAGAATAGGATATATGTCTGTCAATTAGAACATACAGTTTATAGGTATGCCAAGGAAACCTCAGTACAGCAGGGCATCATACCCAGATAAATGGCAGCTTAGAAAATACTTCAAGATTTTGTAGTACTTAGGAACCATCGATATGCAATAAACGTGAAAAGTTTGGGCCTAAAGAAAAAACACGACAAGCACACAATGGGACAGGAAGGACAGCTTCATGGAGAAGCATGCTCACAATCAATCAAGAAAAAATCAGACCAGCCTATTTATTACCAATCATAGGGAAAAAAAAAAGAAGCCGCTTAGAAAGAGTGCCATTATTTCTTTCAGATGCATTTCAGTAAATGTGCAAGATCCAGATATTCGATAACTAAAGGGAACATGCCATACCTCAAACAAATTCAGGTAATGTGTAAAAAGCACTGGTAGAAAAGGCTCCCAATTAATTGTTGGACAATTCTTTATACACCGGGCAATCACATTAGCCCACTGGATATCCCAAAACTGGCAATTTGGTATTGAAGCCCATAAATCCAAGCAATCTTCTATCCATTGCCTGGCATGCTCAAGCACATATAAACATATTTGGTCATCAAATAATTTACAAGAACAAATATTTGTTCCAAACTGTAACGAGCAATGAATCCTTACAGTGAAAAGTGATCCTGGTTTTCCAAGTTTGTTGGCAGAAACAGACGGATGAAACCAGCCCCTTCAAAGGATGAGTTATGCCATGGATTTTCCATGAATGCTCTGCACAAAATAGATATAGTAACGCATGGCCCCACAGCTCTATGGACAATCATAGGGCAAAAGAGAAGTCAACCTTGAAAAAATAAATGCCTTAATGTAAATTTGAGAGTAAATATGAATAAATAGAAGCACACCTAAATTCAGACCATATCTCAGCTGCAGAACCTGATGGGAAAAATTTGCGACAAGAACGTATAAGACTAGTCAACGTCTCAAAATGACGTTGTCTTAATCTCCATCCCTCTGGACCGGTGTTTCTATGAGATGAATGAACTCAATATCAAAATTTATAGTTTCAAGAAAAAAACGTCAAAGCAAAGACCTAGGCATCTAACTAATATGTTTTAAGTACCACTAATCTGGTCAAATCCAATATTTTTCATACTTTTTCCATGTTCATTTGCCCCCTCCTTTCCTTAATGAAAAAATTATGCTTGCTTCAGTTGATTTTCTAAAACTTCAAAAAATTTCTCTCCAACTTCCCATGCTTTCTAAAACATAATCTTACTTTGTTGAAAAATAATCCTATTAAAAAATGAAAAATATGCTCTAAAAAGTGCTTGATGGGGTTCATGTAGCATGGGAATTGAATTCCACGTGATACCTTGTAAAATGAATGTGCATCAACATTTCATAGAAGGGTCGCCACTGAACTTGTAAGGAAAGATTCTTCCCATGCTTCTTCAACAACCTCACCAAGATATTTCCCCATCGAACCTAATCGACATAGGGAATTCTGTTTTAAAAGAGGCTCACCTTGACAGCTTAACAAAATAAAAGTCAAACTGTTGCATAAACAACACAAAAAGAATTAAGTTTCTTACCTGGACATATAGTTTATCTTGAGATGCAAGAAACAACTCTAACCCAAGTTCTAGAAGTTCCTTTACATCATCTAATGAAATTTCACTTTTTGCCTTTATAAACCTGGAGAAAGAAGATCATCCACATTAACTCAAAATAACATGAACTAATAGAGCAGACAAGTTTGTCAATGCATGATATAGAAGAAATTTTTGCATGATAAAGAAATGCAATTAGTGGTTTTCTGCCTTCAAATATTTTGAGCATGGATCAAATATGATTGACCTTGTCTGCCTCAAATTAATTGATGGATTTTTCTCATGGAGAAATTAGAAGGAAAGAACAAGCAAATAAACATTTGTTACAAAAAGCCTAAACAGAGTCAAATACAACCTCAGCTAAGAGAAATGTCACAACCTTGAGCTAAAATGAAAAGAGTAATGGATTTGAACTTTGAAGAAATGAAATCTAACCAAATGCATAAACAGTCACAAGTCATAAGAACATAAGAACACAAAGAATGGCATAAGATTAAGCCAGGAAACAACAAAACTAGAAATTTATAGCAGCCCCCAATATAGCATGAAAAAGGAAAATGACCGGAAAATGAAATGTCCAACCAAACATCATCAAGAACTTTAAAAATACAAATTTTTTTATAGATTAAGCATGTTTTCTATGACATGAACATTTCGAATGCATTGTTAAACCCATAAATACAAACAACACGCCTCACTTCCCTGGTCCCCCCCCTGCCCCCCAAAAAAAGACAAAGAAAAAACAACCAAAAATGAAAAAGACCAAAGTATGATCTCAATGAAGTCTCTTACAGTACTTTAACATCACTCTTGCCATCAAATGTTGGCAGCTGACCACAGGAGATGAAATAAAAGTGTTGTAGGAAACTTCTAATTCATTTATCAGAGCCCAAAACTAAAAAGGGTGATAAGTAACCAAAATCTACCATTGCCTAGGGAGACCAGACACTCAAAACCCGAATGATTAAAACTCCTCTGGTCCTATTCCTATTTATTCCAACATGCGAGATTGTACCATACAAAAGTAAACTAAGACGAGAAAGACAAAACAATTCACTGAGATTCAGTTTTGTCTCACCAAACCAAATAATCAAAAGTCCTAGAATCCAAATTCTTACACAGATAAAGCTCGTATTTACTGAAGTGTCTATTGCAATTTCAGCTTCATCAAGCAAACGTTTTCGTAAAAATGATATTTTTGGATAAAAACTCAAAGAGTTTTGCAGCCAGAATGGCCAATTAAAAACCCTAGAAGATAAAATTTTCAGAGACCAGAACAAGTCCCAAATAAAGCTACCAGTTCTAGCTCAATGCACAAAAACTAAGCAGCTATAAACTACAATTTAACCTGGTAAAACTCAATTAAGCACCAAGATCCCTAACAATTCAAAACTCCCATGAATGAAACAGCTCAAAATTCAAAAATTCAAATGCACTCACACGTCAATAATCGAAACAAATTTGAGAGTGGCATAAGGAGATTCTGGATCATCACGCCGCCATGAATCCTTCACAGAGCTCACAACACTCGAAAACGACTCCTTCTCTCTGCTGCAAAGCTCTGCAACAGGTGGTGGAAGCCATGCATTATACAGATGCATCCTCGCTTCTCCTCCGTCTTCCTCTCCTGCTTCTGAATTCAACTCTCAATCAAAACTCCTTAAATTGGTATTTTGTATGTGCACGTGTTTGTTTGCACGCGAGCTAGAGAGAGATCAAAATGCTTTAGAGAGAGAAAGAGAGAGAGAGAGAGAGTAATCAAGACACCTTAACATGGTTGAAACTTGAAAAGATTGCTTAAATGGGAGAGCCTATAGAGAGAAACAAAAGCCTCATTTTTAGAGAGAGAAAGAGACTGTATATATTTTTTCTAGAGAGAGAAAGAGACTAGATATAAGCCTTGAAATTGCTGAAGCATTAGAGCTTAGAAGAGAGCAAAACCTTAAATTTCTGAAACATGAGAGAGGTTTTAGAGAGAGAGTGATTAAAGGCCTCAAAAAAAATTAGAGAGAGAGAGGATAGGTATATTTTTTCTAGAGAGTGTGATTAAAGGCCTTAAAAAAAATTTAGAGAGAGAGGATAGGTATGATTTTTTCTAGAGAGAGAAAGAGGCTAGGTAGAAACCTTGGAATTGCTGAAGAGTTAGAGCTTAGAGAGAGAGAGAGAGCAAAGCCTTAAAATTGCTGAAACATGAGAGAGATTTTAGAGAGAGAGATTAAAGGCCTTAAAATTGTTAAAAGAAGAGGATGAGAGGAATGGGTGTTTGTGTAGTGTGTATTTATAAGGCGTGGTTTTCTGTTTTCTCCCTCTTCTCATTTCTTATGAAACACGATTACCGGTGTTCACCGGTAGCCAACTGAGCTCCCAGTAAACACGATTACCCGGAATTTTTCGATCCGAATCGAGTTACCGGTAACAATGGAGATTCAAGAGTCGGTTGAGAGGGATGCGATAGGAGGGTGGACGGCTGAGATATGTCGAAGACATGACTTAGGGACCCCTCGATAACGTGACCGTGGGGTCATGGGCTTGGAATTAAGTGCAATTACCGAAAAAGTCCACCCAAGGACTAACTTTAGGTACATCAATCTAGTAGAAGATGCATGAAGATGCGATTTAAAGAATTAAAACTTTCAAATTTTAAAATTAAAATATTTTGTAACAAGTTATTTAGGTCATCTATTTTTTAAAATTTTAAGTGTTTATAGATATATTTGATAGGTACTATTTTTGAAATTTTAAATTTTATCATTAGTATTGAACAAACGTTTTCAAGTCATCATAAGATTTCCAATACTGGAACTGCATCCTCTGTTAAAATTTAGAGGTGCATATTACTTGTATGGTATAAGATGGCACCTTACTTGTATTAACGGTTGAGGTTTGTATAAGGTGCTCACTTTATATTATACAAGTAAGGTCTACCGATAAATCTTGTTGGAAGATGTAGTTCTAGTGTCATAAATATATTCCGCCCTATTAAAATTTTTGTAATTAAAAAATAATGCAGATCGAGTAGATATATATAAATGCTTAAAAATCTTGAAAATAGACAATCTAGAAAACTTGTTATAATATACATTCATTTTAGGACTTGGATTTCTTTTTTTTTAATATACATGCATCTCGAGGTTGAGAAAATCAAACAGAAAGTTTTCCAACTTCAAAACACTCTTTTCTAATGGATTTTTTTATACACCTTATGCCTATATAGTACAAGGTTACAATTTTATATAAACTTTTCTCATTATCAATGGGGTGTCGTATATAGAATCTTATATTAGTTGGATGATATAGATTTCATATGCTCTTTAAGACAATGTTGCAATCTAGTACATCTTTTAAGACTATTAAGTCTATATTGTCTAATTAAAATACAAAGTTCATAATAATTTTCTGTCGCCTTCTAAATTATTTGATTTATCTTTTGCGAAAGTATAGGATGAGACCATTTACCATTGAAACAAAGTGGTCACATTAATCTTGACAACTGGATGTGAAATTGGGTGGTCGCAATTATTCCATTGACAAAACTCAAACTTCAAAAAAAAAATTTCTCGAACTTTACAACACATCCAAGCTATCAAATTTCACATTGAATGTTTGTAAGTAATTGTGACCACCTTATATAAAAAATAAATGGTCTCATTATATACAAGCCCCTTATCTTATTATCTTTTTATATTAGCACTCACTATGACTTTTTTAGGTGCCATCTACACTATTTATGGTAAATGGTGCGGATATCAAGATATGCACTCCAACAACCTCAACCCTGACCCACCAAAACGGATCTTATTTTTGTTTTGACAATTCTTATTTGCAACGTAATTTTGGTGAGCCATTTGCATTATTTGTGTTACTACAAGCGATATTTATGCTAAATGATAAAGGTGCTTGCATTAAAAACTACTATAAGACTTCTTTTGCCAGATATTTTAGCTTTTTGGGTACGAAATGTCTACAAAGGTATCAACTTTGTATTATAAAAGTAAGGTGGATCACAAAAGTCTACCTCTTTTACAATAGAAACGGTGTAATTGATCATTAAGCTCGATATGTATAGAATTGGAAAACAAGGATTTTCAAATCTCAAAAATAATGTATCTTATGTCATATTACATGTACCGTCCATTTTTTAAATTTTTCAAGTATTTTTTGATCTACTTGATCTTGCACTATTTTTAGAGATTTAAGTTTCATGTTAGAAAGTGAAAATAAATCTATAGACTATGATTGACACTTTCGACACCAAAACTACATCTTTGGGCACGAATTGAAAGTGCACCTTACTCCCATTATTGTTTAAGATTTAAGCCTTATATAAACCTCATCCTTCCCGGAAATTTACCATCCAATGCCCGTTTCATTTTCGATGACAACGGTGAAGATTAATTGCACACAGGTTAATGTCAATGGGAGTTGCTTTAATCTCTACCATCCATTTACAGGAAATTGCCCATGCGGTGTACCCTGTATTGTATGCTAGGGGTGTACGGTGTACTGTCATAGTCTCTCCTAATTCTTAAATGCCCACAAGGGTGTGTTTGTTAGGCCGAAGGTTCAGTTTTGAGGATAAACCCCAAACTCTTTGGCTCCATTAGCTTGGGGAGGGTGGGTGATGGAAGGGATGATATCCAGTTTTTTTTCCCCACTTTTTCGAGATGGTGGTTTCAAAAGACCTCTTGCTCCTGTAGGAACATAATGTTCATTTACTCCTCTCGAATAAAGCTTAATATAGTGTATCTAAATAACGACCAAATTATAATAATAATAAAAAAAGGAAAAAAGAATCAAATCAAATCAAATGAACTCTGTAAACTTGAATTATAATAATAATAATAATGTCTTCTTCTTTTTTTTGGGTAATTCCGTAGATAAGACATATCTCTACCATTTTTTTTCATATAAAATTAGAGAATTAACTTTTTTTAAAGTATCAATAGGTGGTATCGGCACGATTGAAAACCACAATATGGTAACTAGGTATAGGGGTCCTACCACCACGACCCATTCACATATTAAATTTGAATTTGGATGGTTCAACGTTCCATCGGTCAAATCCAAGTATTAAAGAACTTAAAATCTTTTAAAGTTAAACATATAATAATCCTTAACCTTGTCAAAAAAGTAAAAAAATAAAAACTAAACTTTAAGTGCCTTCCAAACTTGAGATCTAAAAAATCTTTCCAAATATCTTTTTCAACCAAGAGAGTAAGTGGACATTAAGTTCCATCAGGAGCATAGTATATGCGCTGCTTTGCTGGAATCTCGCTCAACCTCACCCAACCATTAGAAAGTAAGAGATCTTTCCTCCAGTTGGCGGAGATTTTCTCCCCAACACCAATTTTCACTACAACATTTTCAGAAGGGTTTGTATTGCATGCTCTGTTTTAGGTTTATCTCTTCTTCTTTTTTTTTCTTTTTTTTAACAATGGGATAGGAGCCTAAGACGTTATGTTGGAGCACCGGCCTTGAGAGAGAGAAGAATCCCAACTGTCCCTTGTTGACATCTACGGTTTGGGAAAGGTTTAAGCAACCAAGGCAAACCAAATGAAAGCATGGACACTTTCCCTTTTCAAAAAATAGAATCATACTGACTTAAAATTTTAAAATCATAAAATCACTATAATTTGTGAATTGTGTGTTCCCGATTATTTAGAAGAAATAACACATCATTTGTCACCCTCCCAATCATCCCTTGTTACCCTAATGAAAGCATGAATACTGTCCCTTTACAAAAAAGGGGAAGCAAACTGAATTCCATGAGATTGAAGTATTGAACCACAGAATTTTTGTTTTTTGTTAAACGAAAAGCATTCAGTGAGTCAGTTGAATCATTAGTCCCCTAATTTTCAAAGAATACAGGACTATAAGTCTGTTTCTACCTCATCTGATTTTGAACTCCAAATATAATACAAATCTGATGATCTCTTAATAATTAAAAGGGAAATTTATCAAAAGACACCTAAATTTAATTTTTCCATTTTCAACTAACCCGCCTGATGGTCATGTATATCGTGATGAGCATTTTGAAATTAAATCAAAAGATGTGAAAAAAGTTTAATAGTTGGTCTCTTATGTGCATTATGATATTTCCCTTATCAAAACGATAGTACGGATACGATGATCTTTGAATAATTGAACGAAAAAAGTAAATTTGAGCATTTTTAAGGCTCAAATTGACAAAAATTCCATCTCCAATATGGATTTTAGGAGGTTGGACGGAGTATATTATTAAATATGTATTTGGTATTTTAAAGGAATAGAACATCATTTGCCTTTCATAAGATCAAAGCATATTTGGGCCAAGCAAATGGAACCAGTGAAAGCCTCTAAGAGGGCGACTAACAGCTCAGATAGTCCTCCCATAAAGATGGAAATGGTTCTTTATAAATATTCAGTTGGAAACAAATTAAAAAGCTTTGAATTTTGAATATCTTCTCTTTTAATGCTGTTACTTTTCGTTAGTTTTTCAAAAAGGGGAATATGCCCATGTACTAGTAGATCCGTCCGAACTGCGCTGCGCAACAATCCAGTGGTAGCTTTTGAAAACCTTTAAAGAACGATATGCTCCCTGGCCCTGTTACAAAGAGAGGACATCCAGAAGCGAATAGAAAGACAATGCATTATTCTGATCTTTATAAAGGCTTCCATATGTACCAAAAACCTTAATCAATTGAGTTATGGAATCCCCAAATACAAAAAGAAACTGGACCCAGAGCACCCCTAGAGTTCACTAACTTTCAAGGGGTTAATCTTTCTAGTAGTCCATGGTTTGGTAACTCACCACCAAAAAACATCCCATGAGCATGGTTACTCACCACCAAAACATCCTCATGAGCAGAGACTCTCTCTCTCTCTCTCTGAGGGTAGAATAGTTAGAATCTCCAAGTCATGTGAATGACACTTTTCAACAGGTAAATACATACACATCCAGACAGTTAATAAACTATGATAACAGCAAAACAAGATGCATCTGTGCTCCGCACCATAAGTAGGCTAACATCAATATCCCCTATGAACTTGATTCTCCCTTGTAAATCGAGCCACCTCATCCTGCAAAATCAAAGTATATGTCACACCAAATGCACAAATAGAGAATTTGATCAGCATGAACACAAAAATACATCTTAATGGCCAATATCAATGTGATCGACATTAAACATGATTTCTTTAATCCCCCATTTCCAGAAAAGCAATTTCTGGCAATCACTTTTTAGTGAGACACTTGGCAAAAGTCTCGATAAATGGAAGGGTGAGGTTTGTACAAGGTGCCCACCTTGTACTATTCAAGTAAGGCGCACTTTTAAAAGTTGCCAAAAGATGTACTTCCGGTTTCAGCAAACTTAAGATGGCTTGAAAATCATTGCTCAACCCTAATTATGAAATTTAAAATTCTAAAACTAGTGCAGATTGAGTAGATCTATAAGCACTTGAAAATCTTGAAAATAGACGGTCCAAGTAACTTTTTATAAGATGCACTATTCTTGGGCTTGAAATAGTATAGCACATGTTAGAAGGTGCGAGTTAGTTCAAATGGATGGATTGAAAATGACAAGGGTATGCCCAAAGGACATGGTTGGAAGTAGTCCGAAAAGATATAGAACTTATGGCCTCACCGAGGGTCTGGTTTTTAATAGAGCAGACACGCAGACCAGGATTCGTGTAGCCGACCCCAATTATTGGAAAAAATCTATTATGATGATGATGATTCATACATCTTGAAGTAGAAATGATCAATTGGAACGTTTTCCAACTTTGGAACACTCTTTTCTACTGGATTTATGAGGTGCACTCTACTTCTGTGGTATAAGGTTGCAACTTATATAAACTTTTTCCTAAATAGAAACTCATACTTTGGAAGATATTCAGTTTAATTTAAAAACCAACAAGAAGGGTGTAGTAAGAAGTAAAGAGTTTTGATGCTTTCGAGACACATTATGTTTTGTTTCGGATCGTTACAATGCATGCACCACTTACGCATCTTGTACATTGAAGTTTGTTCAAATGAACTCTAATCTTCGCAAACATGGTCATATGCCAACCATCAAGGAGACTCAATGGTGTCATTTTTCTACAATGAATGGCCTAATCAGTAGTCCAGTAAAAGAAAAAGCTAACTTAACCATATGCACCCATTTCAAATCAAGAAACTTGGCAATATGGGGCCACCTCACCTTAGGTATCTGGATTTTATTTCGCATATATGAATAGCAAGTAGTCTTCTGCATTTTCTTTTCATTTTGTATAGTTTATTATATACTCATATCATCATCCCAGCCTTATCCCAACTATTTGGATTGGCTACATGAATCCTATTCCACCATTCTGCTCTATCAAGGGTCATACCCTCAATAAGACCATAAGTCACCATATCTTTTCTCACTACTTCCATCCATGTCCTTTTGGGCTTTCCGCTTGCCCTTTTAGAGCCTTCAACTTAAACCAAATCGTATATCCTAAGCAATGTTGTATTAGGCTTACGTTGCACATGGCCAAACCACCTAAATCTACCATCGCTCATCTCATCGCCCATTGAAGCCACACCTAAATTCCCTCGAATGTATTCATTCGAAATATGTATTTATTCATGAACATGTAAATATACATATATTAAATCTTGTTACTGGAAAAAAAAAGGCTTCATCCTCTAACACTAGTTATTTTCACATATAATGGCCAAAAGGACAATTCACTTTTTGTGTTTGTGTCCACGTTCTAGGTGGAAAACGAACAAAATACTACTGCTGTTTGTCGTAAGAAATACTAGACATCCATGGACTACCCTTCTTGCATTGTGACAGTTAGGATAAGCAGCCCACCCCCCGATCCAGAGACACTAGCTGCCATGCTGGCCCCTCACCTTCCTTTTTAACCTGCCTTGACCCCCCTAGCCCAAACCGTGACCTCCCATACGCCTGCCAGCCTGCCCTGCATCAACCTTTTGACCCTTTTGCTGCCCCCCTGGCACCAGTGGCTCTTGCTTCTCTCCCTCCTCACCCCTCTTTCCTCCACCCCAAACACTCTTCTGCCTGGGTCACCCAGTTACCCTCCCTTGTCCCTCAGCCCAATCCTCACTTTTCACAACCCTCTCTCACCCTACCCCCTTCACCTTCCCCCATACCCTCCCTTATGCCTTTACACCTAACTACCTTCTGCCCCCCTTCCCCACGGCCAACCCTTCTCCCCCCGTCTTCCCCCCATCGACCTCTACCTCTGCTTCACCTCTTTCCCCTCCCCCCACAACCCCACCCCCTCCGCTTTCACACCTATATGTTCTGTTTCACATGTGGCTGAGACAACTTCCAACACTTCTTCCCCCGAGATCCGCCTGTGCCTTCCTGATGACCTTTACCCCTCTAATCCCTTAGATCAGTCCCTTCATACCCCCCTGGCCACTGACTTCTCACCCCCCTCTGCCCACTCAGACCCCAAATACCTTTCTCCTACCCCTAAACCTTCTCCATCTCTCTATGTCGATTCAGATTGCGTCAATGGGATTGATCGTGGTCAGGCCAACTTCAACTAACTACTCATGGTAATGGGCTTCCCACCCGAAGGACCAGAAGACCCTCTCCATAGTTTCTATATGGCAGGAACCCAGAGTAGACTCAAGGTGAGACCTAAAGGACAAGGGGAAGTGCTCAATCTCCACTCAGAGATTAACTATGATAATCCCGCATCAGTGGCTCCATCTGCTTCGACCTCCACCCCGCTATCTTTGGTAGCGGATCCCTTGAATCCTCCTCTCAAGAGGTCTGCTCGTTTGGCGACCACCCATCTCCCACTCATTTCCTGATGGAGATAATCTCTTGGAATGTGAGGGGATTGGGTCAATCCATTAAACGTAATGTCGCCAAGGACCTGTGTGCAAGACACTGTCCCACCCTTTTGGCTCTCTCAGAAACTAAACAACCCCAACCCACCTTGCAATCTATTAGACGGGTTTGGGGTCACAGACCCTGCCAAATGGGTCTCTCTCCCTTTAGTAGGTGCCTTAAGGGGTATCTGGGTTATCTGGAAGCCCTCCGAACACTCCCTTATCAACTCCCACCTCGGTGAATTCTCAGTCACTGTCCTCCTGTCCAGAACTTCTGACGGCTTCCCTTGGAAGTTCATGGCCATCTATGGCCCAAACTCTGCAGATCTTAGGCCATCCTTTTGGAACGAGTTGGACTTCGTGGAGTCCCTTCCCCACCCCTCCTGGTGCTTAGGGGGGACTTTAATATCACTAGGTGGTCCTTTGAAAGAAGTTCCAACCCTCAATCTCTCAAGGGATGACGGATTTCTCAGACTTCATTTCGCATAATGAACTCATAGATATCCCACTCCAAGGAAACCAATTTACTTAGTCTAATCATTCTATCATTCCTTCCCTATCTATGCTTGATAGATTTGTTCTCTCTCTAGATTGGGACGTCGCCTTCCCAGGCTCACACGCTCTAGCACTGCCTAAACCCACCTCTTACCACTGCCACATCATTCTCGATATGGCGTCGCTCACTAGGGGGCCCAAACCCTTCCAGTTTGAGCTATCTTGGCTAGAGGAATCCTCACTTTCCTCTCTAATTCCCTTGTGGTGGAACTCCTTCGACCCTCTCGTATTGGGAAGAGCTGGCTACAGGCTCCAAACGAAAATCCAACAAGGCCTCCCTCAAATCTTGGAGCAGAACCTTACCGGGCAATTTCTCACAACTGAACTTCATAATTCTCTCTTGAATGCAATCCAAGCCCTTGACCTCATCGAAGAAACCAAACCCCTTGCAAATTCTGAAATACTCCTTAGATCTCAACACAAAATGGACTACTTCACTGCTCTCAAAGAGGAAGAAATCTACTAGTTTCAGAGATCTAGAGTTAAATGGTTACGGGCTGGTAACCTTAACACCGAACAATTGTCCAAGAAGGGACAATTCCATCTCGCTTATGAAGGATGGTAATAGAGTTTTAGACCAGCCCCACGACATTGAGCTAGCCATTTTGTTCTTTTTCTTAAACCTCTATACAGCTCCCTCTCACCCAAAACCGAGGATGGGCAATATCCAATTCGTCTCTATCCCTAGTTACTGGGCTACATGGCTGGAACGCCCTTTTTCAGAAGAGGAAATTTTGTCCGCTATAAAGGACCTAGGCACAGACAAAGCCCCTAGCACCGATGGATTTCCAGCTGCCCCTTTCAAGGTCTTCTGGGATACCCTAAAACCTGACTTTCTAAGCTTCTTTGAAGAATCCTTCCATAGGGGCATCCTTCATAAGGCTATGAATGCGACGTTCATAGCCCTAGTTCATAAAAGAGAGGGTTGATGAACTTAAGGACTTTAGACCTATTAGTCTAATCAATTCTACCTACAAAATTTTGTCCAAAGTCCTAGCCACTATGCTCAAAATGGTCCAGCCTTTTGTCATTTCTTTATCCCAGAGTGCCTTCATTAAAGATGGGCAAATTATGGATGGAGTTCTGGTCACACACGAAAGTAGACATTCTAGGCACCTGGCTGAGAAACCTGGCCTTATCTTCAAGATAGATTGGGAAAAGGCTTACGACCACGTAGATTGGCCAATTTTGGATGAGACAATGGCTAGGATGGGCTTCGGAGACAGGTGGAGGACCTGGATGACGGGTTGTTATTCTAAACCTTTCTTTTCGAGGCCTCAGGCAAGGGGACCTTTTGTCTTCCTTCCTTTTCGCCACTGCAGCACATATTTTTAGTCAATTGTTGTCTCGAGTATATCAGGTTGGACTCCTTTCAGGTTTTAATAGTTGTGCCAGAGGACCAGCAGTCTCGCACCTTCAATATGCCGACGACAACTTTGTCTTCATCGATGCTGCTCCTACTGAAATAGAAACCCTTCGCCTCCTCCTCAGATGCTTCGAATTTTCCACTGGCTTTAAAGTCAACATGGAGAAATCCATGATAATCAGAGTGGCCCTATCCATCTCTGAAACGAGGGCTCTTATCCCAGATTGGGATTGCAAAGTGGAAGATCTTCGAACAAACTACCTTGGTCTGCCCCTTGGATTGGGAAAACCAAAAAAGAGTCAGTGGTCCCATATTATCGATAAAGTTGATCGTCGCTTGGCTGGCTGGAAAGGAATTAATCTTTCCTTTGCTAGAAGATCCACACTCATCAAAGCTACCTTGGCCAACACCCCGGTGTACAATATGTCACTCTTCCATATGCCCGCACAGTGGCCAATCGTCTTGGACAACTCATGGGGAAGTTCCTTTGGTCGGGGGACGCTGATAATAAGAAATTTCACCTTCTCTCATGAGAAAAAGTATGTCAACCAAAAAAGTTTGGTGGCCTGGGAATCTGCCAACTAAGAGTCCACAAAACAGCCCTTCTGGGGAAATTGTGGTGGCACCTGGCCACACAAAGGAACCTTCTTTGATCACAAGTTCTTTGTTGCAAATATAAAATTCCCTCTAATACCTTGCTTCCGAAAAATAGCGCTTCTTCTCAAGCCTCTGGTGCGTGGACGTCTTTTTTGTCTTTTCTCTCTTGCTTCAGGAGTTGTATCAGATTCCATCCAAGGGAAGGAAATAGAATCTTATTCTGGTCAGATCCGTGGCTGGGGCACACACCCTTCAAAGACTCCTACCCTTCCCGCTATAACCTTTCAACCAACAAATCCTCTTCGGTTGCTGAGGAAATGTCTATTTCAGATCATCGTAGGGTTTGGAACCCATCTTTCAGACGTCCCCTGTCTGACTCTGAAACCGCTGAATTCATCTCCCTCTCTTCTCTGCTTCACTCCACCTTCCTGGCCTTCACAGGCCAAGACTGTCTCATGTGGACCCCTGTCGCCCTCAGGTATTATTACATAAAACTTTTGGAACCCCCAACCTTTCCTCAGTTTCCACCATCAGTAGTATCCAATGTGTGGTCCTCAATTGCTCCACCAAGAATACAAGCCTTTAATTGGATTGCTGCCTCAGAAAGCACCCTTACAGTGGACCACCTCCAACGAAGAGGGATATCCATTCCCAACCGATGCGCAATGTACCTTCACGAAGAAGAAAGCAATCCCCATCTCTTCATCCATTGTAAGGTTGCTTTCGATCTTTGAAGCAGGTTACTACGTTTATTCGGCCTTTGTTGGGTAACCCCAACCTCCTTACCAGCACTGTTCAAACTGTCTTTGAACTCGGTCATAGAAAGAATACTTTGGAAGGCCTCCGTTGCAGCGAATATTTAGGTCATTGGACAGAGCGAAACGCTAGAATCTTCAGGGGTAACAAGAATGAGAACTTAGTACTCTTCCATAAGATCACCTCTCAGGTTATCTTTTGGACCTCCAACTGTAAGAACTTCAAAGGGGTTCCCTCTTCATCATTCTTACAAGACTGGGCAGCAATCCTACAGTTTCAACCCCCTCGGGTAACTCATGCTAACAACTGGTCACCACTGCCTGAAGGCTTTTTGAAACTCAACTTCGATGGGTGCTCTCGAGGTAACCCAGGTCCTGCTGGAGTGGGGGGGTCTTCAGATACCATTTAGGCAATATCCTGGCCTCCTACTCTCAGAATATTGGTCATGCTGATTCTCAACTCGAGGAATCCCTCTCTTTACTGACAGGACTCAAGCTGTTCAACGGCTCGTGGGCTCAACCACTGATAGTTGAAGGCGATGTAAAAAAATAATCACTTGGGCTGCTGGCTTAACTCCTCCACCTTGGTATATTGCCTCTATTTTTTAGGAGATAATGCACATTTGCAGGGATACAGTCGTCTCTTGGACGCGTATGATCGCAGACAATCTAGCTAAGGAGGGAGCACTCTTGGGCTCTTGAGAGACTTCAGCTTTCATCATCCAGCATGACTGCACGACTCTAAGATGTTTTGGTTATATCCCCACGCTATCTTTTTTGTAAATGACTGTAATGGGCAGATCCCTTGAGCCCCAACCATTTTTTGTACAGGGACCCTCTTTAGGGTAGCCTATTTTTTGCGAAGGGACCCAGCTTGTGGGTCGCCCCGACATTTTTTGCCAAGGAACCTGGCTTGTGGGTTGCCTCCTATGACACTTGTACTCCTCTTCCCCTTCAATTGAGTGAACACTTTCAAAAAAAGAAAAAATACTAGAGGTGGAGAGAGACATGCACCAGATCAAAGATCCTATTGCTCACAAATCTCGCGGATACAAATATTTTAATGTAATTTAATATACACTATTAAATCTGCATGACAAGCCACAAAGAAGTTCAAGCTGAACAGAAGCTATATAAATGTACTACCCTAATGATGTGTCGATGCTTTTTTCTCAAGATCAATCACAATTACATAAATGAAAAGAAACAACACAAGAAAGGAACATAGAGAACATAAAAGCAAGATGTTTGAGAACCGCTTCGTATAAAGAATGACTTTGGGACTCAGAGAAAAAATATTATGCAGGAAAGCATCCATTGAGAATGCATAGAAGAATGGGAAGGTGGATTGTTTGGTGCACTTGGTTAAACTCCTTTCATGTTGCAGTCGCAAACAACCCCAGTCATGAGAGCCTCACTTTTGAAAAACCAGACGTTGAACTTAGAAATAGGACTCGATACATCCCTTGAATTGATGGTTTAAATATCAAACAAGAAGCCACAAGAAATCCTGAAATGGTTTATGGATATATAGACTTTTAGGAACACTGCTACACTTTCAAGGTACTTCTATTATGGCATATGACTGGCTGCTTCAAATGGTTCCCACCCCATTGGATCTTCTTTTCATTTTCCAATGGGATAATACTATTGAGGTTTGTAGCTGCATCAGAACTGTAGAATCTGTCAATGTCTTTATGCATAAGGATGTTGGTCACATATGGTGCAGCCAACTATGTGGAATTTAACAGCGCAATTTACAAGTGCCACGTGCCCCACAGCGTACCGACTGGGCTAAAGGACATTGCCATATGGAAGAACATATAGAAAATGTGGGTAGGGCAAGGAAAGTCACAAAACATCTATGTCCATGACTATGTTTCTTTCTTATTAATCATATCCATGACTGTTCCAAACCTAGTAAAGAAACATACATTTAAAACCACTTGATGAGTATAAGCTACATAAAATCTTATCATAATTTTATGTATTTTCTTATGACATATGAAGAGTGATAGGAAAGACAATGCCAATGAAGAGGGAAGCAATGGCTATAGAAAGCCTGATTTTTCACAGGCTGGGATCATCAATAATTAGAGATCATATAAATATCACGTTTCTAATTTGGACATTATGCTATGTTTGGAAGTTTAGGGTTTTGTACTTATGTAAATAATGTTGCTTCTTGTGCAGCACACTGTCAAACAGACAGTTTTAGCTTCAACATCCAATGTTGGGTTTGGTTTCATAGTAATGCCTATGAACTTAGAAAGTTTCGTTCTTGAGGAAAAGAACCTAGAAACATATAACAATAGGCAGAAGCATAAGTAGTAGAATTTTCTTTTTGAATAAGTAATAAGTATGAAATGATATAACCTCCACCTTTTTTTTACAATTTATTTACATCTCTTGTTTTTTTGTATTTTTCTTTCCATTTCATTTCATCATCATCACCATCATCATCCAAGCCTTCTCCCAATTATTTGGGTTCGCTATATGAATCTTGTTCCATTTTTTTATTTTTTTCCTTTTTTTATTTCCTATTCTTTTTAATAAAAGGAATTAGATTAAATAAGAATGAAAGAGACCATTTGTTGTAGCCAGGTATGGGGTGGACACTCATCTCAAAATTTTATTGTGAGAAAATATCACTCATCATCTTCCCTTTCTTCCTAAATCATGTTCCTCCATTCCGCTCTAGCAAGTGTTATAGCATCAATCAAACCATAAGTCACTATATCATTTCTCACTACTGTCATTCATGTCCTCTGGGACTTTTCTTTGCCCTTTTAGAGCCTTTCACTTGAACCAAATCACCCCACCTAACCGGCGATGTTCTAGGTCGATATTGCACATGACTAGACCACCTAAATGTAAATGTACCTTCTGTCATTTTATCGCCTATTGGAGCTACCCCTAAGCTCCCCCGAATGTATTCACCCCAAATTATATCTTTCGTTTTCTTGCCGCTAATCCATCTCAACATCCTCATCTCAAGCCAAATTTATTCTATATATGTGTTATTTCTTGACCGCCCAAGACTCCATCCAATAAAGAATGGCTGGTCTTACAGACGTTCTATAGAACCTCCCCATCAGTTTCACTGGTATGCGAACGATCACATAGAACTCTAGAAGCACACATCCACCCAGCTCTAATTCTATGATCAGCATCTTCCTCAATCTCTCCCTTCTCATGGATTACCTACTCAAGATATAAAAAATAATCTCCTTTAGGTACTTCTTGGCCATCAATCTTAACTAATTCCTCATTTTTTCTCCTATTATTACTAAACTTGTATTTTATATATTCTATCTTATTCAAGCTAATTTTAAAACCTTAGATTCATCACTCCAAACTTTTAACTTTGCGTTTATGCCATCTCTAGTCCTGTCAATCAAAATTGTCATCCACAAACAACATAAATCATCCGGTCGATGCTCACTTAACTCGTCCATAACCAAGGCGAGAGATATGGGCTCAACATTGACCTCTAAAGTAGGCCTACTATTAATAAAACATCACTGGTCTCTCCACTAGTTGTCCTCATATTTGTTAGCGCTCCTTGTACATATCCCTAACCGTGTCAATACATCATCTTAAGATTCCTTTTTCAAGCACTCATCAAATTACCTCTAGGTTGCTCTCATATGCTTTCTCTAAATCAATAAAGACTATGAGGTGGTCTTTTCTCTTCTCCCTAAACTTCGCAATCAATTGCCTAAATAGGAAAATAGCCTCAATCGTTGACCTCCATAGCATAAATCCAAACTGATTTTCTAGTACACTCATTTCATGTCTTAGCCATTGCTCAATCATTCTTTCCCATAGTTTCATATTTTGGCTCATAAGTTTGATTCTCCATAGTTTATACAACTTTGTATGTCTCTTTTTATTCTTGTAAATAGGTACTACAATATTTTTCCTCTATTCATCTGACACTTTCTTTGTTCCTAAAATCTTGTTAAACAACTTGATCAACCAAAATATGCCAATCTCTCCCATGCACTTCCAAACGTCAATTGATATACCATTTGATCTTAAAGCCTTTCCTATCTTCATCTTTCTCAAAGCTTCTTTCATTTTAAATGTACTAATCCAATGAAAGTATCTATGACCTCCGACCTCATTTATGTTAATAGTCAATGAGCTCCCAGAAGTGATCATCATTTAACAATTTCTAAAAATAATTCTCCAACCTTATCATCCTTCACCAACACCCTATGATCCTCACTCTTAATTCATTTAAAAAAATCTAGGTCTCTACAGTTTCTATCTCTCATTTTTGCCAGTTTGAAGACGTATTTTTTATCTTCTCTTGTCCACAATATATTGTATGGATCATCATATGCCTTAAGCTTAGACTTATTATTTCCTTAGTGTTGCTCGTGGCATTTCTATATTCTTCTAAATTCTGATCATTTCATTTAATTTTTTAATTTCCTGGGAAATATCAAACCCATTCCCAATTCAGGAACTATTATGGTCCTAATGACATCAAATTGGACTAAAAGATGAGTAGGGAATGCATGGTAAGTCAGAAATTTTTAAAGCTGCCAACTGTTTGCATGTGATAGTAGAAATATAAACGCTAGGCTCCTTGTTGGGTGATTAATAAACATCTAGATAGTCATGATTTATCCATTTTTATTGAATTTTGATTATTTTAACTTTTGGTAAGTTCTGATCCATTTTCACTTTACTTTTGCAAGAGCAATCAGCCAAATCAGCTTGGTCAGGAATACGCCCATTACCTGTTAGACAACCAGTTTAGTAGTAATAACATCAATTTGGATTGAAGGAGTTAGGGGCGAGGACAGCCCTGTCATCCATAAATGTCTTCCAATGTCATGTGGCACATAGAGTGCAAGAATACATACAAATGGGTTTGGCACGTCAATGAGAAAAGGAATTTCTAAAATTCAATCTATTATGGATGAGCCTCTAACTCTAAAAATAAGATGAGTGTTGTAATCAGTCAATTTCTTTCAGACCATTAATCAGTGGGATTTATTTTCTTGATGGGTAAGCTATGTTTGAATCCACATCATCAAGGTTGTAACAACAAGTAACTTTTGATTTTTTTTGTTTTCTTAAAAGAAGTTCGAATTTATAATTTAGTTGTGGGCTTGTAAATCTTAATTACAAAACGAATCCCTTTTCTTATAGGATGCTATCATAAGGATCATTAGTCCCCATTCGAATAAATGGTCATCCCTGAAGGAGATTCTCTTTGTTATAATATAAGTGCATTCAAAGGTATGAGAGAACATAAAGATAATTCACAAATCATTATAATGCATGAACCACCTCAACCACTAAAGCTAGCCACACTCAGATACCCTTTCCATCCACAACACCTGAGACATTGCATGCCAAAATTAAGACACAAAACATGCCAAAATGAGGGTCCTTGAAGCATGGCCCATTGTACAATCTGCTTTGGAAGATGCATCATCATTTATGTTGGGTAAGGCATAAGACCCTAAAGGGGTGATTTTAGGGTGACAATGCTTTAAATAGGCTCATGCATATCCAGTAGAGGAGATTCATTCATATGAACTCAAAAATCCATTTGGGAGGCATTCAGTCCTCTAATATGCAATGTTCATTCTTAGGAGCCAAAGGGTAGGGAACAATGTGGACACCCAAATGATATGGCAGGGGAAACTAGAGGCTGTCAGTGTGTGTGTGAGAGAGAGAGAGAGAGCGAGAGAGAGAGAGAGAGAGTTGCCATCAAGTCCCTCATGTAATCACAAAGAAGGGTTTCTCAATAACTGTGATTTGACAGGCTAGCATAGTTGACTGCCTGGTTGTAAGTCTGCTATAGAACATAAATTTCAGTGGCAGCGGAATTAAATTAAATATGCAAGAATTATTATCCCAGACACCACTCATTCCCAACTCCTAAACATTCTTTGATCCGTATCACCAACCATGAGGATATCAATATGAAATAGTATCAATGATAACTAAACACCAGGCAACATTCCATCAGCCAAACATGTGCTTCATAAAGAACAAAAGTGTTTGAACCAATAGGGTCAGACAATTGAGAGTTCTGAACATCGGACCTCAAATATATCTTTCAGGTGATTAAGCTCCTTATCAAGATCATTGATGGCTTGGTTGTAGGCCTGCATTGGAGAAGATTGACTTGTGGTTTGAATCTGCAAAATGGTACATCACAAAAAGCAAAGTAAATAACTATCAGAATAGTAAGTCTAAAAGAAAATTAAAAAGATGCCGCACATATGTATTTTCAAAATTAGAATGATAATGTATTGACTAACCCGAACGATAATCTTGTACTGGAGAGGATGGGGCAGCTTGTACCCTGCGAAAAGAACATTTGGGTCTCTGTGCAATTGCCTGTAAGTGCAGAAGCTCAAATAGTGTCAAGGGGAGTTCCTATATGTGAGAGAGATAAAGAGAATAAAAGATCAAAGAGTTAAAAGGGGTTCCACATTGGTGGTGGTTGTTGTTGTTGGGGGAGAAGAGAGAGCAAGGAGGGAGGGGGAGGGGGGAGGGAAGAGGTGAGGGGTGATCAAAATGAAAAATTAGAAAGTCTGAAAGTACATGCGAAGGACATTGCCAACAGTGTGCTCCTCCCTTTCAATGGTGAATGAAGCAGCATTGATGATCTTAGTGTCCCTCTCATATGACACCCTGCAAAGACAAAAGCCGCAAATTGAGCAAAAGACAAAGCTTGAAGAGAGAAAGGGGGAGTGGGGGACTAACTTCTTGGTGCCTTCAGGAACTACAAAGCGCTCATAGCGATCAGGTGCATTCATTCTGCTTCTCTTCTCCTACCCTCAGCCTTTTAGGCCCCCTTCCTCAAAGAGAGCAAATTAGAGTTCCTGAAAACAATTGAGCTTCTTTTATCATGACATTTATTTGTTTTCAAAAAGCTCCCAAATAAAACCTTCAACTTAATCAAATCGAGAATATTATCCAAGGTAGTCCTACAATTGCTAATTAGATGACTTCAAATCAATTGGGAAACAAAGTTATAGAAGAATTTGCAATCAAAAAGGAAAACAAATATCTCTAAACAGTTGTTGAAGCCAAGAAAATTTTTTTGAACCAATACAAAATTTGTGAATTGTACACACGTAGAGCTCTTTCACTTCAATTCTCTCTCTCCCTAAACATTTTACACATTTGGAAGTCTTTAAAGATGTTTTTACACATAAAATTACTACTAACATTCTGAGGATTAAGACGATTCATAACAGAAAAGAAACAATAAAAAAACATACTTTCGAGTCTAGAAAAAAAAAAATTAAGAAAATAATCACCAAAAATTAGACTAAAATGTACATGTTTGGTGTAGCATTTCTCATAGTAGAACTGAACTCAAGATTAAAAAAAAAATTAGACTAAAATGTACATGTTTGGTGCAGCATTTCTCATGGTAGAACTGAACTCAACATTAAAAGTACTCACAATTGCTAATTAAATGATAATTGCAAGGCAAATACATTGGACATAGAAGCGAACACAGTGGACATAATTCACAGTATTTTAACCAATTTTATCAGATTCATTTCCAAGGGCTCTTCGTTTTGGCCAGGGCAGAGAAACATTTAGGCTCTTCAGCAACTCATGAGCAGTGCAAAACTAGTATGCTGTTTCAGTTGCATTTTTCCGTTATTTAAATATGTCTTTTTTCTTATAAAATACAAAATATGCCTTTTCTTCTTATACAATGTGAATTCCTATGTAATTGGGTTCTTTGTGAAGTTGAACTAGTTGTATTTGGTGTATTGTCTTATGCGATTGAGAATCTGAACTAAAGCCCAGTGAATCCAACTTGATTCCTTGATATAATCCAATATATTAGTATTAATCTTAAATTGCTCCTGGTAAATTCAAAAAAATGGTAAAAATATCTCTACAATATCAAACTTTGATTTTTATTATTTTAAAAATTTTATGGAACTTACTTTGTGATACTCAGGATTTGGACAATATACCTTCTGTGTTAATTTAATTACATCTTCACAAAAAAATGACAATAGAACCAATAAAAGCACGTCACTCTATTATTTCTAGAGCACGATTATATTACCTTCAGTTAAAAACAGAATTTGCAAACAAATGAAAAATGCGAACTTATGCACAAACTAAGGCATGCACTGTTGCATATCCAAAAATTTTACAAGAAAAGAAAATAGATAGGGAAATACCAGAGGGGAGAAAACCTATACGGTCCATAGAAACAAATAAATAACAATGAACATGCGTAAAAATGAACATCCAAATGCAAGTAAATCAAGCAAATGCAAGAAAGCAAGGACATGCAGAGTGAGGAGAAGAAGCAACCAAGGCGAAAAAGCACAGTGAAAGAAACCCTAGGCAAAGAGCATGCGTGAAGAGAGAGAAATGGCTGAAGAGAGATATAAGGATTTTAGAGAGAGAAAGTACCAGCAGTTGGCGCTCCGCTTCTGGATGTCGTCTCGCTGAATTGGAGCGAATGGCATTCTCTGGCCTTTTATGACAAGAGGAGCACCGGAAGACGGAAAATTGGGAAGGAAATTTAGGAATAAATCCTATTTTTTAAAAAAATAAAAAATAGGAATTGTATACTGTGAGAATAGGGAATAAATCCTATTTAAAAAAATAAAAAATAGGAATTGTATAATGTGAGAATAGGGAATAAATCCTATTTAAAAAAATTAAAAATAGGGAATAAATCCTATTTTAATATAAAGAAGTTATGCTCACGATATTTTTTTTTTTTTTTATTTGAAAAATTTATGTAAGGACTATATATAAGTAAGAAAAATACTAAAATTCTAAAAAAGTTGGTCAACTTTTTTTTTTTTCGAATTGTGCAAGGATGTCATCATTTAGACTGCCCTTGTTTAAAAAAATAGCTTTTTTTTTGTTAGTAGTGCAGTGCCCCGAGCTCTAAGGGTTGTTTTCAGGCAGTTCGAGATTCGAATCCTCGGACCATCCTCTGGTTCATGAGTGTTCTGATGCTCCCATCCGTATACCGTGCTTTTTTTCTTATTATTTGAGAAAACAGTGGTATGAGGATGGGAACCTCTCTTTGGACTAAGCACGACTCAATTCCGGGTGATTTGATGTCTGTATCCTCATTCTACTCTTTATTTCTATGACCTCAAATTTCTAGGATATAACTTTTGTAAAAATAATAATAATAATATCTCAAGATTGAATAAAAGCTATCCAATTTTTTTGAAAGTAAGATCTAAGTGTTAAAAAAACTCAAATTTCAATTTTTTTTTTTCTTGAGAATAATTATATGGTGTTTCTATGGTGGTTACTAAAATTTTGGATTAAAAAAATCCTCCCAAATAGGTCATCGGACCGAGAAATAGAAGTAAACTATGCTCCCGAGGTAGCATGGTATACATGATCTAAAGATAATATGTTGTATTTCATACTTTGCAAATAAATCTTATTTTTGAGAAACGTGCATTTTAATGTAATCTTTTTTTAATAAATTAGGTTAAGCTCAAATTCCACATGTCTACATGTACCTATAAAAAAACTTTAAAAACAATTAGGCGAATGATATCTCAAATTTGAGCTTAATTTGATGTATAAAAAAATAGATAAGATTAAAATGCACTTTATATTCTCAAAAGAGGAGACTTAAGGGTAAAATATGAAATCTATGGGACAATAAAATTTATCTGTAAATTTCCCAAATTGGAAGAGGTTGAATTATGGACCTCAATGATTATTAGATTATGCATATAAAATGAGAAATGACTTAGCACATCTTGTACTATACTTTTGGGAAATTTGTGAAAATACAATTTACTTTCAAATTATATAATATTTTACACTTATACTATTTCCACTCAAGATACTATATTTTTATGTGTATTTTGAAAGTAAATCAAAACATATGGGTAAAATGTTAAATAGTTGATAAATTTTTCTATATTTTTAAGACGGTATATTTTGAAATATTCACATATCTAGCAAATTTGTGCTCTTTGATATTTTAAATTTGATAATTAGGAGGGAAAATAAAAGATTGCTTATGAGTAGGGCTTGTAATGTGCCAGGCCTGTGCAATATTTTATTTTTCATCTTTCATTTCAAATTTCCACATATCCATTAAATTTATATCATTTTTGAAGCATCAAATTCTGCAGTGGCAGAAATTGAAAAAATGAATTTTAGGTCATAGTGGCACGGTCTTACAAAAACCTCATTTGTTGGCTTCACGCTCATAGGAAATTAGGAATGACATATCACATTCTCAGCGACTATCTCAAATCACGGTATTTATATTTTATTTTTTTGTGTCTTCCATGAAAATAAATCTTGAAGCATGAAAAAATGACTTAAGGGAGATAGAATATTGTCATAAAATTTAGGCTTGTGTTAATGTTAATAAATAAATAAATCCTGTTAT
>NW_006500340.1:1320300-1349109 GCF_000471905.2 Amborella trichopoda | reverse complement strand
GATAATAGATATTATAAAAATACAAAATAAAAAAATTTGAGTTAGAGTGATCCATTTTTATTGTAATTAATGGCATTTTAAACTATATTTTGAGTATGAAATGGATGTAGTAGTCAACAAATATTCAGGCATGAAACATCTTCTCAGTATTTATATATTTTTCAATAAAATAGTGAACCTCTACAATGCAATACCAAATTTATTTGAAAACATAAAAAACGAGATTTTTAAGAAATTTTAGTGGGCCAAAACCCATGGATCTGATCGATTCTATGATCTGGATAGTCAATCCACCAATCTAACATGGTTTTTAAAGTGACTGATCCGAGTCACCGATCCACGTTTTTAAGCCTGGCTTTGAAGAACATATTCGTGATATATCATATAACTTTTTCCTGAAAAGGAAAGCTGCGACATAGTTTAAAACATGAGGTCCACTGTCCCCATTTTCAATTCAGTAGCCAAAAAGATTTCATGGGAGTATTGTTCTTGCACTTGGGGAAGTCCTGGTCCGATCCTAGCTTGGCCCGGCCTGCCCTATCTTGGGCATAGAGCCTTGACCTTGGTACAGCCCTAACCCTTTCAGACCTTGGTACAGCCCTAACCCTTTCAAGGCCTGGTTAGGCACGGTCCGGACGAATATAATCAAAGAAAAATAAAGTAGAAAAAAAACAAGGAGAAAAGGGCCTAACCATATAGCAAATATCATGCCCCTGCCTTGCCCTCCACTCATGTTGGCCCGGCCCTAGCTCAGCTCTCGGGCAACATATAGTGGCCCAGGCCCTTCTTTTTCAGGGTCGAACCAACTGGGTCGCATGTCCCATCGCCACTTCTATCCATTGCTCAATATGCCTTCTATATTGTAAATAGTAGGGTCTCGTAGACCAAGAGCCCGAGGTTTTTCTGAAGGGCAAACTTTTACAAATGCTGAGACTTCTAACATGTGACTTTTATTCCTATCGGTCTGATCAAATTGAATGTGGATGGGATAACTTGAATGAAGATATCATGTAAAGAAAAAGAAGAAAGAAAAGTTACGTAGATGATATAAATAAAATACGGGCTTATTGCATCATTCAATTTTTGTCAATTCATTTTTATGCCCTTTTTTTAAATATTTAAGATTTGAAATCTTTTCTTTTGTATCTATATATCTCGAGGCCAAAATAATCGGTTGCCGGATTTTTGAGCATCCAACAATCCTTTACAATCTTCAAATAAGTTTTTAAGGTGAGGCTTACTTCGAAGTACATATTCTTAATATATATTGTATAAACTTTTTCCTAAAATGTAAAGCTGCAATGTAATATAAAGCATGGGATCCATTGTCATGATTTTCAATTTAATTAGCCAAAAAAATTTACACTGCCATGGGAGTATTGTTCATTAATTTCGGTAAAACCTAATCTCGAAGCAACTTTAAGACCCTAAACTTTGGGGATATATCCTCTTTGATTAGTAGACTAACTTCAATTAAAAAATTTCAAATTGTATTCTCCATGCACCTAAAAAAAAAAAAGGTTGCATACAATGATACCATTTGCTTTTGATACAAGGTGATCACAATTCCTTACAACCATTTGATGTGAAATTTGATAGCTTAGAGGTGTCACAAACTCGAAAAAATTTCTTTTAAAGTTTGAGCTTGGTCAATGGAATAATTTGCAGCCACCCAAATGCACATTTAATAGTCAAAATTAATATGACGGCGTTGTATCTGTTGGAAATGTGGCCTAAATTATTGACTCCTAAAATTTTTGGATCTAAAATCTATCTCTAATATTGATTTTTGAGGGAGTACACACATAAATAGATGAGTGGGTGCGATCCACCTAATTATAGCTAGATGATGTTTTTCAAGGAAAACATTTGGATGGAGCACTTGAACATCTAGATCGTTCGATGCGAAAATTGGATGCAATCTTTAGATACTTATTTTAGGCACACCTTCTTGGTTTACAGTCCTAAAGATAATATCCAATAATTTTAAAAGATAATCATTATATAGAATTTGAATGATTATTCCCTTAGAATTCGAATGGTTATTACCGCGGGAGCAGAACTTTTCTTATTATTTCAAATAATGAACAAATCTTCGTACTGTTCTCTATTTATAGTTCTTCTTTCTCTTCTTTTAACAAGCTTCTATAAGCCTTTTGCCCCCTCTCTATCTTCATTATCGTGTAAACAATCTTCTAAAAACCTTTTGCCCCCTCTCTATCTTCATTATCTCAAATGATGAACAAATCGTACTGTTCTCTATTTATCTCTGTTTATTGCTACTCTTCTTCTTTAACCATCTTTTTAAAACCTCTTGTCTCCTCTCTATCTCACATCAACCACAGCAAAAGTGGCAAAAGTAGAAGGAAAATCAATAAAGAGAGAGCATTCGAATCGTGTTTGTTACGATGATGTTATGCTCTACATTTTTTTCAGGCCTCCCCGTAGAATCGATTTGCAGGTTCAAATGCGTGCGTAAATCATGGCTGCAACTTTTCTCCACTCAGGAATTTGCCAAAATCCACTCTCTCTCCCCCACTCTGCAACTTTTCTCCTCTCAAGAATTTGCCAAAATCCACTCTCTCTCCCCCACTCTATATTCTGATACGTTTACCTTTACCTACGATCACGATAGGTTATTCTTTTTTCGGAGCTCCGAGAAACTCATCAAAAAATATCCAAATGAATTCCCTCCATGGGTAAGGAAACCCTCTGGAAAAGTAGGGTATCTTGGACCGATTGCTTGCAGCAATGGCATCATGTGTTTCAACAATCATGAAGGCAGCAACGTTTATGTTTTGTAATCCTGTAACTATGGATTACGACACCATTCCAGTGGGAAATCATGCAGAGATTATTGGTAAATCAATTACTGAAATTACAGGGTTTTATTTCGATCCTGTTAACCACAGATTCAATTTACTAGTCCACTACAGGGGCAAGCATGCCATGTTCAGCTCAGCCACCAGACATTGGAAACGGGTTGAAGGCTTGCCAACGCATATCCTTCGGGATAGTGGCATTTGTTTTCAGGGAAGGGGGCCAGAATTTGCTGTGTGCCTTTGATTTGGAGACTGAGAATCAAGTACACATTCCTCTGCCATTGAAAGTCATGAAACGCCTTAATTTGTTGGAGTGGGATGGTCGGGTGGGTTTGGCTAACCATTGTGAGGATAGGAAGTTGGATATATGGGGGCTGATTGAGAAGAGTAAGGGATGGGAGACAATTATGAGTATGACTATCAGCAAGAGGTGTCAAATTGTTCTTGTGCCACATTGTCGTTCTCTCTTTGTTGCTGAAGTTGATTATGGGTATAAAGGAGAAGTTGAGCTTTATGTATATGAGAAAGGGCGTATGAGAAGTACAGCTAACTGGACACCACGTATCGGAACTGATTATGACTATTACTGCATAGATAAAATTCATCCTCATCCATTTACACCGACACTTAATTATTGGGGCCGCTAAGAATTGCTTTGATTTCGTTGTTTCATGGATATTTGAAGTACCTTCTTGTTAATTACCCATACCCACAGCGTTCTGTGAGACATTGAGGTCGCTGCTGCTGCTGCCTCCACTAACACCAACACCACCACCTTGGCTGCGAATGCCGCTTTGATTCTTTGGAGTCCCCAACTTCATGGGGGACTACTCCCCCTTTTCTACTTTTCCTCTTTTTTTATCTCTACTTTCCTTCTTTATTCTTTTCTTTCTTTTTCTCTCCATGGCTTTTTTGTTTTCTTTCTTTTTCTCTCTATGGCTTTTCCGCAAGTGTCCTGCGTAATCAGTGCACCTGAGTACCCTGCCAAAACCGCACAAACCTCTAACCCTTGTAATCTCCATTTGGATGGAAACACGGACCTTTTACGATGAAAAATGGGGGAGTTTGAACCCATTAATGAAAATGGGGGGTGTTTCAACCTGAGCCATTTGACCTGCCCTTGTCGAAAATGGGGGAGTTTGAACCACTTTAATGAAAATGGGGGGTGTTTCAACCCCATTTGAGCTGCCCTTGTCCTTTATGTTCAAGTGGAGGTGTGTTAAAAGGTAATTAGTTGACAACATTGCATTCCTTTATTTTTGTGTGCATGATGATTGGTTATGCTAATTTCTTATTTATCAGCTCAGAGTAGTTGAATTGTGATTTGATGAACATGGTTATGCTGCTTTTTTTTCTCGTGCCTTTGGTTCAGTTTAAATATATGTAGTTGAAAGTGAATGTTGAAACAGTGTTGCTATGTTATAATTCACTAAATGTATGCTTCTTTTTTTGGTAGATGATGATGCTTGTTCTGTGAATTAATGGACTTTTCTAAAAATCAGTCAGAATGCTTGTTTCTATTTAATTGCAATAAGTGGAATAGTCTCTTTGTTATGGGCTTAGTTTTGGTTACCATAGCGAAGGTTTGATCTAGTTCATAGTGTGTTTCTAAAACTAAGAAGGCATAGGTAACCTATTATAGGCTTCTTTTCTTTTGTAATAGTGGATACATATTGTGCCTTGAGTAAATCATCAACTAGTTTCACCTTAGTGGACCCCCACCCTCCTCTCTCTCCCTTCACCCCCCCTCCCCGCACACACACCGAGCTCTATTTGTTATGTTGATGAATTTGGCATTCTAAGTGATTACCTCAATTGTAATTTAGTCTTTTTGCCCATTATATGTAGCTTCTGTTTTTGTGCATATTAGTTCAATGAAAGTTAGTTCAGTCATTTTAGACACTGTCTGAGCCTTAAGATGTACTGAATAGTTCAGCGTTTATAGACACTTTCTGAGCCTTTAGATGTTCTGAATAGTTCAGCCTTTATCTTGTAATGTGGTTCAGTCATTTTCTCCATGAATCAAACTACACATATATCAACTAGCAGAACTATAGAATGGTGCAAATTTATTTTAGCACTTCTCTTTCCATCCATAACATATAAAATCTAAAATTGCGATAGAATGTCACTAATAAATAAGAGCTGGGAATTGCTACTTTCTATTTTGGTAAACAATCATATACTTACATTTGGAATTTACCGTTAGGATCTGGTATCATTTGGCAATCTTATTAATTTGAAGCGAGTAGTTTTTTTTGGTCACTCACAGTGAACTTGAGGCAACAAAGCCTTCACGGAAAAGGTTTGGGATCACAAGAAATGTGAAAGAATGGGATCGGGAGAAAAGTGAAAGAAAGACCAATGTGATATTGTTTTGGCAAAGATAACTTACAAGTAGGCTTAATATAATAACTCGTGCTTCAAAGAAAATAAAACCAATATCTTAAAACCTTGATGTCACTATACTAATTTTTTTTAAACAAAGAAAATAAAAAAAAAGAATGTAGGTTATTACCTCAACCGGACTTATTACACCCCACGTCGAGTCACCACCATCTGATGGCGCGAGATCAACAATCCTCCTTCAATCTCAATCGGAAAAGTTCAATCTCAATCGAAAAAACAAGTTTAGGCCAAGCCCTCCAATGGAACTATGAACTCCTTGATCACAGGATTTAGACTTAGGTTCAAAACCCACAAGACCTAGATCACAAGATTTAGACTTAGGTTCAAAGCCCACAAGACCTAGATCACAAGATTTAGACTTAGGTTCAAAGCCCACAAGACCCAGTCTAAGATAGCATCCTCTTAAGACTACCCAAACCCTTAGGTTCATTAAAGGTGTGCCCCTCAGGTCAAACTAGAGAAAGATATTTCAAGAGGTAGGGCGTTCCCCTCACAATATACTAGAGAAAAAGAGAGACAACTCTAGGGTTGGGGCGTGCCCCTTATGTCAACCTCGAGAGAGAAATATTTTTAGAGAGAGAGATAAGAGAAATTTTGGTGTATAGTTTTTTTGGGTAGAGGTCATCTATTTATAGAGAAAAATATGATTAGGTTTCTTACGGTTTTCCATGACTTG
Organism: Amborella trichopoda; assembly: GCF_000471905.2. The sequence goes on along the minus strand of NW_006500340.1, from coordinate 1,343,202 downwards.
TCTCTTTTGTGAGATTGAACATTAACCATTGACCTTGGGTGATTTGTAGGGTGAAAGATTTGAACCATCCATTAATGAAAGGTGCTAGAACCTTTATCCCTTTTCCTAAATCATTTTCCCATCAATAGAAATTAAATAAAATAATTTTAAATATAATATTGTGTAAAATAATTCCAAATATAATAGTGTGCATGCCAAAATAATGCACAAGTCTCCATTCAAAGCTTGCTCAAGTTAACACCTTTCCAAAACATATATTAACTGACCCTTCAAGTCAAAGTTCTTATGACAAAAAAAAATAGAAATAAGAAAGCTTCTAAATGGATGGGGCATGCCACCCATGAAAGGATTTCATGGGCCCCAACATCTCGGCCATTGTGGGCCCATGTGCACAATGGGCCTCCATATAATTTTAAATATTTTTAAACTCAATAAAAAAAATTTAGAATTTTATTTGAATATTTAAATCAATAAAAATCAACATCTTTATTTTTATAAATCCAAATTTAATAAATAAAATATTCAGAGATGTAGAAATTTTAAATAATAAATATAAAATAATATATATTATAAAACAAACACAATTAAATTCATTAGATGGAAAAATGATCTATATAGTCTAGGAATTAAATCAATAAATATTGGGGTACCCCAACTTCGTGGACTACAAACAACACTTGCTTTATAAAACCGACCCAGTGTTTCTCATGACTTACATTCCATGCAGAAGCTCATTAGTGGGTTACCGAAGTCTGGCCGATGAGTCAAAGGGTTGTAATCCCAGTACGTGGATTTCATGTTCTCCCCCATAGACATTTCAAGATCACCCAGACCTGACGCGACCATAACTTTTATGGCCCATAGGGGTATGTCTCACACATGCATAAGCTTCAGCATAAAAGGCGGTTCGCTTTCTCGAAATGGTTATCATTATGCATGTCATGTGATGGTACATGAATGAAGCTTTGACCCTATTTTTTAAAGCCACCATCACACACAAGGGCCACACAGTTCCTTCGACTCACTCATCTGGGCACACTCTAACCTCATCAAATGATAACCAGTTAGAGCCCTTATCCGATATTTTTATATGCTCAGGTAACATGGGTTTTTTCCAACTGCCTAGCCTTGCTCGTCAAACTCAGTCCGGTATCAGCAAACATCGTTTGCTTAGTATAGTCCACGAGGGACCATACTCACTGAGTTCATGTTCCATTATATCAAAATGTTTTATTACAAGCACTTATAAGGCCTTTAATGTTTTGTTGGGACAAATGAATGGTGAAAGCAAGCATCGGTAGAAAGTGGATAACCGGATCCCATAATTATATATGAACCCGTAGGAGCACACATTGCTAATTTTTTCTTTCAAAGTCCACTAGCCTTTTTTGGTGAAAAAACCTCAAATCTTACTGTGTTGTGGACTGACCTTGTCATTGAAATGCTGGCTGTTTTCCTCACTTACCATACCCAACCCTTTAGCACCGAAACATGGGAAAGGTTTCTATGCTTCTCCTACAGCATAGAAGTTCTATCCTCCTCCTACCATCCAGCCGTCCAATTTTGATCAAGAGAGTCACTCACTGTTTGATCTTAGATCCGACGTTTCAAAGTATTTTATTTTAATTTTTTTTTTTATATACAAATTGTATGGATTTGAAATTTCTTCTCATTGGGGCACACCTATAAAAAATATTAAAAATAATTTTTCGATAAAATATAATGACCAAAATACCCTGTGAATCTTTCAAGGGCATTTTGGTTATTTTATTTTATTGAAAATATTTTTTTTTTATATTTTTCACTAGTGCGAGTTTAATAGAGGAATGGACATCTAAAATTTAGTGTCAAAATAGTTTATAAAAAAATAAAATAGTGTAAAGACATGACATTGTGATTAGGGCAATCTTCGCCTTCCATGCATAATGGAGAGCTGGATAAGAGGGAGGATAGGACTTCTATGCTATAGGAGAAGCATAGAGGATTTTCATCGAAGAATAGTTTCCCCTAATGCCACAATTCACTTTTTTGTTGGTATAACTTAAAGATGCCTAACCATAGAGAAGAAGGGAAATTTATCAAAATAACTATAATATATGATGCTTAATATTTTCACATATTGTTTGACTTAATTTCAAAAAGCACCTGAAAGCACATATAATCGTGACGTCAGATAGTTGTATATGTGTAATATGTTAAATAGGGATATCCCTCGGGGATATATGAATTTTCCCTAGAAAAAGCTTTTTGTGAATTTTCCCTAGAAAAAGCTTTTTGAGTTTTATATAGTTAATCATTTGGTCGGTATCACAACACTTTATTTCTTGGTTAGTGCTATGTGTCGCTACTTTGGGACACTTTTTACGTGGTATAAAATAAAGAAAATTTTCTTAACTGTGCTTAAAATAAAGAGAAAATTACATACATATCCGTTATAGTTTCCGTTATTATGGTTTTACCAAATAGTTTCCATCATTACCACCGTATCCCTTTTTTTCATGTCAAAACGGAAATTTAAAAAAACAAAATAGACTTTACCCTTTTTCAATTCAAGTACACCAATTTCCGTTATTGAAGAACCGAAAATTTTATTGTTGAAGAATCAACTAAAAATGTTTTCTATCTCTTGTGGCGGTGAATTTTTGGTACCTCTCGTAAGTCATTGTTGTGGATAAAATCAAAGGGGAACAACTAGTTTGAGCTATTCTCTCTCTACCTTTTTGACGTCATGATTGTCGGATAAAATCAAGGGAACAACTAGTTTGAGCCCTTTAAGACTAAATTTAAGAGAAATGTCAGAGATTATGAACTTACCCAAAAAAGACACGGGTGAAGGGGAGAGAGAGTTTTTTTTTGAAAAAACCATCGTTACCTATGTAATGGAGAGAGAGAGAGGTAGAGAGAGGATATGCATACCCACGAGAGAGAAAAAAAATTAAGTTTTAAATTATTTGTTATTCAAAAACTAAAATTGGCCCTGTTTTTGGTGGTTGAACAACCGAAAGTACTTTGAATTTGGTTGTTCAACAACTGAAAAGGGTAAAGTCGTATTTCATTTAAATTTCTGTTTTGACATGAAAAACGGATACAGTGGTAATAACAGAAACTATTTGGTAGACCCGTAATAACGAAAACTATAACGGATATGTATGTAATTTTTCCTAAAATAAAAGCAATTATTTATATATAATTTCATTTTCAACAATAAGAGAGAATGCATGGTTCCCCTCAAGTGTATTTGTTACTTTATTAAGAATATCAGGTTCATGACTTTTTGTGAACCTCCAATGGTCGTGAATGTGTGGTGAGTGTGAAGAAATTGCACAAAAAAGCCTTATAAAACTCAAATGCTGCTTCGGATGCACCCGAACCTTACCCAGGTATCAAACTCATGTTAACAACACTAGTTAACATCTCATGTTCGATTATTACTACTGAACTACTAAAAAAAGATTAAAAAAAAAGAAAAAAATTGTATAATTCCTCTCTATAATTGTAATTTAAAATAAACTCTCAAATATATGGAAAGCCTATAGAATCATTCCAAGTTAAAATAAAAAGACATTAGGCTTCATCCTTATATTTTTCATTGTCTAAATCATAACATTGTCATTTTTTTTCTCTCTAATAACCCCATTATATAAATGGAATTTGGGGTGCCTCTTTTAACCTTCTTGTAAGGTTCACGAGATGATATGAGATGAGATGAGAGAGAGATGAGATGAGATGAGAGAGAACTGAGGGTTGTAGGAAATTTAAGAGAGAGAGAAGTGAGAGAGAAAAAAGAGAGGAAGGATGGGTTCATGGGTGGGGAAGAGAGAAAAAAAGAAGAATTTTATACTGTCAAGATGATGTGATAATTAGAGAAAATAAAACGAATACTATTGCAATTTGAATATGACGATCAAGGTCCTTGTCTTTTAACTTGAAGGTAGGCTTTCCATACCCTCAGGTTTTATTTAGAATTATACTTGAAGAAAGTCTTATAGCCAAAAAAAATAATAATAATGTATAGAATGAGACAAGTTACATTTGATACAAGGTGGTCACATTAATCTTGAAAACATTAAGGCTGGTGTAATTATTCCATTGATTAAGCACAAACTTCAAAAAAAGGATTTCTCGAACTTTATGATACATTCAACCTATCAAGTTTTACAGTAAATGGTTATAAAAAATTGTAACCACCTTGTATCAAAGATAAATGGTCTCATTGTCTACAAATGCAAAAAAAAAACTATTTGTGAAAACCTTTCTCTCATGATTTACTACTCAGGCATGCCCGAAAACCATTGTTTTGACACTATTTTTCCCATTTGCCAAAAGAATTCATCTTCACTAAAGTGATAAACAAAACAAACCCACAATACTCTTTAAAACTCATGTTCACCAGGATCCCACCTTTAACTTGTAACTTTTCTACTTCAGGCTGAAGAGTGTTTGCTCCTTGTATCATTCAAGAAAAGCGTAAAAAAGAGTGTTTGTTCCTTATTTTTGAAGACTAAAAGTGAACAGCGGAATTCCACTTTCACCCACTTGAGAGAACTCGTGTCTTGCTGGTAAAAATTGGATAAAAAATACCTTATATAAAAGTTCGATGGAGTCCCGTTTAATATGATTATTGTTGTAATAAGTTTTTTTCCATTTTTTAAATCAAAAGATTCTATACTCCTATCTCATAATATTTTTAGGATTCTAAATTTTAGAAGATTCTATACTCCTATCTCATAATATTTTTAGGATTCTAAATTTTAGAGATGTAATCTTATCACACTAGTGACCCACCCCAAAAAGATAAAAAAGAGAATAAAAAATTATTCGACCTATGTGCTCATGAGAAATAACATTTTAAGATTAAACCTACACTATCCAATTTCTAGAAGTCAGATCTAAAACTATTTATTTCCCTTCTCTGTGAACATTCTTAATATCCTTTTTTTTTTAAGTTAACAGTTAAAAAATAAAATACATTTTTCCTTTTTTGAAACATTATGATAATTTTAATTTTGGTTCCCAACATTTAAAATAAATAATAAGATCCTCCCAATGCTTTGGCTAGAGCGAGCAGGTCTATATAATGTATTATAAGAGGTAAATTATATAACTCATAGATAATTTGTTCCCTGGAAAGCAATTAAAAATAATAAATTTATCAAAATACGCATAAGCATGTCCCGCTCCAGCATTTTGTTCTTTCGGTTCAATACTTTTTTCTCTCGGTTCGGCATAACCATGTCCAGGTCCAACTCTTTAGATATTGGTTTAAGGCTGTCTGCACGCAGGTCCGGCACTTGTTTCTCTCGGTCTGACATTATATTCGTATGACCACATCATGTTTGCCCCAATATAATTTCTTATGTACGAGAAAATGCATTTTCATGAAAAAATATATAACTTGAGGATATTTCTTATGTACAAGAAAATGACTTTTTTGACTTGAGGATATTTGCAATAAAAGTTAATTTTGGGGTAAAAATTGAGAAAAAAAACAGATTGAAGGGAAATTATCTAGAAAATCAACTTTGGGGGAAGGGCCGCAGGAGAGGGGGGGGGGGGGGATGGGGGTGTTATGTGATTTTTCTTGTTATTTAACACTTTAACATTTTATTTTTTTTCAACTATTCTAACTCATGATCAAGTATATTTTGACAGATCTTTTGAAATTTAAATAAGGGTGCAGTTTGCATATGGATGCATCCGTAGGTGTGGAGGTAAGGTGCACCTTCAAATTTTATCATTGTATATAATTTTGATGTAAAATATTCTTACGATTATCTCAAAATCTATTTTTATATCTGATTATAAAAATTTAAATTTTTAAAATGGTTAAAATCAAGTAGATCTATAAACATATTAAAATCTTGAAAATGGACGGTGTAGATAATATGTTGTAAAATGCACTATTTTAGATACTTAAAATCTTTTTATTTTTCATAGTCATACATCTCGTTGTCAAGATGATCAAGCAAAGGGTTTTTCAACATTAAAACTATCTTTTCCAATGGATTTTTGAGGGGCATCCAAAGTTCTACATTATAAACCATTACAAACAGCCACGAAGATGGATGACGAACCCATCATGTGAGATCTATGCATATTTAAGATTGATGTTTTTCTGGATTGGATTGTAAATTTATTGCATTATTCAGATCCAAAGCTATCAGATCATAGGAAATTCCAGCAAAGCTTTGGTTTTTCCTTTGATTTTTGGAGGTTAAATTACATAGGTAAAGACATTCTGACGTATGGCTAGGCTCTAGACGAAGAACAGTGCCCCAACTGTGAAAACTAGATTTTCCTGAAGAATTTGAAGAGAAGCCGCATTGTACGGTGTGGGGTTGAAGCAAAGTGTCCTAATCTTGGAGGCGAAACCCTGGGTTGAGGGCATGATCAATTTAGAGAGAGAAAGTGCAGCTCCAAGAATATATGTGTTTAGCGAGATGGAAGCAGAAGCTGTAACTTGATGAGAGAGAAAAACCCTAGTTTCAGGCGTCCATCCAAACTTTATCACAAGATACAATTTTTGTATCAACAATCTTTTGGATGACCATTTGGGGCTGAATCTGTAGGTGGTTCTGCTAAATTAAGCAGAGGCTTTGAGAGGGGAAGTTTCAGGCTTGAAAGAGATGGGTTTCAGGAGGACCATTTCGGCTGCCATTTTTTTGGAATTCGATTTTGGGGGAGGAAAGTTTTTTCCTGATTTTTTGGGGTGAGGAAGTTTTAGCAAAGGATTTGGAGGAGGTTTTACGGACGTTTTGGAGGGCCCTCTCTCTATTTTCTTCTTTAGAATGAGAAGGGAGTGATTGGAAATCTTGTAGCTTTAATGGGGAGAGAGATGCAGAGGAGGGAGGTGAAGATGTTGTGGTCACTATTAGGTATGATCTGTCAGGAGGACTTCTGTCAGGTGCGAAGTTCCCCGTGGTGGGTTATTTCTCTCCCCAAACAACTAACATTTTTGGGCTTTCAGATTGGGCTAAAAGAAGTTGGAGCCTGACTTATGCTTCAAAGGTTAAAATAATTGGGGATAATAAGATCATCTTCTTTCTTCGTACTAAGGAAGACTCGATGATGGCAATGACGAACCGTTATGTTCGTATTAGGGGGAAGCTTCTGTCCCTTGACCTTTGGAAACCATATTCCCATCTCTTTTATTTATAGAAAGGAAGTATGTGGATCACGTTATTAGGTGCCTTTCATGTTTAGTCGTTGTTTACTTTCGTAAATTGGCTAACAAGTATGGGGAGTTCTGTGATGTTGATAAGGCAGCTTTTGGTGGGGTTGATTTTGCGATTTGTTAGGATTCATAGCTGAAAACTATGTGGGGCCCTCTTTCCTAAGAAGCTGACTCTTTAGGTGGATAAAGAATTTTTTTCCATAGCTGTATTGCAAGAAACAAAGGACAGAAACACTGACCTTCCTGGCTTGCAGAAGGTTACCAATGAAATGGTGGAAAAAAGTGGAAAAAATGGTTGGCAGGAGGTGGTTCGATGTCTTAAACCTCTGCCGGTACATGTAAATTCCAGCCACTTGCAGCTAGATTGCTATCGGAATTTTAGGGCAGGGAAGAGGAAGTTTCAAAATTTGAAAATCCGCAAGCGTTGGATTCCAGTTGGACGTTTTGCCAATTTACCGGCGGCTTCCTCGTCGAGCGTTACAGATTGCGTTGAAGGTCCACGTGAGGTCTCAGTTTGTGCGGGACCATCAAAATTGGGATTGTGTCAAGCCAAAAGTATGGTAGGAATATCTCTGAGCCAAGGTTTTGAGGCACAGTTTTCGGGAGTTGTGCTGACGACGGATGGAGGAAACATCGTAACACAAGCCTATCCGCAGGCACGCTCAAAAGTGAGTTTAAGGCGTTGGAAAGAGCCTCCGTTAGGGTTAAGGTTCTTGTTCTTTTGCTTGCGGGTATTCGTCTTAGGTGGACAACTGCCCTTCAAGTTGTGCTTGCCAGTTTGGCAACTATGTATCCACTGTGGCACCGCCGAGCAGCCAGAAAAAACCGTGTTTCCCAAAGGCAGGCTTTTGATCTTTTGGTTGTTAATTTGCTGCCATTGGTGGTGATAGAGGAAGGTGCTAAAGCCCATGGCAATGGTGGAAGAGGAAGTGCTGGAACCTTCCACAATGGCTTTGCTAGAGGAAGGACCACCTATGCAAGAAGCAAAGCAAGCGATGGTGGCGATAGTGGAAGTCGAAGCAACTACCCCCCTCTTTATGGTTCGTGAGGAACAAGCGCTGCTTCTGCACTTGACAACGGTGCCATCTGGGGATGCAACTCAGGTCTCTTCTGAGGTGATGACTCTGAGTGATCATGTTGTGGCTACAGGTGGCCCGTTGGTGTGCAACAATCTGGCCAGAGTGCTCAGGCAGAGGCTATTATTGGCTAGATAGTGGAGTGGATTTTGATCTGCCAATCAGGGTGGTTTTTAAAGAAATCGTTGAGAAGCTCAGGGCTGAAAAAATAAGAGTCTCTAATGCAAGGAAGAAGATACCTGAAATGGAGAAGAATGGTGGAGATGGTGGTGAGAGTACTCCTGTTAAGGAAGTGGCCAAAAAGAAAAAAGAAAGGCAAAAGCCCAATGAAGGGCACTAGATCATCTGTTCGGCTGATGGTTCGTGGTCGGCGACCTGGTACTGCTGCTGGTATTGTCATTCGAGATGAACAAGCTGTTGAAATCCCCTCTTCACCATCATCTATGGAAGTAGCTTTTGATGAGACCATGGAGGAGGCGTTGATGCTAAAAGAGGTCTATTTTGCGTCTAGGGAGGATGGTTTAGGTTCTTCCTTTCCTAAATTTTCTTAATGCTTATACTTTCTTGGAACATAAGAGGTCTGGGTGACCTCAGACGGAAAAACGATGTTCAATTTTTTGTTAGTAAGTATAAACTTACTGCTCTTGTCTTGTAGGAAACCAAACTCCCCAGTTCTAGTCTATCTGGCGTGAGGGATGTTTGGGGTCCTGGAGCAGTAGATTTTGTGGGTATTGACTCAATTGGTCTATCTGGTGCTATTTGGATTTTGTGGGACCTTTATGTTTTGCTTTCTTTTTGTGTAGTTAAAAAATACTATTTTGTGCTTGTTGGTTTTGTGGGTATTGAAGCGTATTTTCAATGGGGTATTATGAATGTGTATGGTCCCCATGTTGTTGCTCAGAAAGAAAGTTTTATCTCAGATAGGACTGAAGTGATTTCTCAGTTTGACTTTCCGATCTATATTGGGGGGGATTTTAATTTTACTAGATGGCCGGAAGAGTGCTATTTTGGTGGGGTGATTACTTTGGCCATGCGTCTCTACAATAGATTCATAGAAACCCATGCTCTTATAGATTTACCCATGCAAATGCAAATTTTACTTGGACCAATGAGAGTATTTCTAATATGTTAATGTCCAAGATTTATATGTTCCTGGTGTCTACCGAGTGGTCTGAAACCTTTCCTTTATCATCTGTTAAAGCCCTCCGTAGACTTTCATTGGATCATATTCCTATTTTGTTAACTCTAAGCTTTGGTCGGGGGGCTCAAAACTTTTTAGATTTGAAATTGGGCAGTTATAGTAGAAGGAGGTTCTTGACCTTATCAAAAGTAGCTGGGAGAATTCTATCTTCGTTGGGTCTCTAGACTTCTAAATCCATAAGAAGCTCATGAATATTAAATATAAACTTATGGATTGGAAAAGAAAAAAGTACTTTTTTGTTAAAAAGAAAATTGAACAAGTGTTGAAAAATCATGTGGAATATCAATCTTCCATATAACAGAATCCCTGACTCTATTTTCTTTGAACTCTGTAGACTACTAAGGTTATTGGAGGAGGTCTATATTCCTCAAAATGCTGATGAGGAGGTAGTTTGGGAGATTGATAAAAATGTAATATATTCAGTGAAGTCTATGTATTAGTTGCTCTTCCATGATAGATGGAAATAGTCTAGGCTCGAAATAGCCATCACTTGGAAACGACTTCTACCTTTCAAAGTGTAAAGTTTTTATGGCTGGCGGTTCAAAATAAAGTTTTAACGGTAGATAATCTCATCAAGAGAGGAAAAATATTACTAAATATTTGCTTAATGTGTAAGGAGGATGGAGAATCTAGTGATCATCTTTTTCTCTATTGTCCTTATTCTCTTTGTATTTGGAGTTGGTTCTTTGTACAACTTGGGATTGCTTTTATAATGCCGCCTTCAGTTGCTGGAATTTTACAAAATCTGACATTTGATTTACCACAGACTGGGATTATTATTTAGCAAATTACTAGAGGCATCATTTTATGGGAAATCTGAAAAGAGAGAAACGTGAGAGTTTTTTATGGGAGGAGTATGCCTTTTGAGAAAATCTTGGATAAGATCTTGTATTCAATATGGCTATATCTTTCGGTTACTATAGTTGACTAGGATATATCAAAAGTGGATGTTAGGAGAAATTTAATTAATCTTTTCCACATAGGTTTCTTAAAGTGCAGACCTAAAGAAAGATGGGTGGCCCTGGCCTTTGGGATCTACAAGCTTAATTTTGACGGTAGTTCGTTTGAGAATCTGGGTCAAGCTGGTTTTGGCGGTGTACTAGGGATTGCCGTCGGAATGTTATATTTACGTATACAAGTCCACTTAGGATATGTACAACTAATTTTGCAGAACTTTATATTCTTTTTTACGGCTTGCGCATCTTTGTGGTGAGAAATTTGAGGTGGTATTGCATCCTTGAAGGGGATTATCTGAATGTCATTAGGTGGTGTGAGGGGGAACAAAAGGGAGTTCAAATCTTTGCTACTACAAATTTTGGACTTTTGTTCTATCTCTTCTTTCTCCTTTGGTCATATATATAGGGAGGCCAATGTCTCGGTTGACTCTTTTACCAAATGAGGCTCCTTCCATTCTGAAACTATTGTTTATGATTTTGTAATATCTTTCTAGCTTAATACAATTTCGAAACTTTTATAAAAAAAAAAAAAAAAGAGTAGCATCCTTATATAAACTTTTTCCTTTAAATAAATATATATATAAAATATTAACCGGTTGATATGTCATGTGTATTTTGATTAATTTATCTTAAAAAAAATGATTATCTTAGGAATCAATCCAAGGAGCCCACTTTCTAAAGGCCAATCCTGAAATTTATTTGTAGAGTCGCATGCACTTTCATATATGAACCCCACCACCAACTATGGGCTGCATCCCAGTGGATGTGAAAAGTTCCATCAAATTTAATTTTATAGAAGTATTTGGAGTCCGCCCGGTACTAACCAGAAGCTTGCGCCGCAGTAGTTTCAGCACCGCCCAAATTCACCCGAATTCAAAACCCTTCTGTTTACTGTAAAAGTCAGGGTTAGGGTTCTTTAACTTTCAGCACTGAGATTAGGGTTTTTCTGCCTGCATTCTCTGTAATTTGGGGTTCACTCGCTGCACTAAAGGAGCGAGTGTATGCAGAGGAGAGTGGCTTTAGTGTTGCAGGGTTTAGTTTTGAGTATAGAGGTTTTCTCAAGTTCTGGCTAAAGGGTTCAGTAGTGACTTATGGGAAATTAGGGTTTTTGAGTTCAAGTTATGGAGCATTTGGGAGCAGGGATGAGTTGACTGATGTACAATTTGTGAAAGATTTGCTTCCGTTGTTGGGTTTGAATTGTGTTTCTGCTCTGATTGAAATGCTGATTTTTTCCATTTTTCACTGCAAATTATGGTAGTCTCAATCTAAACATGTAGAAGGATTGCCACTGTATCAGCTCGAATGCTAGGGTTTCCATTTTTGTGGTTGAAACTCTGGCATTTTTCATGCTATCAACTGGAAGTTAGGGTATCTTGACTTCGTAGATGGAATGCAGCATTTAATGGTGGATATCAACGTAATGTTGCTGAGCGATGTCCATATCATTTCCAAAATTGGAATCTTCATTGCTCTGACCGAGTAGTTGGGCTTTATGTTTTCACAAATATTTAGGGTTTCAGCACTCTATTGATGGAGCAGGTTGAGACTGACATCAATAGAGTACTACAGGATCATCATAAGATCAGTTCAAATGTGAGAAGTGAAGAGGCAAAGATAGATAGGTTAAGCAGAGAAATCAAGGATTTGGAAGAGAGAGTGAGAATTGGCGAATCAAGCGAGCTTGATAGGCAAAGGATGCATAATTTACTGAATTATCAGTCCACTCTTATTATGCGAGCATCATCACGAACACAGCTCCTTCGTGCACTCCATGAAGACCTTCTTGTGCTCTTTACCAGGAGGAAGCAACTTCGACAAACTGGTATACTGATGTGGATTTTGTTTGTTTATTTTTTATTTATTTGGATTTGTGTATTCGATTAAGTAGTTCCATGACAATAGCAATTATGCTTAATTTTTACAATTTAAGTTATTCTCTTTAATTTTTTACAGTTGCTTGTTGGGTTTGTCAATCAGTTTTGTAATACAGTAGCTTGATACTTTTGTTTCTCTTTCTGAATATCTTACTCTTAGTCTTTTTAGAGTCATTTGAAAAGTTCAATTAACTACAGAAGGAATTGATGTTTTAGTATGCTATAAACTTATTTATTCTTCAGCACCATGTTCATCCTGAAAAAGGGCTTATTCTAACTGTAAGAGAAAGGCTCAATGTCCCAAATTATCATCACCATCATCATTCCAGCCTTATCCCAACTATTTGAGGTCAGCTATGAATCTTGTTCCTGCTTAACCGGTGTTGTTCTAGGTTGATGCTGCACATGATCAGACTACCAAAGTCTACTTTCCCTCGTCTTATTGCCTATTGGAGCTATCCCTAAGTTCCAACAGATGTATTCATTCAGAATTCTGTCATTTCTTGCCTTGCCACTCATCCATCTCACCATTCTCATCTCAACTATACTCATTCTATGGTTATGTTGTTTTTTGACTGCACAACATTCTGTCTCATAAAGTATGACTGGTCTTACAGCCGTCCTATAGAACTTCCACTCCAGTTTCATTGGTATATGACAATCACATAAGAATCTGGAAGCGCATCTCCCTTTAGTCCACCCACCTCTAATTCTATGCGCGACAACTTCTTCAGTCTCTCAATTCTCATGGATTATCGACTCAAGATATCGAAAATAATCCTACGTACTTCTTGATGTCTCAACTTGTCAAAAGGCCCAAAAAAAGGTCCCCCTGATAGTGGAAGCAATTGTATTTGTTTTCCCAAGAATGTCTATTATCCCATGGTAATGGAATAGAATCTGGTCTTGGAAAATGCAACTGTTAGAGTAGGGGGTTTATCATATTAGGAGGTGGCCATTTGGTTTGCAAGCCAAAACGAGTAAGGGAGATGGTGAAGCAATGGAAAGGAATGTTTGTAAAAAAGTTAAAGCAAATGACTTTATCCTTCTTGTTGCAACCTGATGCATACTGTAGGGTAGGAGGGTTGAGAAGCACTCAATTGCAGAATGAGGAATCCCAAATACTGGATCCCAATAAGGTTGTGTACCTAACTAATACAAAATAGGCGCGTAGAAAAATTGGACAAGTGCGATTAATAAAGCAAAAGTACACCGCAAGATTTCAAGATTTACATGGTTCCCCCTAAAGGGGCTGTTTTATTGTTTCGGGTAACATATGGTATACCTCTCTCCAAACCTTGGTAGAATCCTCTCCGATTTCCCCTTCTAAACACATTGACCCCATCCAACAACATCGCCAATCAATCTTCGTCTTTTCCATTGTTACCTAGAGAACTTTGAGAGCAATTGATGCTCTCTCTCTAGAAAAAGGAAATTAGGCAAACTCAAAACCCATGGCAAAGGAAAACTACCTCCCTCTCTTTTTCTTTTTTTGTAATTAAACTACCTCCCTCTCGTAGATGCCATGTTTCTTTGTAAAAGATTTCCTTTCTCTCTCACTTGGAAGCCCAACCACTCTCTTTCTTCTTTCTCTCTCTCTAAAAGCCAAATTCCATGACCCATAATAGAGTAACCACAAAAGGATGTGTATTACCTTTCTTTGATCCCCCCATATATAGAGAGAGCATCACGAGGTTGTTTGACAACTAGAAATTTGTTTGCCAAAGGGAGAAGTTACTTGAAGGCTGTAGCAATTCCTAGTTTGGCAACCACAAATACTATTATTAAAATGAGGAGTTAGAAGCCTACGTTTTTAAAATATGAGAAATTTTGTCTTCCACCCCTCCCATGGAAAGTAAATTTCTCAAAAAATGAGAAAAGACAACTTCCTCATTTTATGGAACATTTGGTCATTTTGAAAACATTGGATCTATCTTCATCCAATTTTTGTTTTTTCCAAAATCGGATCGAGTGGAATTCGGAAAGTGTGTGCATCTCATTGAGGCACATTAAATAATTAAACAAAATAAAATGTCCGACCTTTACAATTTCAAGGGTGTTTTGGTCATTTTAATTTTTTAGAAATACGTATATATACTTTTTAGCAGGTGGACTAGCGTGAGAAGTACAAAAGCGTAAAATTTTAGCCCAGTCCAAATTATGGGATGTAAAATAAAATTGAGATACTCACCATGCTCTTTAACTCTCCAATCAAGATCCAACGATTGAGATTCATGGTGTTTGATCAATAGTGTTGCAGGTGAACTATATTTTTTGAACATGTGTTGTAGGTGAACTATAATTTAGACTATTTGGTCATTTTGAAAATTTTAGTCCTATCTTCATCCATTTTTAACTTTTTTTCCAAGATCATATCAAGATATGCACTCCTCATTGAGGTGCACTGGTAAAAAGTATTTAAAAAATATTTCAACAAAATAAAGACCAAAATGCCTCTCAAAGTTTCAGGGTCGGTCCGGTCATTTATTTTTTGAAATATTTTTTTTAGATTTTTTAAAGGTGCGTGAGGGTAAGAACTATAATCGTTTAAAATTTTAGCTGAATTTGATACATAAGAAAATAAAATTACAATACTCATACATGCTCTCAACCGTCTAATCAAGTTTCGATGGTTTAGATAGAGTCTATCCATTTTGTTCGTATTGTGGATGAGCTACGGCCTCTAATCAATAAAAAGTTCAGAATATTCCAGGTTAAACTAAACACAATTTTTCAGAATCCCTAGAATTCCAGACAGTTTAACCAAATATAGTATTTTCCACTACCAGGTACTCAAATTTCTAGAGTCCAGATTCAGACTTTGAGACTGCTTATTCACTTATAAATTATAAAAAATATAGAAGCATAAGAAATTCATTTTTTGGAAGGGTAACCAAGAGAAACGTATTCCTTGAGAAACCAAGCTTATTGTGGTTCTATCCCCTTGGCTTAGGTTTGTTTGGTTTCGGCCTTGATGGATATGCCTTTTCCACAAAATGCCTTGCCCGCATCTCCTACATTTTGAGCGGGCTGTCCTATTGACCCCTTCTTTTAACATACTATAAAACACTGTTTGTTTGCCGCATTTACATTACGTGGGGGGGGGGGGGGGTTATTTGGAACTCCCAAAGAGGGGAGCACATGGGAGCCTTGACCGACTACAGAATATAAGGTATTATGCCCTGTAGTGGTTTCAAAGCCTTTGCAAACTTACTACTACGGTCAGTGTTTTAAAAAATGGCCCAAGCTCAGCGTCTAGGTGCCCAAGGGGCCCAGGCTGCCTCGCCTAGGCTTGGGAGGGCGTATACAAGCGCCAGATCCTGGGCGGGTGCCCAATGCCCAGTCCTGGGAGGGTGCCCAGGAACTGAGCCCCATTTCAGCTGGAAACGATAGCCCTTGTAGGGAAATTTGGGGCTTTTTGACCCATCAAACTGGGGAAAAAGGTTGTGTTCTAAGCCCCCCTACGTGGAAAAAAAATTCAATCCTAAGTAAAATCAACCAAAATTGTTGCTTTTGCAGGTCTCTTTGAATCGAGAAAAATTGTAAAATTTGAATAATCATCCCAAAGCTTGGCCAATCTTATTGGAATTATTTTTAGGGTGCTAGTGAGGGTACTAGTAGACTTTTTGATGAAAAACCTAAACAATAATCTCCTCTTTCTTTTCTTTTGAATTCCATTTTATCTTTTATATTGCATCATTTTGTATTGGGCTTATTGGAGACTTGGAGTCTATTTGTATGATGATTGTATGTCATTATGGAGTTTAAAGCTTTGGAGACTAACACGAATAAGGACTGTTTATGTTTTTCACTAATTTTTCAATGATTTGAAGTTTTGAACACGTTTCAACATTCATGCACATAAATTTGCATAAAATATTAGTTAGAATACACATAAATGCAAGAAAATACAAAATTAACACAAATATCTACATATATGTGCATTTGGACTGCACATGTGCATATTTCTGAAATTCTTTCACCTCAGGGTGCCTGAGGTTCTGGTCGCCCACCTAGGTGCCGGGTGCCTTACGCCTGGCCAGCTCCCCAGGGGCTGCCTAGTGTTTTTTGAAACTATGAGTACAGTAAAATTGGTATTCTAGCTGATATCTTGGTATTCTGTTCCAAGAGTGACTTAGATGGTGAAGATTAAAGATCTTGCCAATACTATCCCTCTGGGCACCCTAATAGATCACATGTATTATTTGAATTATTTAGAATTCTTCTGTGTCTAAGTACATATTTATCTCTAATTCTCTATTTAACTTCCAAAAGTCAGAGATATCCTCTATTACACCCAAAAATATTTTGGAAATGTATCAGGTTAGGCAAGTATGGAAACGGAAGAGGCGAATATAGCTTTTTGTGCCTGTTGATTTTTCCATTCTTTGTTTCTACTTACTAGGTTTTCTCTATAACTGCATTTGATGTTTCTTTTTTGGTTCAGTATGAAAGGATTTTTGACCACTCACTGCTACTAGATTTCTGTGTACTTAATGATGTATTTCCTTCTTAGCAATTAAAGAAATTAATCAAGCAGTTTTACTGATTAAAGGCAAATCGCTAAAACTGTCAATTGTTGACTTTGTAAAGCTATTAGTAGCAGCTAATGTTGATTGGTGTTTGGCTTTCCATATCCTCAAACTGACTTGCATCTTTTAATCAGATACTACAGGTGGGTCTTCTGTTGATGCAATGCCTAATGTTTCTCTCAGCTCTGGGTTATCAAGTGGAGATGATGATAATCAAGAGTTCCCTAGCGACTGTTCATTGCCTGTGTCATTGGATATTTTGAGAATGAATGATGATCACAATGAAAACTTGGATGAAGTGACCACTGAGCAGGAGCAACTACCGCTAAGTTTGAAAATGCTTCAAATTAATATGAATGAGGATGCATGCTTGACTCAAGATGATGGCGGTGCGTATGGGGATCTCCAATATAAGAATAATATCCTTGATAACATTGCAATGAGCATTTTAGATCCAAATACCAATGTTGATAACATTTTTAAAGAAGCAATGGAAAATTCCGAGTTCCCCTGTGAGGATAGTGAAGGTAATTATGTTTCTAAATGCACCTGGTGTCTTCAAAGTTAACTGCTTTACCTGCTTTCTGCTTGTTAATTTTGGTGCTTATTAACCTGTTCCACATCCTTAGAATTGGGCTTCTACAGTATGGTAAGGTTTTTGATGCATTGTTGTCAAACACTATTTCAGGTTCAAAAAAGGTATCTAGGAGAACGGGGAAAGTAACTTACCGTAATTTACCAAGGCGTTTGACTGTGGACTTTGACGAAAGCGGCAATCCTACCGGCCCAAATGCTGGGGGCTTTAAAAGATCAATTAATTCATATGTCTGCCATTTTTTGCCTGTCAACTTTAAGCAAATTGGTGATGTTCCTGTTGAAGATTACAAGGCAGTTCTGAATGTGTTGACGGTATGTAACTTGCATGTTGGTGCTATGTAACATGGAAAGCTCTAATGTGATAATAATATTTTCTGATACAATTGTCTTTACTTTTATCTTGTCCAGGAAAGATATAATTTTGACCTTAATCGGAGCTATACGCGCAAAAAAATCTCATCTTGTTATCGACAACACAAGTACAAGCTATTGGTCCAGGTCAAGAAAGACTTTGATAGAGGTGTTGAGCCACAAAAACCATCCTATGTTAAACAAGAGGACTGGGATGCATTTGTGGCTAAGACCAAAGATGAAGAATTTGATGTGAGTAATCTTATATACATATAGAACAATAATATATGCAGAAGAATATATAGTTTTGTTAAACATTTGTTTTGGGAAGAAAACTTCTGTTTTGCATGACTTGCTCTACGTATACTACAGAGGATCAGTAAGAAGAATAAAGCCAGCAGGAGTCAACAGAGTTCTCTTAACCGCAAGGGTCTCTTGGGTGCCTCTGTCCATAAAAGGAAGCTGGTGAGAACATAGCCCTACCAGCTGGATTGAAATCTGTAGTTATTTCATGATTAGTTTCTTAATACGTGTGGTTCTTGAATGTGACTGTGGACTGCAGAAAGGATCAGACCAAAGTGATATGGTGGATATTATGTGGTCAAAGGTACACAAGCCCAAGCGAGGTGTGTTATTTTTTTTATTTTTTTATTTTGGGTAAGTCAGTGGGGATTTGGGCCCCTACCCGTTTTTCATTAATAAATAAGAATAGTACAAAAGGATAAAGAGAGGTGTGTTATATTTCTCCCTTCAAATAGTTGTATTGGCTTAGTTTTTCATTTACTTGTTCTCCAAAGATCTTTTCCCCTTCCTAACTTTATTCAAAGTGTAGTTAGGGAGGGGTTGGATGTGTTAAAATCAGCTATTTTGAGTAGAATAATTTCTTACTGCATGAAGCCAGCCATTTATAGCTTTAACTCCCTGCTTAGAGTTTTGGCTATAATACTATGTGGTTATTTATGAACGGGCAATTTTTATTGGTGGTCATGGCAAGTTTCTCTTAGAGTACTAATTTTCGAGAAAAACGTTTCTATTGGGTTACTAGATTCCTGCTGAATATGGGATGTAGAGACTGTGGAAATGGAACAATGTGGGTCATTTTTCAGTCAAATCCGTTTTGAAATTTATGCTCTATGTCTTCTTGTTTGGATGGCCGTCCGCTCAAGATAATGTTCTCACCATATTCCATCTCTAAAGATGTGAATGCTAGCTCCCTATGTTGTCTTCACATGCACTTTGTTGCTATTTCTCATGGGATATGTGTTCGTATGCAAGTGTGGGCTTCATTGTCATATACCATATTGTCAGACCGTTCCATTCTATCTCTAGTATAAGGCGATACTTTGCAAGTCAGCAGCTGATGTTTGAGGCTCTGCATGTCTTTAAATGTGACTCTCTTATATTCGACTGTTAAATGCTTCAACCGTGCTCTTTGTGCAAGACAATGAAAAACGTGAGTTGCATACAATCCATAGAGATACATAATTTTCCAGATAGATGTCTATTTCCCATGAATATTGTATTCTGTTGGTTTTCTATTTCATTTGTTGAATTTATTAGGCTTATTGACATGAGCTGTTTGCTGATGTTCTTACGTACTGGTTTCCTTTACCTTTGTTCTAAGGTCGTCCGAGGAAGTTATTAGCAGCTGTGGAAGAAGACCATGATGTAAGATTTGGTATTTTCTGATTTACTTCCAAGTAGTCCATTGATTATATTGTTACAGTGATGAAGATAACCATTTCAATAGTATTAGTAGTGCTAAAGAGTAAGATCAATAATGATGATGATGATATTGATTAAAATAAGGAAGAGTGTTGGATACTAGTACTGAGCTTCCTACAGTCGCTAGCAATAGCATCACCCAAGCCATCAACTGTAAGGAAGGAACAGCTGGGGAGTGTCTTTCTGCTGTTCAAAATAATAAAAAATTTGACTGAGTTGAGCAGAGGAACAACATATCCTCTTTTTTTTGGACTTTCAGAGGAGGAACAACATACCCAGCTCCACCCTTGACATTGGTTGGTAAGTGTGATGCTAATAAACTGAAGAAACTCAGGTGCTACCATTGCATATGAAGCCTTATAATAATGTCAAATTTGGCTTTTGTTTGAAGCTTTTTCTATTTTAATTTTCTATCAGATAATTAATTATTTTATACATTGGTTTTATGTTAATAACAGTTCTAAGCTTTTTGCAAGTACATATGTTTCTAAATTCAGATTAAATATTTTAAACATGGCAGGAAAATAACTTTTGAACTGTTTTCCATGGGGTAGGCTGTTACTTAACTCTGGTTAAGTTTACTATGAAAATATATGAGCCATTTTCTTTTTAGTGTTTCAGTTTGCGTTGTTCTTGCGTGCATGCATGTAACCTTTATTGGCACTCTGTCCTAGATTCATTTTCGAACTTTTGCCTCAGAATCTAAGTCCTCTTTTCTTTGCTTTGCAGGTCGTGGACAATAACCGTCTAACTACTAACCAAGAGGTTGTTGAATAACAGGTTTAAAGCATCCATCATTTTTTAGCTAATATCTTGGTAGTGATTGTAGAAGTACAGTCATAATAGGACTCGTAACGTGCATTTCATGTGTTAAAATGTCTATGAGACATAAGTTTGTAACATCTCACTATTTGTAACATCATTTGTAGTCAATCCATAAGCTACTCGGTTTGCAATTGTGTGGGAATATGTATCAACTGTGCACTTCATATCATACAACCTAAGTTCCCAAAATGTACGAAAATCTGCCCTAGTAGCCAGCTAGCTAATTTGTTTGCCGTTATGATTGTCAAAGGTCTTGAAGCATCTCTATGTTGGTGGGATAATATAGGGTCCATCTGCAACACAGTCTCTTTTAACTGTTGCAATTTAGTGGAATAAGCTTGGTGTATATGAGGTTCATATGCCATTTTGTATTTAATAGATTGAACTCTTTTTAATCATGCTAGAGGCTAGATCTAATGGTCAATAGTAGTTGGTTTCTTTAATGTTCTTGGTTATTATTACTGAATTTGGGTGGTGAAACCCAACATGGAAAGAAAAATCATGGTTTCATGATTAGCTGGGGTTTTTCATGAGATACAGTATCCTTTCGTGGCAAATTTCATCAGAGATTGAAAAATTATTGTGGGTTTCAGTTTTTCTTTTGCCATTTGTTTCAAGTTAATATAGGGTGTAATTTTGTTTCTTATGTGCGTATAAAGATTGCCAGTTCTCTCATATGACCGATGCACTCAAGTGGCTGTGTTGATTTTCTTATCCATATGCTTCTCTTTAGTAAGGATTGTTGTAGGCGATTTGCAAAGTCCTTAAGGCCTGTAGTTTGTGATTTGACAAGAGCTGTGGGCTTGTGAACCAGGATTTCGGGTCTCTCCGACCCATGAAGACTTATTCAACTAATGATGCAACCCTTCAGTTTGAATATTGGTACGATTGACTTCCCTTTCTCGTTTCCTACATTTCTAATGCTTTCCCATCTTTAAGTAGTTCTGTTTGGAACTTTGGATGGATTAACTACCTTTATGTAGTTGAATGCCATCAAAGCGGAGCATGCAGTTGGCCTTTTTATGTTTGTTTATTGACACAAGTGTTCCAAAATAGATATATGTAATTTTTTTTAAGATCATCTGTATCTAAACACATGTGGAAATGTACTCGTCTTATTTGGATGTATACTGTTAAATTTAAACGGCGCGTGCTATTGTTAATCTGGGCGCGTGTATATATGATGATATGGATTGGTTACCTCAACTTTTTTAGGGCCTTATGCAGGAATTCAACGTGACGTCATTCTATGAGTTCGGGCCATTTTATCCCTGCATTTGCACTCTCCCTTAATTTTATTTCTGTACCTTCTGTGGATATGTTTCCATGTCCATTGATTTGAAGCTGCTATTTCATTGTACAGACATCTCATTGATCCACCCGCCCCCCCCCCCCCCCAAAACAATTGTTGGGAATGTAGTGTGTCTTAGTTTTGATAAATGTAGCCGTCCCCAAGAAGCCAGCATTTCAATGGTTGACAAGATGTCTTCAAGATGGCAAACAAGTTGTACATAGACAATTGAAGGCTGTTGTTGATTGAAGAATCAAAGGTGCGCCAATTTGGAAGGAAAACAACAGAGAGAGAGATAAGAAAACTGGCCTGAATGTTGAGAGGGGTGAACCTTGGCAAGAGCCATCCTCACCAAGCTGGGGGTCTTTTATCAGCCAATGAGAGGAATTAGAGTAAGCTCAATGTGATTGTTACATAAATGTGAATAGTTGAAAATTGATTGAGCCATGCCTTTTTTATGGCCCGTTGTTTCTTGATTGGCTTTTCCTTTATTGAGTCTTGATTCCGTTGACTGTTGAGTGTGAAGCTGTGAATTCATGGCTTGGAGGCAGCCTTTCGGTCTGTATTTTCTTTCCTGATTTGCCTGGTTGGTATTTTCTTCTTTGGACTCTTCAGTCATGTTCTTTCTTTAGTGTTTTATCAATGAGTCTTTTTGTTTGGTGCCATATCAATGTGTCTATTATAAATTTTAGACGACTCAAAAAACAAAAAAAGAAGCAAAGCCAAAAGGTAGAGCATTATTTATCAAAAAGTAGAGGAAAAAAACAGAGCAATGGGTGGTCAGCTTGCCCAGGTCCCATCTGACGAGATTAATCTTAATTCGATGTAATTGTTTTTCTTTTTAGAATGTTAACTCGGTATGGAATTCTAGACGTTTGTGGCGCTTGCCACCCTGATTACTTGCTCTCCTAGAGCTGATGCCTGCCTAATTTTTTTTGGATGTAATTGTGGAAGTTACCTAAGAGATGTGCCCAAGTTCCTCAATCATCTCCCTTCTAAAATTCTGCAGCTATTAGTGTGGTCATAATATTTTTTGCATGTCTACTTGGAAGTGTCTTTATTTACAGGTGATCCTTTGTTTCCTTCGAATCTGAGTACCAACAATCAGGGTTCTAATGATATTTTTATGCCTTTTTCTCGATACTTGGGTAACATACAAAAAATGTTGTACGTGCTCTACTAAGAAAACATTAGAACTTTAAGAGGCAGGCTTAGAAGTTACTTGTATAGTGGGCTATCACTGGGTGTTCTACCTCCTTCCTAACAACCGACCACCTCCGACCACTTTATCTGAAGCAAT
>NW_006500340.1:1289650-1316719 GCF_000471905.2 Amborella trichopoda | reverse complement strand
CATGTATGTAAGACCTGATTTTTCTCCTTTTATATGTATGTATGTATATGACTGTGCATGTATGTATGTATATATCCACGTATGTATGCATATAAGAACTAATTTTTCTCTTTTGGTAGTTAATTCTAAGATCCAATTCACAGGTTTCACTTTATAATTTGCAAGTTCTATAATATTTACACTCTCACACATCTATTATCCCTTTCTTAGTTGTTGTTCCTGAACTTCATCTCTTTTAGATCTGGTTCCATTTGATAATAAAATTTGTAATGGCTATTATTTATTGATGTGTTATGCTTGCCAACAGTTTTTTACTTGATTTGTTTTGTTCATTCTTGAATAAGCAATGATTCTTTCTCTAACTTTTTTACTAGTAAATAAATTTGAGAATTATATAATTGTTATGTCATTGAGTGGTTTATACTTGGTTTAAAATTAGGTATGGATTTCTGTCAATTATTCAGTAATCAATATGGATTACTTGTATAATTTACTTCTGAAATGATCAGGTTGTTTTTTTCACATTTTGGTTTGAAATTTTGAATTGCAAGTGACAAATTTTATTTTTCCTGTTTTTGAATTTTGATGATATTTTTGTTTTTCTAGAGTGCACGTGGCGGAAGGGATCGTTCACAGAGTGAGTATACACCAAGGTTTGAAGAGCGGGAAAGTTTTGGTTCAGGCACAAGAGGTGGTCTAAATGATACAGGAACGTCTCGGCATCTTTGGGTTGGGAACATATCTCGCCATGTGACCGAGAATGCTTTAGCGGAACAATTTTCTCGGTTTGGCGAGTTGGAGAGTATTGCTATGTACCCCGAACGCAACTATGCTTTTGTTAACTTCAGGAGAGAAGAAGATGCGGCACTTGCCTTAAGAGGCCTTCAGGGGTTTCTCATTGGCAACTTGGCAATGAAAATAGAATTCGCAAAGGGGGTTAGTTTTGATATGTTTGTCCTTGTTTTGATGTATGGCTATCTTACATCACTTGTACGGTTGTTCCTTAGGCTTCTTTGCTTTAGCTTATTTGTTGGTTCCTGCTTTATTCATGATCCAACCTTTTTTGCCTGGATAGCACATTCAAAGACGCAACTCGCATTTCATCTTTAATTTAGTGTATTAATAACACATCGGAATGCATACTGAGCAACTCGTAGATGTAAAGGACAATCTGATGAGATTTTGAAACATAAAGGAATGATGTAATGCATGAATTAGAACTGAAATTTACTCAGCAACCATAACAGATTTTCACAGTAATTGCAGATGACAGCATAACATTCATGGTGGGTTACTGGCTTGGTCATTTTCAATAATGTCTTCTGCGGTTTCATGGATTAATCTCTTTTGAAGTTACTAGTTCAAACAACATAACATGTCTTGTATAAGTTTTGATGCTAAGTGCGAACTAACTATCCCTAGCATGTGGTATCAAAGATGAATGTCAATCAAACACAATGAAGTGTGCCCAGATTCCAATTTTAACTGTTAACAAATTTAAATTCAATAGAATCTGAGCAATAGTGCACACTGATGTTACATATTTGTTCACTTTGTTTCTTATTATTTAGATTAAATTTTTAGCCGACTAACATGACAATGCTCCTATCCAAAATGTCATGTTTCACCAATGTAACAATCTATCCGAGGTTAATGCATGAGAAAAGCTTTAGAGTTTTAAACTTTCTGGAGTGTTAAGCTTATTTGTGTGATGAGCACAAGAAAATCTGGCAAAAGCTTGAGGATAAAGAACATTAGTGGCATGAGCACGCCACAAGCATTTGTACTGCACCAAGACTTTTGATGACTGCTTCATACTTAATGAATTTGGTTAAAAAGGAAATTTACTTTCTATAGATTGCATACAGATTGCAGAAAAATGGGGCATATATTTCCCAGAAAATGGGTTGAGTACGAAATGAAGATCTTGCATTTTCTTTGACACATGAAGGATTTATTACTGTATTTTACTATAGCACCAGCAACATGGATTGGACCTCCCCTCATGCAATGGAATGGTTAAACTTATTATAATGATTGGGTAAACATGTTATTTCAGAGAGTTATATTTGCAACATGGACACAAGCACTTATAAAACAAGTATGGAAGAATCCAATCACTTCTGACTTGATATGGTGTGGGTGTATAGAAACATTTTATGTGGTTTCATTGGACAACGTGGGCGGATTACATTGCAGATTATAGTTCACTATTTTCTCAACAACGTGTAACTATGTATCAAATGTCATTAACATCATGCATCAGATGGCATGAAGTGGTCTTACTTTCTTACAAGTCACTGCATTTAGCGAAACATTATATGTCACCTTTAAGAGTGGCTAATGATCCCACACCTCTCCATATTACAAACCATGCTTATATTCCCAGGTTATGATCACAGTGGAATCATCAGATACGCTATTCAAATCCTGCATATTAAAAAAGAAATGTGCCATTAAATTAAAGCTCATCTTTTTAATGCTTATGCTTCTCCATTCTCATAATGACCTTCTAATGGGGTCACGACGATTAGATTGTTCCCATTCCAGAAAGATGTTCTTATGTGGATCTACTTGTCTATTAATAATCAGCTGGTGGGTTCATCACATAATGATCACAGTAACTTGTTACATGGTCTTAAGAACCTCATCTTACATTATTGGATATGTTGACATGTTCTTTCAGTTCGCCTCAAATACAATTCACAGACATGGAGTTAGTTTATGTAATTTCAGCTGGGCTTAAAGCTCATTTTTTTCAGTAGGGCTCCACACGATCTGCAGAAGTTTTTTTTTTCAACAGGATTAAAGCTCATTTTGATTGGATTCATAACACACTTCCTTGCTTTGGCATATAGGCGTTGGTCCTTATCCATCATGTGCTGCTGCTGTGCACTCCGATGTCCAAGTGCTTATGTCATTAACTTTTAGAAATAAATTACTGATGGTAAAATTACTATTAAAATAAATGAAAATAAGTACATGAACAAGAAGACAACTCTAGATGGATTCTCAGTGATTCAAGTGGCCTCTATAACCAACTATCCTAACAGTGGTTTTTTAATGAAAGAACAATGGAAATCAACAATTTCTCACATGATACACTTTGATTGATGAAGGCACCAGTCTCTACATTTGCTTCCCTCAAAGTATAATGAAAGGAAAGGATTGGGAAAAGGGTGGTATCCACAACCTCTCGCTGAATATCATAGCGAGACTCTCGGGAGAATGCTAGACCACTCGGTAACATTGAGGCTGTTACTATCAACTATAATTTGGGTCTCATTTCTTATGGGCATAACCTTAGACCCGAAGTGAAGCTCTTGCCTCCACCAAGGAAGTATTACAGAAGTCTATCGGGACTGAATAATCCAACAACATATTTCGTTTTGCCTCTTCAATAAATTACCAATCCCCCCCCCAGCCTTTTGGATTAATTACTTTGAAGAGAAAAGCCATGACATTTGATGATACGGAATCCATGGTTGTTGTCTAGAGGAGAGTATCTGATGGTGTGCTTTGTTCAACTATCATTTTAGAATACAGTTGTCTAAAGCAAAGTTGATGTGTTAACTGGAATCCAACAATGATGAGCCTTATGTGATGCAGATGATTTGCTGTTATTATTCAATCGTCGAATGTTTTACCACATGAAGGAGTTCAGCCTGTTGACTCCTATGGCCTTGTTTTGCATTTATATCTGACTAAGCAGGTCTTTGGTATGTGAGAACCTTCTACGCTATAAAAATGGTTATTGTTTTCTCCAACAAATAACTTAATTTTAAGTGACTATGGTCCATTCAAATAATGTTTGAGCATGGTGGTCCTATCAACTTCCTGTATGGGATCTAGTAACATGTTGCATTTGTAATGGGAAAAAAATGGTTTTCTTTCTCTTTGAGCACTAATTAATTTTTAAGTGTTTATGGTTAGATTATCTTTATGGTGTTTCTGTAGCATCAGCTCTCTTTATGGGATCTTGTAATGGCACTGTTGGATTCCCCTGGTCATTTGAGGTAAAATTAATACAATTTATACTAGAAGGCATACTTTGGATTTAATGTTTGAGTCTTTGCGTTGGGGCAGAAAATGACACAATAAGTGAATTGTTGCATTGTGCTTTCTAGAAGAGTTTGGGAGGATGGTTGGTGCCTCTTTAGAGTCCATAGACTGGAGAAAAAGGGCATTGGGTAGGAGTTCCCTCTCTGAAGGATTGAGTTGCGTGGAGATGAAAGCAAGGGAGATGCATGGAGTTTATTACCTTTCAATTGTGGAAATTTTGAAGGGAAATAACTTAATGGCATTTAAAAGAATTAATACTCTTCTGTGAAATTGACCAAGAGGGGAAGACAATCGAATGACCAGTACGTTTTTGTTTATTGGTAGGCTAAAAAACGGAAGATTGTTCTTGATTGGTCTTTTGGGTTCATTCGTAATCCTGGAGATTTGGAGCCCTTGGGCAATTGGCTATATCAAGCCCTGCGGTGATGATGCAAGCAAAAGAATCATGGTCTCAAGAGGATTGGGGGAGACTCTAAATACAAGGACATGGTCTGCAACTTAGTTTGTGGAAATGTCTTCCATTGCATTTTGCATGTGTATATTGGCATGTAATTGCATGCTGCATGCACGTATTTTTTGGGAACCTAAATATTATGTCCCTGTCTTGATGGTTTTGTGAATATACTAATAAATTTCAAGTACTTATATTCTTTTATGAAATTTGTTTTTTTTTTTGGGGGAGACGGGGGGGATTTGGAATGATGCTTTCTCTAAAGCTTTAAACGTGATGTTTTCTGAGCTGATTTATGTCTTTGTATAGTTTTGACATTTACAGGATTAATAAATTAGCTATATTCTATGTGTTCCAAGAAAGATTATAAATCTTGTCTAATGCATCAGCACCACTGCCTCCGATTTTTTTTCTCGGTTAACTTAGAACTCAACATAAATAACTATGGATCTGAATTTTCACCGCATAGATTAAAAGGAAATAACCTTTAGCATTTTCCATAGAAAGTGTTCTTAGCTTTAATGAGCATATTAGATTAGAAAGAAGCAGCATGGAATACCAAATTTTCAAGGTATTGCAGTCCCATTTTTTTCTCAGAGCTAACCAACATATCTAGTGGTATATGGATTGTAGCACACATGTTTCACGATACATACACATTGATATTGGATAGGTTATAAAACATTTACTTGTAAATGCTATACATCAAACTTGCCTTGGATGCAGACAAATGGAGACATATGTACAGGTAGATTAACCAGGTGAGAGAGATACTCTAAACTGCTGAGCAATTAAAAAGAGAAAAAAAAAAAGAAAAAAAGAAAAAAAGAAAAAAGAGAGAGATACTTCAAACTCCCAGGAATCTCTACATACACCTATCCTGGTTATTTCATAGCATTCCCCTGTGAAGGATTGCTCCTGCACCACTATAGGGGCCTATGAGCAATTTAACAACACTGGTCTGGGTCAATCAGTCTGCCTGGGAACTGGGCCTAAATGCAGTCAATTTGGATGGTGGGAACCCAGTTCCCATTGTTGCATGTTAACCTGTATCATAGGGAGGAATGTATGCACAATAAGCTCTACGATAAGATATTAATACATGGAATTTTTAAATGGCATTGCAATAAAAGGCTGAATTTTCTGGCCATTATTACAGTGGAGACAGACCTTTCTTAATTTACATATAGAAAAAGGTTATTATTAAGGATACATAATGGAAGAACTACAGATGTTTGAGCTTTGGAATTACTAAATATGCTTTAAATAACTTTGAAATAGGATGAAAAATGTTGAAAGGCTCACCAGCTACTTGAATCAGTTCATGGATAGATCAACTGGCTTGTGAGAATCCAAGAACCTTTGACTTGGTATCTTTCCTTGTGTGAAATGGCATGGTGCCAGGTTCAGCAGCTAGCTTTTTGGGTCTACGATCTCAAGTATTGAATGTCTACAAATACTGAAGATTGAAAGATATATGCAATTCTGCACATTCTGGTCTTTCTAGTGCAAAAAACAAGGGCACTTTGCATGCTTGATGCTGAACCCAGTCAGAAGCCCTTGTTCTGTGTCTTATTTCTTCTTTTGAGAAGTGACAGTATAGTTAGAAAAGCAAGTATAAATATCTGGTGATGGGATTAAAATTCATGTATTGAATTACCTACCTCTTAATTGGATTAACAAACATGAGTATTAGCTGAACTATCCACCATATCAGTGACATTATTATGGAGTTGCCTTTGCAAATGGGGTTTGATGGGGTTTAAAATTATAAATAAAGCTCCATCATTAGAAGCTTTGAAGACCTATTGGTTGCAAAAAGATAACATCACCAACATCTATTTCATTTCATGAATTAAATTCTTTGTAAGAAAACAACATCATCAAGCATTGAAGCATTAAACTAAAGTCTTTTCTTTTCTATAATGCTTTGTGCGTGAATTATTCTTAGACTTGAACTAAGCATATTCTTTATCATTATTCAACATCAAAACCAAGATGATGATTGGCAACAGGCAGTGATACTTTTTCTTGTTTCTTTTCCTTTTTTTCTCCTTAATTAGGATATTTGTTGAAGCATTTTCTGCAGGTTCACCTTGAATGCTTGCTTTGTGGAAAGACAAGATTGATGTATATAGCAGCTCCATTAAAACAGTTGGTACCATTATGTGTTTGCTAACACAAATTTCATTTCCTTCAATTTTAAAAAAGGTATGTGC
Source organism: Amborella trichopoda (assembly GCF_000471905.2). The sequence goes on along the minus strand of NW_006500340.1, from coordinate 1,309,987 downwards.
ATGTCAATGAAGTGCTCTTCATTACTAACCTGCAAAATTGAGTAAATACAGTGAAACCGATTTGGATGTTCAATTTTTGAAGGTTTGGTAATATGAGGGCTAGATTGGAGTATTGTGACATCAGTTGTTTGGAATGGGTTATATTTAACCTGAGAAATAAAAATACGGACTTACAATTACTATCATTTAACAGCTTGGGACTTGGGAATGTTTTTCTGGGTTCTCTAGTCTTCAACCATACTGCCTGTAAAATTGCATTCGCAATAGGCAAGTAGACAACTGCCAGCATCAGATTTATATTGGCTTATATGAATTCTATGGAAAAATCTTAATTATTTCAGACCAATTGTGTTAAGGTAGCAGGAAATTATGAATACCCCTTGCCGTGGGCTATTTGCAAGGTATTTAAGAAATTTTCATTTTTATATGAAGTGATAATGCTTGACTATATATAATAAGCAAGAGAATAGAAACGATAAGATCAGCACCTTCTGTGGCATCAAATCCTATAACCCACGGTATTCTTGGTGACATCCATATTTGCTGACATTTCAACCACCATTTTGCCTCCTTGGGATTGTGATTCATTTGCAAAATACAAAGTGTTTGACAGGAGATCATTAATATCTCAAAAGACTCCATATAGCCTTATGAATAGGTGAACGAATCATTTAACCTCTTGAATGGGAGCGAATCCAGGAAGCACTGCTAATTGAAAAATAACAGTCTGGAGATTGGTTGATTATGCCCTGAACTGTTAGTCATGTGATCAGGTCATACATGGTACTGATTAAGTAATTGAATTAATTATTGATCTGGGATAGCTGATCCATCACATTTAAACGTCAGCGATGATATATGGAATGGGAATTGCCAAACTGTGTTCTCATTCTGCTCTCTGACAATCATGAAGCAATCCATTCTATAAAAGCTGTAGCATAGGTCCTTCATTTATTTGGTGTATTTTGGGATCATGTCGGACTCAATTTGTTCATCATTGATTCATATGTAACCCCAAAGTTTAATTTTTGACTTAACTAACCATGGGTTACCGTTACATGAAGCATCTAAGGAAAATATGAGTTTGGGATGTTGGTTTACAATAACAAGTCCTTATAGAACTGGGAACCACAGGGTTGAGTGCTTGCTTCTGGTTAAGGCACTTGATGCTGATTTCAAATGGCTACATCACCCTATTTACTTTGAGGTTCCTGTGCAGCTTATTGGACATTTGCTTGGATGTTTTTGTCAAATCAAGGAGGTTTGACCTATTTCTTCTATTTGGATTGGAACTAGATCAAATTATAAATGATTGTGGGATTCAAGCCACTTGCCAAGTTTTGTCTATTTCTGCTTGATTTAGGATTAAAATGGGTAGGCAATGCCTAACAAACTTCGTTCTTAAGTAACTGTTTTGTCATATTTGTCCGCTCTTTCTGAGTTTTCTAGAATTTTCTTTCCGGTGTTTGCTTTGAAGCTTTTTGTTGAGTGAGGGCTAAAGCTTGGCTCTAGATATGAATACCATGTAGGCATTGTTTGAGGATATATTGAGTTCCTCGCGATGGGGTTTGTCTGTAGTAAGTTAGTTACTTTGGGTCATGGTTGCTAAGAACTTCTCCAATCTATTTATTTGTTATGGTTTATGAATAATTTCTTGCTGCTAACTGGTTAGATTGTGTTGTCCTTTGCATATACCACAACTAAACTTAATGTTACTTTTACTCTTCATTATCCCTCCTGATTTACCCAAAAATTTTTTTTAAAAAAAGCTTCATGCTACTTTTGTTGCTTGGATAGGCCAAACCCAGTCGGTGCTTATATGTCACTGGTATCTGTCCGTCTGTGTCTGCTGAAGAATTGGAGGCAAAATTTTGTAGATTTGGAAACCTTGAAGCTTTCAAGCTTGATCAGGAACGAGGCATGGCTTTTGTGGATTTTGAAAGGACCGATGCGGCCGTTGCTGCAATCGCAAGTTTAAATAGGAGGAGGATAGGAAGACAGGAACTTAGAATTGATTTTGTCAAGCCTCAATCAGAAAAGCAGGTAATTGCAAGAACAATGTAAGATTCAGAAAGTTATTCCCAGTGAGCCAGTGTACTATCTATTTAGAAGATGAATAGATTTTCTTGGTTTATGCTGGCCCAATAATTAGATAAAGTAATAATGCCACATAAAGTAATTGTGGAATAAGCTATTTGTAAATCAGTGGTAGTAGTTTGTATCTCAAGAACCAGCTGCCTTCAAAGTCTTCAGCTGCTAAATCGTAGCTCAATCTTACCACTTAGGTTATCCCGAAGGTCCTCTTTTAGTTCTGGTGCTTATTATTCAAGGCTTAAACTGAGTTGCCCAAAATCAGATTTTAACCCTTTGTCATGGCTTACGGCACACTGACTCTGTTGTTGCTCTATTTGACACATTGAAGCTGCTTAGGGACAACTTGTAACCACCCACCATTTTTTCCAATTTCCTGTGGTCCTACATTATGTATGGCACTGAAGGGAAGGCATACTATCATCCAATGGTCTATGGAAATCATGGGCCATGGAGGTCACAGCTATCAAATGAAATGGACAATGATAGAGTGGATCCAACCATTGGGTTCATATCCTGATCTGATGGGTGCCCCTGCCCATCATGATCCATCATTTTGTTGGACAGTGATGACCTCAATGGATCATGGGGATAGCATGGTCCTCTGGATCATAGTTAAATTTCCCTAATCTGAATCATGTTGAATGCAAGTGGGTACTACTGGCTTCATAAGATCATAATGAGTTTCTATTGCAGGAAAGATCGTTATCTTCGTTTTCAAGGGGTGATGAATATCTTCCAAATAGAATGGAACACCACTCTTCAGAAATGAGGGACTTAAGTTTAAGAAATCCATCAATGCTTGGAAACCGTTCTGGGCCTCCTTCTGACAAGTATCGAGGTGATAAAAGTGAAGATCCCAGTGAAGTTCTTTGGATCGGTTTTCCATCCCATTTTAACATTGATGAAATGATATTAAGACGTGCATTTTCACCTTATGGTGAGATTGAGAAGGTCACAACTTTTCCTGGTCGCAGTTATGCTTTTGTGCAGTATCGAAGCATTGCAGCAGCATGTAGAGCCAAGGAAGATCTCCATGGTAAATTGTTTAACGACCCACGTGTGCATATCTGTTTCGCGAAGAGTGAAATTGGGCCAATTGAACATGCAAAAAAGTCAACCAGTGCTCCTTTGCCACCAGCAAACAAATCTTATGGCAATTCTGGACCTAGTGGAAGGCTCATCGAAAACCCCCACCATGATAGAAATTTTTGGCCTTCTTCAAATGGGGATTTTCGTACACCAAGTCCTCGAGTTTCTAGTTTTGAGAAGATTAGGCCTGTTGGTTCAGCATCCAGTGCTGGTTTTGCCTTTGAACAGAACAGGCTGCGAAGGTTTGAATCTGATAAAGGAAAGGCAGAAGATGCATATGAACCTCCTGATAGAAGACCCCAAAGCAATTCACGTTTTGAGGACTCCTGGGACTTGCCTGATGTCGATGTTCTTTTACGAGAAACAAAGAAGCCAAGGGCTGGTTCCTTGCTGCATGAAAAAGAACTTCCAGAATATCCTTTTACTGATATAGGCCCAAAGAAGATGCAATTTGGTCCTCGACAGTACTTTCCTGCTTTGTCTGGGCATGAAGGCTTTGACAAGAAGTTGGAATTGGGTTATTTTGGAACTAAACATGGTGAGGGGCATTCAGAGAATATGAACCGGCCATCTTTGGAGAGAGACGAACATTGGCGTAATCATGATAATTTTGAAGCACGATCTAGTCCTATGACTTTGAAACCTGCTCAGCATGACCAACTCACTCCTGATGCACACCAATCCCCTTTGGACGAGGCGTGGAAGTGGAATGGTACAATTGCAAAGGGAGGGACTCCTGTTTGTCGAGCTCGTTGCTTCCCAGTTGGAAGAGCCCTTGATGTGATGCTGTATGTTCCTCTCTCTGTCATTCATTCATTTCTCAATATGCGTATCTCCCACTCTCTCTTGCTCAGAGATATACTGAACTATTGAAATTCGAAAAGCTGAGTAGATAAAGTGCGTATACACACTCACACACACATTATAATTTTCTTCTACTTCAGTGATTGTTTTCCATCAGGAACTTAAATGCTTCTATTTGACACTCTTTTTAACTTATCTTTTTTCCAGTGATATTAGGATTTTATTTGATGTATATTTCTTCCCATAGTTTCCTTTCAGGATACAAATGACAAGACTCTCTTTTAGTTTAGAAATATAGCTAAAGGACCCCATATTATTTCAATAGACATAACAATGTGAATAAAAATTCCATTCTTTCGAAGTAGTAAACACTCATACAAGTTCTTATTAGACCTAAGTTCTATTTTTTTATATCTTGGGTACAGACTCATAGTCCGAAATTGGTTTAGTCTTGCATTTATTGAATACAAACATCAATAAATTTCTGCATTTGGAAATTTTAATCAGCTTGTAATTGAACTACTGCAGGCCTGAGTATTTGAATTGCACGGCAAGAACAGGCCTTGATATGCTTGCGAAACACTTCTATCAGGCTGCTAGTGTTGGAGTGGTCTTCTTTGTGCCAGAAAGCGATGGGGATATCATGCTCTATAATGAGTTCATGCATTATCTTGGGGAGAGAGAGAGAGCAGCAGTTGCTAAACTGGGAGAGAAAACCACTTTATTTCTTGTTCCACCATCAGATTTCTCTGAAAAAGTCTTGAAGGTACCAGGAAAAATGAGCATTTCAGGAGTAATATTAAAATTCGACCACACCTCTTCCAATTTTGGTCCTCAGGATGCCTTGGAAGCCATGAACTCAAAGTTACTTCCTTTTGTGCATGGAGATGGACTAGCAATAGGGGAGGATACATCTTATCACAGGCCTCGTTCCCCTGAAGCACTTGCATCTTATATGGGTCGAAATAAAAGCAATTTATATACAGAGCCTCAGCATTCTTCAAGTTCTTTTCCCTCGTTGCACATGCCAGAGGGACTAAGTGGTTCGTATAATCCAGGGCATGCACCTGGGTCCTTCTCACTTAGTACCAAAAGGACATTTGAAAATTTCAGTGAAGATAGATATGATCCACTTCCACACCAGAGCCATACACAGTTATCTAGTTGGTCTTCACGCCAAATGCAAAACTCAAGCCCTAGAAACAGTAAGCCTTTTTTGTTTTGTTTTTTTTTGTTGCCATAAACAATAACCTTATATTGCAATTCAAATGTTTTTTGTTTGTTTTTTTGTTTTCCTTTTTCTTTTTTCTTTTTTTTTTCAGTATTCTGACCCAAGGTTCCAAAACCTTTTGAATTTTGGTGTGTTTTCTCCCATATTCCCCAAGCTTGAAATGACTCTGGACCAAAGTTATCTTAAAAATCCCAAAAAAGAAAATAAAAAGTTACTTTCCTCATTGAGTCCCCAGAAAATGCCTTGCTTGTTCAAAAGGGAATCTTGAGAAAAATTCATCCAATTTTGCTGCATTTCTAATTCAAAATTCTGATTAGCCTTAAGATAATTTATGATTAAAAAAAAAGAGAATGATAATGCTGAAACTAACTTCTCAAGAAAAAAAGATAAAAATGGAATGATAATATGCTAAAACTAACTTCTCAAGAAAAAAATATAAAAATTACGAGTATGCTTTTTTCAGTTAATGAGGAACATCTTCGACAACCAGCAGTGGTCGATGGAAATACAAGCTCAAGCCATTACATACCTGCAACTCCTTCCACATCTTTAGCTGGCAGCAATGCAATGTCTCAACAAGAAATGAAGCTTCCACAACCCTCGTCAACTTCCACATTGCCGTTGCAGCCTGGGCAGATAGCTCAACTAGCCTCACTCCTTGCTCAACAAAACCCATCTGGGCACTTACCAAATATCTCAACACAAGATAATAGAAGCCCCAAAGATTCATTTAAGCTCTCTGAGGAAAAGAAGCCTAGTGGTCTCCAAACTTACGGTTATGCATCTTCTCAGTCTTTGGATTCGCAGTTTGGGAATTTGAAGCAACAGGCACCAAAGGCACCCTTATTGTCGAATACAGAGACTCAAAATCAGAGCTCAGATCCTCAGTCTCAGAGCACAGATAAAGAAGATATGGATGGAGATCCACAGAAGCGCCTTCAGGCTACGTTGCAGCTTGCTGCTGCTCTTCTTCAGCAGATACAGCAACAAGCAAAGGGAGCTTGATCAGATCTAGTTCTTTTGAAGAGCGTATCTTTGTTAGAAGGTATGGACATTGTATTCCCATCTGCCCTTTGATTATGCAAAATAATTCAATGGTTTCTTTTTCCTTTTCTCTATCTTCTACATGTATCTGGCCGCTAAGCCACTAATATATTTCTTGATGTGCCCCTTTCTCATTAGTTATGCTGTATTCTAGTACCTGAGCGAAAACCTTAACCTTAGACCAGTCATTATTTGTGTAGAGCTGACATTTAGTGGTCATTTAGTGTTGCCATATGGTACTTGACATAGTATCTCCCAATTTGAGTTATAAAAAGTACCCATGTTTTTAGTTATAGAAAGAACTCAGTTTGAATTTTAAAAAGAACTCTGTTATTGTTCTGTAAAAGAAACCCATATTTGAGTTGTATAAGGAACCCATGTTTCAGTTGTAAACAGAACCCAATTTCAACTGTGAAAAAGTGCCTTACATGTGACACATTTTCCCAATTGATTGGACTAGGTGATACTTTTGATACATTTTCTTATTACGGACTGAAACTTGAGTGTTTATTTTCTGTTTACTGTGATGAATTTCTGAGATTCCTACTGAGACATTTTCTTTTTCCTTTTATTGAATTGATCTGCAGTGCCTGATTCGGTGTACCTTTTGGGGAATAAACCACGGTGGCGCTGAGAGATCTTTGTTTCTTTCTATTGAGGAAATATGCACAATGTAGTCTGCCATTGCAGCAGCAATGACTGTTTTTTTGACATGGTGGATTTGGCATTTTCAATATAAATCCCACTTTTGGTTATGGATGGGGTTTTGGTGTGTCAGCTGATGCACCTATCAAGTGCGGTCTCGCAAAAATCTTAGAGGTGGATCTGGGATCCAGAATTTACAGTTTGATAGTCTCTACAATCATGAATCTGAAAAAACAAGGGGTTAAAAATAGATTATTCGAAATTTGCTTTTCGACCGTTTGTTTTAATTAGGCAATCTTTCTTTAAGGTTTAAATTTTTTTTTTTTTTTTTCAGATTCATGATCGTGGTTTGAGATCATTGACCTTGAAATATAAGATCCAAAATTCATCTCTGAGACAGATTTTCGGAAGGGGAATATGTTTCAATACGACCACACTTTTCCCGTAGCAGAAATATTTTTTTAAGGCTTAAATTTCATTTTTTTTTCTCAGATTCAAGATCATGGTTTGAGATTATTGACCTTTGAAATATAAGATCCAAAATCCATCTCTGAGACAGATTTTTGGAAGAGGAGTGCATTGCAATAGGACCACATTTCTACTTTCCCTGTAGCTTGGAGGAAACCAATTCGTCTCCTCCTTCAGTTAGAGCAGCATCATTTTTTTTCTGCTGGGAAGCCACTCTTTATGAATTCCTATTTGGAAAGTGAAAGTATACCATAATCAGTGGGTATGGTATACGGTACTTCCAAGTGGCATCCACCTTCCGTTTTCAATGATGGATGGTAGATATTAACTGTAGCAGACCTATCATGGGTTAGATTCAACTGTCCATCATCAGGAACAACAGTGAACACCCCCATTGGATTTGTTCAGTGCATATCACATTGAACTGTGATATTTCCCTTGTGTCAATTCCAGTTTCTGTTGTGTTGTACACTATTTTGAGTCCAGGTTTAAATGTTGGTTATTGAGAAAAGACGAGAATCAGCCATGACACTTGATCCTGTTCTAGATCAGCCATTTTTAAAACCAAGGTGTGTGTGTCTCTCTCTCCAAGAACAGGCCCAAGCCTGACCAGGCTCAGTTCAGTTCTTAGGCAGGGCTGGGTTGGGCTCAGGCTTCGATGATATGGTTTGGCTGGGGCCAGGCCACAAGTGGTTTGTTTTCGGGTCTGAGTATCGCAGCCCTATTCATTGTGCATATTTACACAAAATAGATCTACAAACACATCATTTGGAAGGATGTGGTTTTGGAAATCCTAATTTTCCATTTTACATGTTCAAATCTTAAAAGAATTGATGGGAGTGTTAATTACTGAGGGGACGTTACTGAGCATTTCTACCTTTAATTAGTAGTGGTCAACCTCATCTTTATTTAATGAATTTAGTGGTGTTTTATGTATTTTAATTTTCTAGCCAGATGCCTCCTAGTAATTCCCCTCGGATCGTGTATCCTTAACTTCTTTTATTAAGCATAAATAAACCGTAAGAATATATTGTTCTCGACAAATATTATATGCATAAATATCCAGCCAAAAGATTTTCTGCTTCTGCAGGAACATATTCTCCATTTACTCCCCTTGGGCCCTTGGACAAAACCCATTCTAGGTGTGATTTTGGGGCCCCCATACATTGAGGATGTAACATCTTCAACCGTTTGACTAAATAACAAAATTTCAAATTGCACTCTCTAATGAACTCAAAAAACATAATGCCTAAACGTTGACCATCTAATATTTTGAGGGTGAGATCTGAGTAGTAAAAAAACTTCAAATTCAAATTCTCTTTTGAAAAAAAATAACCATTATATGGTTTTTTCAAATTTAAATTCTCTCGAGCGTTTCCACAATTTCAAATTGGAAAAGTCCTCTAAATTGGTCATTTGCCTGAGGGTGGGTGCATGGGGTACTCCCGCTGGAGCATGGTTAACATCAGTTTCCTCTCCACTTCCATTTCTGTTACTTATATTCGGATATCGAGAGCCATCGAGCCAAGCTTATTCATTGAAGAAATTACACATGGAAACAAGTTATACAAAGGAACAAAAGAATATTATAGGCGACACAGGCTAATGGCCATTGTATGATCTATAAGTTGAAGTGGTTCTTTGAGGAAAGAGGCTTGGAGCTTCAACGAAATTCAAACATAGAAATAGGATGATGGATCACTCGTATTTTGCGTGTCTTTACAGAGAATAGAGCGTGCTTGGATGACACTGCGTGGAGGCTCAAGGTCCTTCTCTTGCAGAGCATTACCTTGCAGCCTCTGCATCTGAGAGGCAAATGTATCATCCAAAATCTACATGTGTCAATACAAAAGGCAGTAGATCAGTAAATTTGAGAAGCCATAGGCAACATCCTTTACCAGAAAAACCCCTAATCCCTGTTATGTAGAGTGAACATCCTGGTTCCCATCCTATAGATAGTTGCACATATATTTGCTTTAAATAATGGAATGTGGAAAAAACTCTGATCCCTCCCATCTTGTATGAGCATAAAAAATGTAATTCCAGAAAACTCCAATCCCCATCACATCATAACACAAATTTGTTGTAATAATGGCAAATTAATTAGCCCCCACCCGAACATGACTGGAAATGTTTCAATAATGTCAACCTTTCTAAAAAAAAAAAAAAATTCAATAATGCAGCTCAATTAGACTGATTTTGAGCTCTTCAAAAAAAAAGAAAGATTAGACTGATTTTGATAGGAAGACGTACCCCAAGGGCATAACAAGATCCCTTGTACCGGATTCGATTCTCTTTCCTGCTCTCAAGGAAGCTCAATACTCTCTGTGGAGCTCACAAAATCAAACATGGTTAGAGATAATATTTCATAGAGATTAAAAGCAAGGTAACAATAGAAAATGGAAGGAGCAATACAAGTAGACTATTAAAAACAAGTATTACCTGTCCCATCCTATCCCAAAACCCACGGCATATGGCTACAAAAAGGCGACCTGAGAAGACATCATGCAAGTTCCGTATTGTATCCATGAGCTGAGAGCACAACAGATGCATCCTCTCTCGAATCTCGGCTTCACCCTCCGTCTCTTTTGTTGCCTCAAGTATTCTCTTGAGTTGTGTGGTTCGGGTAGCTTCTGTCTGCAAATAGTCATCATTATCATATTAAAAAAAAAAAAAAATTATTTTGTTGTGTAATGCATGTGTATAGAATGAGTTTCCCATATGTAAGGGCCCCCGCCCTCCTTGATGCTTAAGAAGATTATTAAGGCCACAGTTTCAAGTCAGGGTTTTAGTACTTGAGGTTTAGATAGTGATTAAAAATGACTGGTGCAATAAGGCCGCCACAGAAGTGCCATCACAAATAAAGCTTTGGGAAAGTAAACTATAATCAAATGGGGGGTGTGGAGAACCAGACTCCATTGCAGACACAATAGTCCTGTGAAATTAATGATGACAAGGCAGAAAGCATGGGGACCAACCATAATATGAATTATTGTCGTCCTCTCTCTCTCTCTCTCTCTCTCGTCGTCCATTTCATTGGATGGGGATGACTTCCACGGGATACCAGAGTTCATTGTGGTCATGATCATCCTATGAACTTGAAAGTGTGGTCATGTCAAATTCTTGTGGGTCCCCGTCTCTCTTTATCACCATCTATTTCATTGGATAGTGATGACACTAGTGGGACCAGGCTCCTTTGTGGTCATGATCATCGAATGAAATTGCTAATGATGAAGAGGGTGGACTGATTGTACGGGTCATGTCCAATTCTTGTGGTCCCTCTCTCTCTATCATCATCCATTTCATTGATGGTGTGATTCCCAATGGTTGCAGGGACAATATATACTTTTCAATAATTTTTGCAAAGAGAATTGGCATAAGGAAAACAGAGTAACCCACGTTGCTGACAAGCTTTTCCACTGTGGCTTGCAAATAATTTTTGTATTTTGTTCTCAGCATGACAGTGACTCCATTGAGTTGCTCCCCAAAGGCCGCCTTTTTATCTCCAGTAGCAGGCAGATATGAAGCCCAAGATCTAAGCACGCTCTCAACTTTACAATGCAGCAATTCTAATATTCTCTTTACCGTATTCAGGAAAGTACCTAACTGCACAAAATGGGTTGCAACCAAATTCAGCATCTCCCCCTCCTCTTTCATCAAAAAGAAAATTTGCCTTCGTATTTCCATTTTGAGTAAATATTTAGTAATACCTTGACACTGAAGAACAGAAAGTATAGAGAACAAGAAAAGTGTGGATTAAGAAATAGATTTTTCAAACAAAAACTCACTTGGTTGGGAACAATATAAAGAGCTACTGAGTGGCGTCTTGTTAGTTTCTGCATCTGCATGCCAAGCTTTTTTGGGATGGTGTCTTTCAAAGGAGCCAAAATATCACAACACTGTTTCTCCAGTGCTTTCATCACTGCTCTCTCTACATCAGCAACAGCCTTAAAGAAAACATATTCTTGCTGATCATTAATATAATCAAATAATGAAAGCATACCGTAATCCAGCGTACTATGAGAAAACCATTATCTAATGAAGTGATGACTGGAGAGAGTGTGGGATCCATCAGAAATAGGACATAGCCCTAATCATGGGCCCCACTCTCTCTTCACCACCATCTGTCACCTCATTGGACAATGATGACCCCAAAGGACTGTGGCCTTTGTACAAACCTCAGATTATACTTTATACTTTTACAATAAAATATTCGGCCCAATATGGAATTATTGAAAAGCTCATAAGAAAACAAAAAGGTAAGTCAGCAGGGATTTGGGTCCCTACTTTTTGGCTAAAACGGAGTCAGAGACTTCATCATAGGGCTCATTGGTACTACCGCCAAGGCCCCAGCCCATTCTCATTAAGAAGTTCATAATCTACCATATAATAATAGTAAATCACCCACATAAATAGGTTACTTACATTCTCTAAAACAAGAGAGTAATGAGGCCATCTGTTGATTACTACTTCATATTCGTTAAGAGTGTCCCTGATGAGCTCATACATCTCCTCGACAAATGGGGATGTGGAATGCTGGGTTGTAATTCCGGTCAATGGGCCCTACACATGGTAGCATTTCGTTAACATGACTAGCAATAGCAGAAGACAATTGATCTGAATTCAGATTTTCAATATTTCAACTGTTTTTTCCTTATAAATGGCAACAATATCTTTCTTACAAATAAATTTTGGCTGGATTTCTCTACCGGGGTACAATATTCCCCAAAATTCATTGTATGCGCAATTGTGCAGATGTGCGCATGCATGTGTGAGTGTGACTTAGAATGCACAGAAGGTTAAAAAGGAATGTACCTTATCTGCTTTGCATTGCTCAAGCAAGTGATTTTTTTTATCCATAATCCACAGCATAATGTATGAATGAAACAAATTCTTTGAGTCGACACCTCCAGCCACTGAACTGAAAAAGAGGAAAAAAGTTAGAGATCATATATGATTATACGGTTCCATTGGGATTAACAAAAACTGTTTCCTTTTTTTGATAAATGAAAATTCCATTAATAAACAAAGCGAACACATAAAAAACCTTGATGATAACAAATTTCAACTTAGTTGTAATGACTAATGTCATTGAAGTGGAAAGGTAAATAAAAAAGCATTTTGTGGCCAAATTTGTTTACACATACCCAATGCTCCAAGCTGAGAGATCTCGTTCAAAATCTGCAGTTGCAATGAGCAGCTCAGTTACGTGAGGGGAGGGGCTTGAAGGAGGGCAAGCCTCCAAAAACCTTTCAAGTTTGTTGCATAGCTCTGTGCTGTAAACAGAAGCAGCTATGTTTGGCAAATCGATGAAGCTGCAATGAATGGCAATGACAATGGAGAATTAAAATACATAAGAGGAACAAATCTACATAGCTGTACCAACCCAACTAGATGCTTAACCAACACCCATAATTTGCCTAAATAAAAGGGAATTAAAATCCAAAACGGGAATTCTTTGTAAAGTAAATTTAAGTTTAGCATCTAGAAGCAAGCATCCTTAAAACCTCAGTTATGAGGATTGGTTTTCTGCTTACATAATGTTATAAACACATAGAACTCAAGGTTAAGGATTTATGCATGAGAATCAAGGTTCACACTTGTCAAAGGAAAAAATATTAATGATACTGTAACTATTAAAGAAACAGGTTTGTAATACTATAAATGAAAAATATCACTTATCGAAATCTAGCCAAAAATAATAAGAAGCCTGAATACACATCCAGCACACTTATAAAGTAAAATCAAATTGTGCTTCTTGGAGCTACTACCCATAAGATTTCAAACCATAGGCACCAGCATTTTGCACAGTAAAACTTGCTAACATTCTTTTCCCTTCTTTCTTTTTAAGCTAACCTGGCCTCGAACACCCAACTTTGAGTTTGTAACAATAAATACAATAAAAGCTGTCTAGAGGATTCAGGGTTTTAGTTCCTTAGAAATCATAACTTATTGTTTTGGGGCGTATGCATAAGAGCTGGGTCATAAAAAAATTGTGGTGGTAAAAATATCAGGGTATCACCCATCAATCAAAACAATAAAGAAATGAATATACCTGGGTAGTATATGCTGATTGTGAATTTTAATATCTGCCTGAATCTCATTGCTGATATTGATACACAAGTTTTTCATCTTGAGGTAGGCTGACGAAATAGTTAGAGGGTCCATCAGGAAGCCATCAGTATTGCAGGACATAAGCTCATCAGTTTCCAACATATGACGCTTACATCTCTTCCTAGCAGCTGTCTGGAAATTTCATTAGACCTATAGTTAATCTGTTGCTCTAATGTATTACTGCAGTGGGCACTACAAAGCATAACCTAGTTTACCCTAATCAGTGATCAGAAGGAGTATATAAATAAAGAGTGCACGGAGGTGCAAGACTTTGGAGAACTGATTAGCATTCTTTAACATCTTATTTTCTAACGGAAAATAAGGAAAATTTGACCCAGAAATGTTCCTCAAAAGTACGAGGACTACTGGATCATACTGGACCCTGACTTTAAGCATGTTTGTACTAGGATAGTTCCAAGATAGGTGGCCATCAGAGGTTCTTGAGCAGCACCGCTTCTTAACAATCAAAAAGTAAAGAAGGACTAGGTTTTATCATGATTTCACAGTGAAGGGAAAGTATACTATTATCTAATGACCCAGGCTACATAGCCCACTGAGGTTATCACAATCCAATAAGATACAAAGCGATGGACATAGTGGGAGCAATCAGAATAGGATATGAACCCAATATCATCTCTCTTTATCGCCATCCATCATTTCCTTCGATGTTGATGACCCCATGGGACTATGAGCATAGCTTAGGCCATTGGATAATAGCTTAGGTCGTCATGGGACCATGAGAATGGCCTAGGTCATTGGTTGATAGTTCCAAGATAGGTGGACATCTGAGAGGTTATTGAGCAGCACCTATTCTTAACAATCAAAAAGCAAAGGAGGAAAGTATACTATTATCATGACTTCCAGAGAAAGGGAAAGTATACTATTATCTAATGACCTTAGCTATACTCATAGTCCACTGAGGTCATCACCATTCAATAAGATAGAAAGCGATGGTCACAGTGGGAGAGATCATACCAGGACATGAACCCAATGTCATCTCTTGTTCATCATTTCCTTGGATGGTGTTAACCTCATGGGACTATGAGCATACCTTAGGTCATTGGATAATAGTAATGTTTCCATCAAGAGAATGCTGCTCTTCCTTGACATAAAATATGCCATACCTGCAAATAATTTCTCAAAATCATCTGTGCTTCATGTGAAAGGATATCACTAAGAAGAGTGTATATCTGCACAGCAGGGGCTAATGCAGGTGCAGCTGAGTCTGAAGTTGGGGCGAGCATATCCACCAGTCCAGTAGGAGAGAGCTCATCCAGTGATTTATAATTTTCGAAAACTGCAGCCAAGAGACGCCCCACTTGATCTTCACAGTCCGATAGGATCCTTTTCTGCACAAGATAAAACATTACTTCAAGCAATTATTCCAGAAATAGTTTCAGGTCTTCTACCAATTATTGAATACAAAAAGGAAGCACATGCAGTACAGAGCAGGAACAAACTGTACCATCATGTCTGGTTTGAAGTTTAAAAATACTTTTCCAATAAATGCTTTATTTTAAAAGGTATAGCCACAAAGTTTGGATCTGGCAGTATGCAACATAGATGCAGCTACAAGAACCAATGCGAGGAGAGTGTTCCCAATTAAATTCTAACATGTTTAATGTGGAAATGTAGTTCACCTCTTGCCGAGTCAGATTGTTCTCATCTCGAGCCTTTATTACAGGTGTAAGCAACTCATGCACGAGATCCAAACAATCTTTTGTTGGTGTGGCCACATCCATGACATATGAAAGATATCTGTAACCAAACACATAGATGCAAGCACATAATCACGACTCAAGAAATCTTGCATGAGAAGTGGAAAAATATCAAGATAACAACAATGCAAGATTATGTGTGGTTTATAGTGCGAAATAAGATACTTATTTCGATAAATGGAAGTACCTGAGCTTAGTGTATGCATCAGAAATTCCATAATAATCAGAAAATTCGGCTAATAACCATTGCCATACTCCATGTAAGCGCAGGTTTCGTGAATGAAAATATTGGGAACGCATAGCAGCCTCCAGTACCAAATCATATGCTAGAGTCTCCACAACAGTGCCACACTAGCAGAAAGGTCCAAATACAAAGAATCAAACTTAGTTGTCGACAAAGCGGAAGAGTGTATGCAACTATTACATTTCCATATTTGAATGAAGAAGTCATGCTAAATTTTTACCTTTCAAGTGCAATGCAAATTATTCCAGAAAAAAAGGTAAATTTCTTTAATCATCATGGTATCTGCATGGCCATTCAGATAACCAAGACAAACTAGCATGAACATTCTAATTATTACGTAATGGTCACTAGTTGCACAATTATTTCAGCATATAGCATGAATTGTTCAGAACCAAGTAGATGTTGCACGATATGTTCATCCTTTAAATTACACTATTATTGTTTTTGACATTTACTTGGCCTTGGAGGTGGCAGACATGAAATATCTAAGGGTTGTAAAGCAAGATGCATACCAGAAACTGGACCATCTTTAAAGAAGTTAATACTATCCAATTTAAATGATGCCCTAAAAAAAGAAAAAGAAGAAAGAAACAGCTATATTTTAAATCCAACAAAAGAAAAGATCTATACCTTGATGGAGCTTAATTCTCCAGAGGTACTTGTAGTACTATCCAATTTAAATGATGCCCTAAAAAAAGAAAAAGAAGAAAGAAACAGCTATATTTTAAATCCAACAAAAGAAAAGATCTATACCTTGATGGAGCTTAATTCTCCAGAGGTACTTGTAGTGCTTATGGATAGTTGAACTTTCCCCACACATTCCTGATCTTCGTGGTATATTGGCCACCAACGTATTCTATCATTCTGCTTCATTTTTAATGAGTTACTAAACATGATCGACATCCAAAAGCAATAAATAATTTGGAGCCAAATACTTCTTTAGAAGTGATGTTCCTCCTCAGTATGATAATTCTTTGCAAAATTCTAATCAAAATATGTTGCACCCTTGCTCTTACTTAAATGTAACATACCGGGTTATCAGTCAAAGAAGAAACTTGAATTGTTGCTCGACCTTGAGTATTTTCCTTAGAATCCTGAACCAATAACAAAAGAGAATCTCCCTGACTCTCTGGAAAACTGAAAAATATGCATGTTAGGTACTTCACTGCAACATTCTTTATGGAAATCAGGCAACAATAGCATTGACCTACTAATTGACGAGAGAAAAGAACCCTTACAAGACATGAGGTACACCGGATCCAGGTTGCATGCAAATAGCAGCACCTCGCTCTAGTTGTGCATCTTCATTTGAATTTTTCAATTGGATGAAGCATGACAGTACTTCTGGAAATAGAAAGTATATATCAATGAGAAAAATTATCTTACATTATACATATCATAAACGTTAAACAGTACAACAATTACGAACAAATCGAACCTTGTTGTGATGTCACTGGAAATCCCATTCGGGAAGATGCTGTCTTTATTGAGCTAACGCCCGATTTTAGTAATGCTGAAACATGTCTAACATAGTGTGCACCTGCTTGCATATATGCTGCACCCAACTGTGAATATGTGGCATGGAGTTTTCGACGAGGTATAATGCGGATCTTTTTCACTGCCATTTATACATCAAAGAATTAATGCCATGTAAGAAAGATGTTCCTAAAGATTTTGGAAAAATATTCTAAATCCATAAGATTACCCATGCACACAAAACCATTAAAAGGAATCGAGCTTAGTCTTGTTTCTCATATATGTGATTATCAGAAGGCTGACAACTTCTAATAAAACTACGCTTTACAAAATACATATTTGTTTAATATCATTATTGGAATCAATAATGTCATAATTTACCTTCCACGTTGATCTTTCCAATAACTTTCTTGGACTTCACTGAACATTCTTTTACAGAGTCAGCTGTCGCCCCTTGCCATGGGATTCCATGTTGAGGTTGCAACAGGAATTTGTGCAACCTATAAAATAAAATCCAGTACTTTGTATCTTTAGCGTTCACAAGCAAAGTTTAAGAAAAAGAACCACTAGAATCAATCACAATGCATAAGAATAATACAGCACAATTTGGTGTTTATCAGGAAAGGCAATAAAGGTGGGCGCCGCTATACGAGAAACAAATATCACATTTTGGAGTTCAGCAGTCAAATATATAAACATCAGAACTTGCATGACTTAATTATAAGGAATAAGTAAACAAAAAGAACTTGAAAATAAATAGATGCATCTGTAAATATTATTGGAACCTGAGTTGGTGGAAGGGGTATCTCAAGACATCAATGGGTTGTCGGAACTCAAGAACCCAGCCCCCCATATATGTTATGAGGAAGTTTCCTTGAAAATTTGTGCAATTCTAGTCAATAAATTCTGTTCAAAAACAGAAAAACTCCAACCATCTATGTCACTTGGGGTCTCATCTGAAAATGGTATAGCACACACTTCAGACCTAATAGCCAATCGGGTTTCAACAGCTTTCCCCAGTGCTGTGAATGTGATAGCCATCGAGGCATAATAAGCTACAGTACTGTGTATGTGGTATTTTTTTTTTTTTTGTATATTTAAGGTGTAAGTGGTATCAGTATATTAAGATGTAAAGAGACCATGAAGCATTCAAGTTGTGATCTTTGCCACTAAAGTTGGAATTGATATCCAGAAGGCACAAGACGACTATATCCTTGATTTTGTACCTTTTAATTAGAAAAAAACATTAGAAGTCCAACACTATGAACATACCCAAATGCATTTCGCAGCGCCATGCACTCATCTCTTAGGAATTCAGGAGCCTCCATGCAGCCTCTAGCCCATGCATGTAGACATAAACGAATACATGCATCATATGCTACAAAGAATTGCCAAGCACTCTGACCACTGAAACGTAGAGACAAGCCAAAAAAGAGAGAAAAAGGAAAAAGAAAACAAAAGAAAAAAATTGGGTCAAGTACTTGAAAAGAATCACAAAAAAATCAGACTGTAAGGACAATTGGAAATCAAATGCTTCATTGCAAAGTTCATACCCAATATCATGATATGCAGGTTGGTCCATTGAACTGGGTTGCCGGCATGGCATTTGTGTTTCAACTTCTCCAGGAATATATCTGCAATGGAGCTCACCATACTATAAGAAATAACCAAGTAAGTTTTTTTTAAGGGTGTGGTTTGCATAAGGCCCCAAACTTAAACAATCAAAGTAAAGCGGAGCTCCAACATGTGCGAAAAGATGCAGTTTTGGCGCCAAAAAACCCTTCCATGGCCTGAAAATCTATTTTCACCCCAAAGTACGAAATATGAGGCTCCAAAAGTGGTGTGGATCGAGCAGGTTGATACTCTATAAACTCTTGAAAATATTAAAAATGGAAAGTTCATTAATGCATCATAAGACAAATAATTTTATTACTTGAAAATCCTTTTCTCTTCATATTCACATCTTGAGGTCGAAATGATTAATTGGAGGGTTTTCTAACATAGGAACAACCTTTCCAATTAGGGTTTTGGTTTGCATAAGGCGCCAACATTAAAATGTGCCAAAAGATGCAGTTTTGGTGCTAGAAAACCCAGCTATAGCCTGAAAATCTATTTTCACCCCTAATTACAAAAATATGAAGCTCCAAAAATTGTGAAGAACAAGCAGGTATATAAACTCTTGAGAGTCTTAGAAATGGACAGTCCATTAATGTGTCATAAGATGAATAATTTTTATTACTATGAAATCCTTTTCTCTTCATATCCAACATAGGAACAACCTTTCCAATTAGGTTTTTGGTTTGCATAAGGCGCCAACATTAAAATGTGCCAAAAGATGCAGTTTTCGTGCTAGAAAACCCAGCTATAGCCTGAAAATCTATTTTCACCCCTAATTACAAAATATGAAGCTCCAAAAATGGTGAAGAACAAGCAGGTATATTAACTCTTGAAAATCTTAGAAATGGACAGTCCAATAATGTGTCATAAGATGAATAATTTTTACTACTATGAAATCCATACATCTCGAGGTCAAGGTGATCAGATGGAGGGTTTTCCAGCATTGCAACAACCTTTCCTTGTAGGTTTTTGAGGTGCCCTTTTCTCTATAGAATGAAGTTGATACATTACATAAACTTTTTTTTTTAAATGGTAAAAACTATCACCTCTATGCTGACTTGCAAAAAGATTTTATGGCACTTTTTGTTGATAGAAACAGTATGAATTACCTTGGACATGGTTCATTTGCTGCATGTGACTGAGCACCAAGATCTGTTAAACATTCCTTACTATCGCAAGAGAGATTCGTTTCATCTTGTGCATGAAGCTCATTGTATACATTTTTCGTTTCTGATATAACACGTGCTCCTGGCAATGTGGTCGCTTCCATCTCAAAGCTCTGAGATCCAGTTCTTGAATCAACCATAGGAGGTGCACTAGGATTTCCTGCTTCTGATAATGTTTTGGGCTTAAGATCTCTCTTAAGGAAGTCCTGAAATCAAAATGGAGTTGGCTTTGAATAGAATATCTTAATCATAAAAAATTGAGATCACACTCAATTATCTCAGCTCAGAAGGATGATATCCAGTGCTTATGTCAAAGAATTTCTGCTGGAATTATTTATCTTATGGAAGATACTGAATATGGAAGGCTGAGTTCAAAATCTATTATCACATGGAAAAAATATAGCTATTTCTTTTATTGTTTTATTTTCTTTTTGACGCACAAGTAAACAAACCAGTATGTACAATAATAAGAGGGCAGAGAGAGAGAAAGAGAGAGAGAGAGAGAGAGAGAGAGAGAGAGAGAGACGAAGAGAGACATAATGACTATTATTTAACAACAGTAGGAAAGTACAACCTAACCGAACGAACGGAACTAAAACTTAAAGTTTTACGGTAGACGAAAGAAAA
>NW_006500340.1:1246235-1284286 GCF_000471905.2 Amborella trichopoda | reverse complement strand
CCCTCCCTCTCTCTCTCTCTCTCTCTCTCTAAATATGAAAATGACAAATTCACCCTTTTCATGACTTCAAATCATCTCACTCTCTTTTCCTCTGTTTTTTTTTTTTTTAACTAATCACATTGTCTCACTGTCTTCCCTCAATTTCCTCGTTTACTTTTTTTTTACTAATCACATTGTCTCACTCTCTTCCCTCAAATTGGGCTGGGCACGACCCGCATCCGACCATAGACTTGGACCGAACCCTGTAAAGTGCTAAAGAGTTTTGGGCCCGGTCCAAATCTGGGTTGCATTCAGGTCGGACCGAACTCAAACCTACTCGATGGGGTCATGGGTCTTTAAATAAAAAATTATTTTATTTTATTATATAAATTATAGAATTTACAAAGTGGTGTCAGGTTACCTTGACTTCGATCAAGATTTGACCTTTCGTGATTATAGCAAAGATGGACAGAGACCTACCCTAAACCCAATTATTTGGGTCCTTTGGGTCTAAATATATCGGGTCACCGACCCATCAGGTCAGACTCGACCCACTCTCCACCATTACGCATTCGCCTCGTCAACAATCATGCATGTTCCTTTTCTTGTCACTCAAAGTAGAGGTGACAAATTTGTCATTTTTCTTATTAAGGATGCAATCTTTCACCATCCCCCCTCCTCCCTCTTAGGGTGCATGCATCTCTACAAGAGGAAAGCCTTCTCATGGAAAAGGGCAAGCACCCCTCGTATCTTAATCACCATTTTGTAGTTTTCATTCTTACATAAATAGGGGTTTGTATTTTTCGTTGAATTACAAAAAAAAAAGAAAAACCTTTATATGGCTATGCTCTTTCAAAATTATACATTTTTTTTTATTCTTTTATTTTCTGATAGCTGAGATTAGCTACATTGATGATAAATATAGAAATTGCTTATCTAAAAATGAAAATAGTGTAATTATAGGGGATGTGGAACTCGCCGGCAATAGGATCGACTTAGGCCTAGCCAGCCCAGCTCCAACCTCGCATTCTTACCATATTTTGTGACCAAAGGCCTAGTTTTTTAGGACCGGATAAGGCACCCATCCTCTCTTTTTTTAAAGTTAATTTCTCTCTTACATAATTGCCATCTTGCTCATCAAGAACTCAACATTAAAAATCTCTAACCAAACAAATGCTCTATTCCGGAGATTGTACGCCTTTTCTTTTGTTGGACTGCTATAGCATTAGCCATGTTAGTAATCTCCTCTACTGCAACTGCCCACTCTGCTTATTCGACCTAGCAAGAACACTCATTTCCAAGCCTGCTTATCAGCCTGATAATTCCTTTCTCTTTTTACAATGCTTGAAAATAACCCCCTTGCCTTGTAGCCACAACCTTTTTTTCTTTTCTTTTTTTTTGAAAGAATAGGTTTAGGTTTTCTGATATTCAAATTAATGCTCCCTTTCACCACAACCTGACCTCCTCACGATTTGTCTTAACCTCCAAGAGACCTCCTCACGATTTGTCTTAACCTCCAAGAGGGTCTAGTATGGGTTAGAGACTCAAAGTTATCTGAAGAGAGTCTCTATGTCTATTAATCAATATGAATATACAAGCTTGTCTTATATAGACAAAGAATATAAATAAATCATATACCTATATATTATACACTGACTTACCTTAAAATATAAGATATTGTACCTACCCTTCCCATGCATACTAATTTGACATTTAATGAGTAAGAATGATTGTGACTTCTATGTACAAAAGATAAATGATCTCTTTGTAGACAATCGTTTATATATGATGTTAAAGTTTATATCTTATAGCTATTTTGATAAATTTCCCTAGTTTGAATAACGGTTATGGCGGCTCTCATGCCTTTGCATGGAAGCCGTGACTCTAAAACAATCAAACTGGTTTAGGGAAATAAGAAGGGTCAGTTTTATTTTCTCAAGAATATGCATGTTTATAAGGTAGGGTTAGGAATAGGCTGGGCTCAAGCCAAGACAATATCAAGCCGAGTCTGGCCCACCAAGCTAGAGCCCTAGAATGGAACAAGCTCATTGGAAGGGTGAGGCTCGGCCTTAGCCTGCTTTTTTTTCTTTTTTGTTAGATTTGACTACGATGGCTGCCCGGCTAGTTCTCTAATTTGCACTTGGCTTGTAAGGCTATGACGTTATGAGCTGTTCAAAAGAAGACAAATTTGATTCTTTCAAAATATTTGAAAAGCTAATGCATCAAAGAATTAGCTGTTATACAAAGATGTTATATAATTCTTGGTTGTATTCACTACTGAAAACTCATTTCTTGCAGCCACGAACTCTACATTCCTGTCCAATAAAATCATGGTAAGAAGGCAATTTTTTATTGAATTATTATATGATTAAGAAAAAGGCCAAAAACATCCCAACGCCTTCCACAAATTGATACAAATTTAGTTACTTTATTTTTAAAAACTTTCCTCAATAAAACTGGGATTATACACAATTAGGCTAGTATCTTCCATGCACAAAGGTCACAAAAACCTCAAGTTGTCGTATGTAAAATCCAAGGGCTAGGGTGATTAGATGGCTTGGGTGTAGCATTTCTCCGCACAAAATCCGAGAAAAATTTTGATATTAAAGAATCCAATATCGGATTTTGAGTGTGATGAAGGCCAGCTACCTAATTTTGTGTATCTTTTTGTGGTGATTGTGATCTTTTTGTACTGCATATAAACAATTTCAAATAAACTTTCCCTAGATGATAACGGAAAAAAAAAAAAATATTCTTCCAAAATGCTTTCCATATCAGCTAGAGAAAATTGCATATTTACCAATGGGGCACACCATGAAAGTTTTGTAACCCAAGGAAATTAGCATATGAAACCTCCTTAGGCTGTAGATATTATAGTAATTTTTTTGTATTGTTTCCCCGGCAAAGGGCATTATAGTTATTTCTCTTATTGTCAGGGGACTTTTCCTCCTCTGATCTCAACGGTCTGATGTCTAGGAAGAAGGGCGCCGCTCATTTCAAATCCAAGAGCCATTATAATATGAGACCCATTCCATCAGTAAAATACCATTATGTTTGGATTAATTTACAGAGATGTCCTTACCTTTCAGCTTGTCCATCGGATTCAGTACCGGCCTCAGCTGCGTAACTCGGCTAAATCTTATACAAGACTCAAAAAATGGTAAAAATTCAGAAAATAAGTAAAAAAATTTGTTAAAAATATTTAAAAATTAGCAAAAAGTAAATCAAGTAATAAAAATCCTATAAAAGTCCCAAGAAGTACGTAAAAGCTGATTATTGACAATTTGGTTTGTGCCTTAAATATTTTAAAAATAAAAAATAAAAAATTGGAACATGTAATAAAAAAGTTCCCAAATTATCATAAAAACCATATAAATTATATAAAAATGTATTTATAAATCATATCTGGAGATCAAAATTTGTGCTTAAATAAATTTTAACTGGATGATTTGGCCGTTGGAACTCGCATTGGCGGTAGACTGAGGCCGAGTATGAGTGGACTTGGCAGAGTCCTTGAACACTGCTTTTCACATTTCCTTGTACAACCAGATAAGCCACTGAATCAAGTATTTATTTTTTGGCTAAACAATAAACCAAGTATCTGAAAAGGTGGTTTCACTAATTTGGGCTGAGCATGCCAGGAAGATTAGATAAAAATGTTTGCCTGTTGCTCCTTGCATAGGTACATGGATCAATTTTACCATTTGCTACTTCATTTTGAACTTCCTAAAAAAAAGAGTAAGATATGGAAGATGGGGAATAGAAATTTCACCTGTATTATACAAAGGGTTGTTGAGGAAAGTGTATATAACATGGCTAATTATAGAAAGTCTCTTCAAAGAAACATAAGACTCTTCATAAAAGTGAAGTGTCCGCACAAACCCATGCTTGCAGAGTGGAAATGGAAAAAAAAATTGAACTCTAAGACCTTTAGATTTTCATCAGTTTGCGTTGGAACAGCTACCCCGAGATTTGAGAGACATGAGTCTTCTAAGGTACCTGCACATAGGACTTGTAGTTAAGGAAGAGAGCAATATGGAGATGAATCACCTTCATTTGTTAGTAATAACCAAAGCGACATTGACATAGAGCTTCTTAGTTCTAGTTCTCTATCAAGAAAGCCATAGGCATAGCCGAGCTGCATGCAGGTGACGCAGAGTTTGGGGAGTCTATTGCTTCTAAATGCAGCCGTTTCAGGCCCTCGAAACCGGGGCACTTGAAAAACTTCCAAATTCTGACAGGAATACAATCTGGTGATTGGATACAACAAGTCTCGGGCAAGTTGACACAACTCAAGATTTGGAAACAGTTCCAAGTGATAACTGATGAGTATATACATTTGTTCAGCCTACCTCAAATAGTTGAAAAAAAGCTCTGACGATGATGATATATTTGTTCAGTTTCATTTGCAAACTGAATTACCTCCATACCTTCTATTTCAAGTTCATTGCGATATGAGTTCGATGCATCAGAATGTCTAGACTGGGTATTTCTGGAATCTCCTCCAAAGCTCCTATAGAAATTGCAAATGAGTTATGCCTTTGGAAAAATTAATCCATATTGAATCTCCAAAACTTGGACAAGTCAATTTTATCAAGATGTCATCCCATTTCAAGTGCTTAAAAAACCACCAAAATCTACAGATTCTAGTGTCAGAATTTTATGGACAAGTGATGAAGGTAACAGGATATGTCCAAGGGTTTCCCAAGTTACAAATCTTGGGCCTTAATGATCTATGAGAAGCATTGTTCAAATGTTTCTAACATTGGATGGCATTTTGAACCTCTTTTTTTTTACAAGGTTTAAGGTGGTCCAATATTTCATACGTCGGACGAGTGTTTGATTGCTCAAGCGAGCCAAATCGGACTCGCCCTTAACTTGGATTCGCCAGTATCCCCAAATTGGGTAGTCCAACTCGAGGATCTTAAAAAGATTTAAAAAAAAAAAAACTAAAAAATAAAAAGTTTATTTGTAATATATCTTTTTTATGTTTCCTATCATTTAGGTAAATATTGGAATGTGTTTTAGCCATGAATATTTATTTTTATATTTTCCCTTCTTTTCAGATTATTTCTAAAATGCCTCCAACACAAATTGATTTTTTAAAATCCATACACTCCTTTTTTAACCTCATTTGGTTTTACTCTAAATGTACTTTTTCTTCTTCTGTTTTGTTCTAAATGCATTTTTCCATTTTTTGGGTTTTTTTATTTTTTAACATTTTTGGGTTTGCCAAAACTCACCACTCAAGCCAAGTACCCGGCCCAAGTTTATCTTTCTAACATTGCTTTGGATGGCCCCAAGATAGGCCCCAGCATAGTGGACACTCCTAAAACTCAAAAAATTAAAAATAAAATAAAAAACCGATTCGATGTTTGGAACATGGGACTGGGGTTGGAAAAAAAAAACGTGTGGTTTTACCTCAGCATAAAATTTACATAAAGTTTGGACCTTTGTGTAATAATTTTATATGTAGTAGGGGCATAATTTTTCCTTTTATCGTTTATGAAGTTATACACACAGAAAACTTTGGTGATTCATGTCCTTGTTTTTGGCTCCCAAGGATTGTTTTGAGAGAAATAGCCAAGCTTTAAAAATGAGCCCGTAGTGGTACTCCCACACGAGAGCACATTGTACAATTAATCTATAGGGTAAAAGAACTGCCTAAGAGTACTGTCTCAAGTCTCATCGTCCACTTTAGAATCACGAGATGGATATTTTTACAAAGAAAGAATAGATTTAGAGTTCATAGATACTTGGATCTGATTCAACAAAATTGGACCCTCTGTTCAGTATTAGGATGTTACTTTTTCAAGGCATGTACAGAGTGTGCATCACTTTATGAAAATCTTATTATCTAATATTGGTCCATAAGTAATAAGTTGTTGAGCTTATGTCCCCAAAATTTGTGGTTCTAAAAATAATTGTAAATAAGGTTTGGAGTAAATGAGTAATATGCTCCTACAAGAGCTCACAATATTTTGGCTTTAATTGAGACATTGAAAAAATAGTAAGTATTAGCATGAATTTCTATCCTAGTGTCAATACCTCATACTCAATTTTTTTTTAAATGGTTATAAATAAGAGATGGTTACAATTTATCTTTTGTATATAGAGGTCACCATCATTTTCACTCATTAGATGTAAAATTGGATGGCTTGGGGGGAATCACGAAGTCTGAGAACTTTTTTTTGGATCTTATTGTCTATTCGATGACACTCTCACAACTATGCATTTGAAACTTAAGGGAGAAGAATAATTGTGACCTCCATATACAAAACACATGGGTGCGGTTTGTATAGAGTTTAGGCTTTAAACAATCAAATTAGAGCATACATTCAAATAGTATCGAGAAATGTGGTTTCAATATTAGAAATCTTTGTGATGGTTTTAAAATATATTTTCATATTTATTTATGAAGTTTAAGGCTTAAAAAATGGTGTAGATCGACATATCTATGATATCTTGAAAATTTTGAAAATTGACGGTTACAAAATACACTATTTTCAAGACTTGCTATCCATTTTTTCTCACGTCCATGCATCTTGATGTCCAGATGATCAATTTGAAGATATTTGGGTATCCAAACAACCTCTTCTAATGAAATTTTTGAGGTAAGCTCAAATTTGATTGTTTAGAGACTCAGCTCTGTATGAACTTTTCACAAACATAAATGGTCTCTTTGTAGACAATCCCTATAAATAAACTAGTGCGGTATTTGTTGGTGTGTCCTCAAGTACACCAAAGAAGCATGTGGCCGCACCTGAAACTTCATTTTATTTATAGCCTGAGGAACAAAAAATACTTAAACATATCTAAGAAAATGGGCCTCCTAAAAAGGTTCAAATCTGAACAATCCTCCATTCATAAAAATATAGGCAATTAGATAAGGTTTTCAAATGGCAGTGATGATTACAGAATTTTTAGAGCTCCGAATCTTTCGTATTTTTCTGTCTTTTCTGTACATTGATCTTGGAGGGTGACAAAATGATTAGCAAGAGATAATTGATTTAGAAGGTTGAATGAAACATTTCATTTTTTTTGTTTCAAGAGCAAATTCATATCCAAATTTGTAATTATTTTCACATATTGATAAATAATCGAGAAAGTTCTGTTAGCTAGTGCCGCGTTTGGACGGACCTAATTCTAGGAACATGGTTGTTTCCTTTCCTTCACACAAAAAACAGACAACCTTGGTCTGCTTAAGTATTCATGGATAACACATTTATAATCCTGCTTATAAAGAAAAACACCTGCGAAAACATCTGTGACTCTTTAAAATTAATAGGAGAAAAGAAAATTTGTTTTTCCACATTATGAATAACTTCCTTATTGTGAGTTATTCTGCCATCCATTCAACTGGGCTGAAGTTTCGGTTCATAGAAGAAAAGTGCAAACCTAAATTTATACTCTTTCATTTAAGGTAAAATGTTCTTAAGACTATCTCAAAATCAATTTTTATATCTAATTATAAATATTTAAATTTAAAAAATGGTTAAAATCGAGTAGATCTATAAACATATGAAAATCTTGAAAATAGACGGTGTAGATAATATGTTGTAAAATGCACTATTTCTGAGACTTAAAATCTTTTTATGTTTCATGATCATACATCTCGATGTCGAGATGATTAATCAAAGAGTTTTTCAACATTAAAACTACCTTTTCTTATGGATTTTTTAGGTGCATCCGTAGTTCTACATAATAAGGTTGCATCCTTATACAAACGTTTTCCTTCATTTGAATGCCAAGGCTCTTTAAGGAAAGCCTAACCGCTTACCACACCTAGGGCATGTTAGAATAAACTTGTGTTATCAGGATCAGATGGGTTATTGGTTTGGTGATGGGTTTGGTCCAATTAAAACTGGTCCAACCACTGATTCAATTGGTTGGACAATCTTTAGACAAAAGAAAGAAAACAGATATACTAGTTAAAACATATAAAATGTATTAAAAAAATTTGCCCAACTTCATTTAGCGAGTTGAATCGGTAAAACAGACTAGTCTGACCAACTAAAACAAGTCAAATATTGGTTTTGAACGATTTTTAACAAAACTTGGTTTTTACCTTAGCCCAAATTGGCCAAAGCGTCGGTTGACGATCGGACCACTTGTTTGATTCATCTTATTAACTATGACCATAAATTGTAATAAAAGTATTTATTTTAGTATAATAGTTATTGGACAATTTTGTAAGATGTTCGTCCATTTCAGCCTATCCATGGTTAGGCCATGTTTATTAGCCCTTTCCATCGAGTAAATGCTGCAATTCGTTTATGAAAGCACTAAACAACACTTATTTTTACTTAGTTCTTGATTAGAAGTAATCAAGAAGATCAATTTATACAAGAATAAGTGATCCATCCAAACTTGCCCTTAGAAGCCTAACCTACAAGGCAACGAAGTTCCGCATTAAGATTTAGGGGTTTGGTGCAATTTATTAGAAAGGTTAGGATAATGTTTAGAAAATCGATTCGGCCAAGGTGCTCGGAGATGATGACAACAATTTATCCTAAAATTATAAGAAAAACTGCATGAATTTTGCCAAATTGGCTTTGACACACATCTCTCAAAACTCACCGAAATTTTAAACTATTTTTCTTACTCAAAGGAAAGGATAAAGTTAACCCCTTCTTGCCCATGGTGCCCCCATGGGGTTGCTCAATGGTTTATATTGGATAGTTTTTTTACCACGTATTAAGTACAAATAATTTAATATAA
Organism: Amborella trichopoda; assembly: GCF_000471905.2. The sequence goes on along the minus strand of NW_006500340.1, from coordinate 1,275,586 downwards.
ACTAAATATATATATACACAATAAAATTATTTATTTTTTGTTTTAAAAGTCACAATCACTTGTAGCTATCAAACATACAATCAGGTAATCTCTTTGCATCATCGACCACAACTAAAACATTTTTTTGTGCTCTATGCAAAGACATGACATGTCCCCAACCGTCTGATTTCACATTCATTGACTAAGCATAATTGTGATTTTTTTATACCGCACGGTTGTACAATATACAATCCCATAAATTATGCAATCCCATAAATTAGTGGGTAAAGTACCTGTTTTTGGTGGTTTATTATCTCTGTCATCATCGCTGATCATATAGTAATTGATCACAAAGACATGATTATTTTAGTTTGATATTGTTGTCTCTTTTATAGATTTGAAGGTGCCACCTAATTTATTCTCTCACTGAGGCTGTCCCAATAATTGGACCTCACATGCTAATTAAGCTTGAAAACACTCATTCACACATTCAAATTCAAATTTAAAGAGCCACATGGGTTAGTCATATAAAAATGGATACGGTTTCCATGAGTCCATGTAGGAATGAGCCCTCTCTTAAAAATCTATTTTTGAGATGGATTTTTGGACCCAATTTTTAAGGACATATGATTTCTAACATGGAGATCATGAATACAAAAAAATAAATAAATACTAAAAATTAAAGATGATAGTTTTATAAAGAGAATATTTGAACCGTTAGTTTCCACTGTCTTTAGATGGATTGGCCATTTACATCCGTCTTTAAAATGGTACTTTATACCTCTTGGGACGCAAGTGTAGAATGCGTTGTAGGAGATGTCATTTATCTAGAATTTAGAGAACCATGAATCAAAATAATTGTATCAAATTTATGGTCTTTAAGGAATCTAAGACATTAGTGCATTATCATGCTGATCATACTTAATGCAATGCCAAGCTGCCTATTGGGTACCATGGAGAGACCAATTCTTTGAACATCTGAGGTAAATTTGAAAAGAAAACAAAAAAATTCTAATTTGTTTCTGAAATATAAATTTATAACTAGAATAAATAAAATTAGGTGCTATAGATCATTTTTTAAATGCGAACACATCTTTATATTCAAGGGAATACTTATTGCAAAAAATAAATTAATAATCTGTAATAGGAAGTGCTAGTATTGGGAAAGTATTTTGTAGGGCAGCGGCTTTATAACACGACACCCGAAACTTTGACAGAAAAATACAATTTTTAGTGTCCAATAATTTATATATCAATTTTTCAACATTGTCATTCATAGATATTAGAAAAACGGATTTTAAGCCCTAAAATAGTTTATCTCACAGCACATTTTGTATTATGTCCATTCATTTCAAGTCTTCACAAATTTATCAAATCTGCTTCATTTCAAGTCTTTACAAATTTGTCAAATCTGCATCATTTCAAAGCTTCAAATTCTTAATATCATCAGCTTTACTTAATATATTTTGTGTATTGTCTATCCTTTTAAAATTTTTACTTATTTGTCAAATCCACATGATTTTGTTGAGAACTGCATTTCTTGTAGTGTTTCAATGTAGAGCTTCACTAAATAGTGTAAAGCCGCGGCTCCATAAAACCCACACTCTTAAGTATTTGGTAATATAAAAGGGGCAAATATAGGAAGAACTAGAAGAAAAAGTTCAAAGCTCTCTATTAGTTTATTGAGTTATTAATTCCTTAACCCCTTGTTTTTTTGGGTAAACAATGTTCCATTAAAACAAAAATGTGGGACATTACATCGTCACCCTTAGTAAGTACACCAACCCATCCATAATATTTATCCATAAAGCCAAAGAGAAGGGAAATCTGTAGGGTTAAAATTAGGGGTGGCAACGGGTGGGTACCGCCGGATCCGAATAAAGAATATGGGACTCGGACCTAACAAGACTTGAAGTTATGGGACTTGGACCCAAACCTGTTTAGATTTGGTTGGACCCGACCTAAAAATAAATAAATACATATATATTTAAAATATATTTAAATACTATATTAAATATATATATGTTTAAATATTATAATTAAAATAATAATTATATTTATTTAAATATTAATTAAATATATAAAAATATTAATTAAATAATAACACTATCCGAGTCGAGTCTATATTAGGTCTACAGGGATCCGAACCTAAATAGTATTCATGTCCAATATTTTGACCCAAACCCTAACCGTCAGGTCTGGTTGTGCGGTCCCAAGTCGGATATGAGTCCATTGCCACCCCTAGTTAAAATTGGTTAGGGCTTGAGAAATCTCATGGAGAATTGAAAAAGGGAAAGAATGAATTTTGTGAGTGAGGTGGCTCATGCACTTACCGCAGTTTTTCATGACTTCAGGACTGAAACGCATCTTAAATACTGTAAATTGACTTCGGCATTAGATCCATGAATTTGGAGTTCCAAAACCTAATGATCTTTGAATAATTAAATTGAACGATACCGAAAAATAAAATTAAATTTTTAATGCTCAAAGTTTCTTTTTTTTTTTTTTTTTTAAAAAAAAATCATGATTGATGGTACATTTGCAATCTTAAATCTAAAAATCGCATACGGGCCTTTGGGGAGTGGACTCAATGTAATATGTGTGTCCCGATGCACATAAACTATGCATCTAAAAAGATTGTTGTGGTTTCTAAGACTAAGGATTGTCATTAACTTTAGTTGACAGCATTACACTCTAGGAAATGTTGAAAATGAGGGTCGAGAGGGGAATAGAAAGATATTAGAAAAGGAAAATAATTTTCTAAAGCGACGGCCCAATACAACCGTATCTGAAATATCTTCGAAAAACACAGTTTTAATGCCATAAAACTTCCAAATTGATCATCTCCACTTTGACAATAGTGGACATGACAAAAGGATGGATTTAAAAACCACAAAAATGATCCATCTAGTAGCATTTTTTGTTAATTATGCCTCTCAAGTATTTACGGATCTGCCAAATTTACATCATTTTTGGAGTTTCAAATTCCATATTGAATGAAAAAATTTGATTTCTACGCCATTACAAAGTTTTCCAAAACATATTACTTTTTCTTGTGAGATTTTAAGATGGGAAAAAGTTTATATAAGGTTGCAACCTTAAAGTGTAGAAACAAAGATGCACATCAAAAATCCATTGCAAAATGTTGTTTTAATGTTGACAAACCCTCCAATCGATCATCTCGAAATCAAGATGTATGAATATGAAAAAAAAAAAAAAAGATTTTGAATCCCAAAAATAGTATCTTGCAACACATTATCTAGATCGTCCATTTCCAAAGTTTTTATATGTTTATAGATCTACTTGATTTTAACCAATTTTAAAGTTTAAAATGTTCTAATGAGATATAAAAATAGATTTTCAGATAACCCTAATACTTTTTTTTTTACACCAAAATTACGATAAAATTTGGAGGTACGCCTTAATTCGATTGTTTAAAGTTGCAACCATACTGGCATTAATCTTTGGTGACCCACGTCCAACTTATTGATATCTTAGAAATTCGGCCTTATTAAAATACATCTAAGAGGTTGAATTGGTTTAAGAAGGGTGAAGACGTCAAACTTTTTCTTAACCTATCCATGCTAAGGTAAAAGAGTTGGGTTGTATTAAGTAGCCAACCAACGTAAAACTTTGTCAAAACTTATCATAAATATTGAACCTACAATAGTTATTTATGCTAGGGTATTTCTCTGAAGTGAACATAATTGAAAATAGCGAGAAACGATAATAGGAACTTATGACCTCACTGAAAGTTATGGCCTTCAATAGAGTAGAATGACGGATCAAGATTCATATAGCCAACCTCAACTAGTTGGAAAAAAGCTTTGACAATAATAATGATGACGGAGATAAAATATTTAGCTTTTTACCCATAAATTTTGAATAATTTCAAAATACCCATTAAAATTCACGTGATTTTGACTTGAAATAATAGGTAGAAGATAAAATGTTAAATAATTAAAATGTCAGGTGTATTTTGATAACTTTTTCAAGATAAAATGCAGTGTCAATTCTGAATTAGCCCACAAAGACCGAAGTTTCATAAAGTTGGCCTTAGTTCTACGTTGAATTTGGAGATATGATTAACACCATATTTGGCCTTAATTTGACCCGTTGTTCCCACCCCAAACCATAATTAAGCATCGAGGGTCCAATATTACAAAACCGATGGATGTGAGTTACTTTTGAAAAAGCAGTTCTTTCTCCTCGTTTGAACTCAGTTTTCCAACTTGATACAGAGGGTCATTGTTCCGATCGGTGTTCAAAAAGTCCAACCGCCCATCGTCGGTTCCAAGTAACCGATAATTCTACCGGTTCAATCAACCTAATTGGGCAAGTCTTGTCCGAACAAAAAAATATTAAAAAAAAAATTTATATGAAAATGATACTTAAAACATGATTAAACAAAGCACATCCAAATAAAATTGAAAATCTAAAAATAAGTATTCCTAGTCAAAAAAAAATTTCGAATCTTTGTCAAATTGACAAAAAAAATCTAAAAATGCTTTACAAACAAATCTTTTGTTTTCTAGGATTTTATATAAATTTTTTTAAAATAATCGATCGGATCACCAAAACTGGAATTGGCTAACCGGCCGATTCCGGCCGATATTGCAAACATTGGTTCCAGCTCCCTCCCCCCAATGCCATGTGAATTTATATTGGGTGTGCTTAGAATAAGACTGAGGCCTCACGATAAAAAGCAAAGCCGCAGCCAAAAATCTCTATATTGGTATGAGAATCTATTTTTTTCATTGATTGTAATTTTTTTTTTTTTAACAATCATATGCCCAACGACATTTAAAGTATTGTACAACATTTATTAATACTAGATATAGCCATGCTTCTTAGTAATAATTGGAAAGTTTTTAGAAACAACATATTGGCAACATTTATGAATATCCACATATACCTATATTATTCAAGTTAGATCCGGTTGGACCCAAATATTCAGATCCAAGTTGTAGACCCGGACCTGACCTTCCGGATCCAAAATTTAGATCTACCGCACCCCTACTTGCCATGTCTTGATGAAACTTTGGGGCGTTTTGGTTGAGGGCATTATAGTAATTTTAGAAAATCCGGGCACGTCCTTTTAAGCAATGGGCTTCTTCTAGAAAGTGTGCGAGAACCAATCATAAAAAGGAAAAAGAAAAAGATAAAATTTTACTCAGAAAAGAGATATTGGAGGACCACACACTGCTCTCTGGTTGACTGCACCAGCCAAAAGGACCGACATTTGACCAATCATATTTGAAATTAGGCAAACTAATAAAGCCCTAGAAATCACCAAAATGACATGTACATCCTTATGCAAATTGCAATTGCAAGAAAGTTTTGTTTTCAAAGGATAACGAAATAAAAATATTTATTGTTATTACATAAATACTTTTTAGTTTCCGTTATTTTATATATATATATATCCATTTTTTCAACTTCATAACATTTTTTAAAATAAAGATCGAACTACCCATTTTCAGCTTTTCAAAAACTGAAATCTTTAAAAAAATTTATTTTTCAAAAACTTAAATTTTTATAATTTTCAGTTTTTCAAACACCAAAAATTAAAAATTTTTAAGTTTTTGAAAATCTAAATGTTTATGGCGCTTCCAAATAGTCCTTAAAAAATTTTCAGTTTTTGAAAATCTAAATGTTTATAGTGCTTCCAAATAATCCTTTTCCGAAAAATAGGACGTTGTTTACTTTAGTTATTCTCATATACGCTAAAATGTTTTTTTGGTTAACACGCTTACATTAAGTTTTGCCTTGTTAGGGGTTCAAATCCCACATTGGACAACTTTTTACATTATTAATTTTTAAATAGTCAATTTTTAGGGGTATTGTTTTTCGGAGAAACCCTACCACCACACCAACCCAAAACTTTTGAACAAAAGGTTTTTCTTGTATTATAAATATTTGGTTTATCAAAAATCAAAAAAAATTTATTTTTGGTTTTTAAAAAATTGAAAATTTTAAAAATTTTGGTTTTTTAAAAACCGAAAATTGGCAATTTCGTCTTTTTTTTAAAAAAAAAACTGTTATGAAGTTAAAAAAACGGATATATATGTAATAACGAAAACTTAAAAATATTTTTATAATAATGGTACCTCAAAAAGCTAATAAAAAGAGTGATATGAAGTGAGAAAGCTTTCCAATTCATCATCTCGACCTTGAGATGTATGGATATTAAAAAAAAAAAAGATTCAAATTCTAAACTAATGCATCTTGTTGAACATGGATTTTCAAGCCCTCATGAGGTTTCCCACACCCAAACTACATATTGGGCAAAATTTAGATGTACACCTTACTTGTACAATATAAAGTGGCCACCTTATATAAACCTTACCCATTTTTTTTTATATTTTACTTATTTTTAACTATTCCAACTCATCAAATGTATTTTTAATAGGATTTTTCAAAGATAATAAAAAGATGGTAAAATATTAAATAACTTATCTTAGCTCATTTTGATAAATCTCTAAAAAATTCATTTATGGATAAAAAATTTTGAGCCGTGCATCCTAGGAGATAGCATAGGCCCGACAGCCTAGATTGACAGCTAGGAGGTGATATGGATTTTATATATTTATTGAAAATGGGGGATATATTTTGCCCCGGACCTTTTGTGTATATCATTTCTCTTATTTTTATTCATTTTGAGGAGGAGGCATAGATATGTACAAATTTTGATATCCATTGAATTTCTATTTCATCAAAAGAAATCTTACATAGAATCCTAGCTATTGACTTGTGTGAAGTTGAATCTAATCCATCGGGCCTGTATAGCAATACAGGCCCGGCATATGTGATTCCAAAAAAAGTATATTCCTTGAGAAAGTATATTATGATCCATATGACCACATGAAATATGTGGTCACTTTCTCATCAATGGGTGGGAAGGTGGAGAGAGGACGGGACCCACCAACACACGAGATGGTTGTTCCTCCCCATTACCGTCCACCTCATTGATAGAAGGTGATGATACTCAGGACTTCACATGTCATGGGGTCATATGGAGCATAGTAAATTATTGGCAAATTGCCATTGAATTTCATCGAAAATGGAATGGTATTTTGTGCTTGCGTCCACTCATATGCTTTTTTCCTTTGTTTAAGAAGGCTCATGGCCCGCTAATAACATTGACTTGAGCCCCTATTTAAATGAAAATAAATCAATTCATTTTTCTGAGAAAAATAAATAATCTACATAGCTTGTAAAGTAAAATTTTCATTTGAAAACATTTAAAAAATATCCAAATTTTTTTGTTGTACCTTATACTCTCTCTCTATGTGTGTGTGTTTTTTTAGTATGTTAACATATATTTTAGATTACCTAGTATAATACACAAAATTTAAAGGGAAAATTATGTAAATATCCATTTTAGTTTCAATTATTACTAAAATATCGAATACTTTATATTATTACTGATATGTTCATTTTTTTGGACTTCATAACAATTTTTTGAAAATTATTAGGTATTTGCGTAATAACATAAAATAAAATGGATATTTACATAATTTTTCAAATTTAAATTTAATGCTTCTTTGTTAATTTTATTTAAATACGCCTAAAATTTGTAAACTTTTTCCCTTTTTAAATTTTGAAAATTAGCTTATGGTTCATCCTCTTTCTTTGCATAGCACCGTTCATGATACTTGAGTTTAATAGAAACAAAATTCAATAAGATAGAAAAGAGTATTAATGCAATTGTGTAATATACACTTTCCTATCTTGTTACATTCTCCTCTAAAAAAAAGAAGAATAATACACTTTCCTATCCTATTGACTTTTGCTTCTATTAGAGTCCAATTTGACTCGCCCATGGGTGAACCGAATAGGGGCAAGTTCAACTCCCCTAAGCATTATTTTGGACCAAAAATGTAAAAAAAGGGAACATAGAAAAAATAGAAAATGACGCCATATCACTTAGAAGTAAATTTTGGATTATTTTGATAGTTTTTAAGGTGATTTGGGAACTTTCCTATTTTCCCTTTTTTAAAAAGTTTTAAATCTAAGTCAAAATTTTCAATAAACATCTTTTATAGAGTTTTTTTTTTTATCTTTTTAGGCTTCTAATAATTTCTATTACCTCTTCTATGTTCTTTCTACAACTTCTTTTATGTTCCTTTTTATTTTATTTTATTTTTTATTTGGATTATATGTTATGATAATTTTTTTTTATACTTTGAGTCTAGTCAATAACACTCTTACGATCATACGATTTACAATATTGTGACCTCTTTATATAAAAGATAAATGTTCTCTTATATACTTTTCCCCCTTTTTTTTTAATTGTACAAGACTCCAAAGTCACTCGACTCAGCCAAGGGAAAAGTCCCTTAGCCGAGCTTCTGAACACTACTGCCTATAAACAAGTCTCTCTCTCTCTCTCTCTCTCAAAACAACCTCAATATCTCCATCTATACTTTTCAAAAAGCACAAAAATGGCTTATCTTGCTTGCATTGGAAGAGAAACTACAACTTGCTTTTACTTTCTTTTAGTGGAGAACATGCAAGCCTCAAACTATTCTCCTTTTCTTTTCTATTTACTGAGAGATCTCCTTCAACCTTTTTACTATTTACTTTCAACGTCCTCTTCTTTGAAGATTATATACGAAAAGGTAAAATGCATAGTTGAGAATTTATTTCTATTTTTCATGCAAATTGATCTTCTTTATTTTGAGTGGCTAGATGAAACCTACATATGTGTAAATATTGTGATTTAATAGACTCTTGTAAAAAAAAAATCAAATTTTATTAAGTAAAAGTATATAAAAAGACTATTTACTTTTGTATAAGGAGGTTAGAAACACTCAAGTCCATTAAATTTCAAATTGGAGAGTATTAAGAGCATCATTTATTAAATTCAAAAGTTAAAAAAAAAAATTTCTCGAACTCTGTGATATACCCCAAGCCCCTTAGTTCGATATCTAATGGCTAGGAGTGCCTGTAAGCTCTTTATAATTAGATAAATGGTCTCATGGTATACAATCCCTTTTGTTAATACACAGATTTGGATCGATGAAATTGAGTGTAAATAGATTTTGAGTTTTCAGCTATATGTTTTGTGCTGTAGTTGTATCTTAATGTCAAGTTCATCATCATCATCATCAAAGCCTTTTTAACAACTAATTGAGATCCGCTACATAATTTTTTGTCAGCCATTCTGCTATATGTCAAGTTATATTATATTATTTGATTAGTACCATGTTATGACCATTATCATCATCTGAGCCTTATCCAAGTTATTTGGAGTCGGCAACACAAATCACATTCTATCATTCTGCTATATCAAGAGCCATGCCTTAACCAGACCACAAAAAAAATAATTTTCCTTGATGTATTACCACACATACTTAAAACCCTTGTCCTAAGATTCTTTTTTGGAAATAAATATTTAATAAGCTAAAATAAGCTGATGAATAATTAGAATCACACTACTCAAACCTGGTGGTTTTAAAGTATAGATTTATAGGCAAGATAAAAATTAAAAATCCTCATCATCATTATCCAAGCCTTATCCCATCTATTTCGGATAAGACAAAAATTAAAAATAAAATAAATAAATAAATCGAAAGAGCCAAGTTTTTTGCTTTGGCATTTCGAAACACTTTCCAGATATCTGTTTTCCAAAAATCCGAACCATGCCTCAACTTGTCAAGGTTTGATTTGAATCGACCCATCCAACTCGAGCGCTTCCTGTGTAAGAGCAGGCACATTTAATGGAAAAATTTAAGAAAAAAAAGCTACAAAATAGGATCTTAGAGCGACTCTAGGGTGGCTAGAACGAGGTTGTTCCTGATCAAATTCAAGCAATTTTGATTCAGATTGGTAATTTTTAAATTATTACCATAAATTACGTGACAAAGACAAATAAAAAAAAAAGTTCATATAATAATCCGGGCATTTAACTAAGGGTGAGGTTTGTATAAAGTGTCAACCTTATACTATTGAAGTAAGGTGCACCTCAAAATTATGTCGAAAATGCGATTCCAGTGCCACAAAGCCTTGAGATGAAATGAAAAATTATTGTTTCCTTCAGTCTTGAAATTTATAATTTCAAAAATGGTGATGATCCAGCAGATCTATGCATACTTGAAAGTCTTAGAAATAGACGGTCTAGATAATGTGTTAGAAGATGAACTATTTTTAAGATTAGAAACAACTTTTTTTGTCATGTCTATGAATCTCAAGGTCGATTGATTTGAGGGTTTTCCAGCGAATGAACAATTTTCTCTAGTGGGTTTGTTAAGTGCACCTTACATGTACACATGGGGTTAGACACCTTATATAAACGTTTTTCTTTCACAAAAGAGTGACGTTTGTATAAGGTGATAACCTTATACTATTGAAGTATGACACTCCAAAATCATGCCGAATGATGTAGTTTCAATACTGGAAAACCTTGTGCTGATATGTAAATTTATTCTCACCCCTAATTATAAGAATTAAAGCTCTAAAACTTATGCAAATCAGAGTAAATTTATAAACAATTTAACTAATTATAAGAATTACAGCTCTAAAAATTATGCAAATCAAAGTAAATTTATAAACAATTTAAATATTTGAAAATGGATGGTTCAGATAATATGTTACATGATTCACTATTTCAATGGGTTGAAATCTTTTTTCTTTTTTCTCCTGTTCATGCATTTGAAGTTCTGATGATCAATTTGAGGGTCTTTCAAAATCGGAACAACCATTTCCAATGGTTTTTGAGGTGCATCTTACTTCAATAATATATAGTCGATACTAATGTCTAAAAAAGCATATTGGTGGTGCAGATCGTCCACCTTCAATTCCGTTTCAGATCGGCCAGATAAAAAATTTGGATTATTCTCGAATCATATGGATCGGTGATCAAAAAAAAATTTAAATATAAAAGAAATAAAATTAAAATTAAAATGGATATTTATATGGTGGGGATTTAGGGGAGGGACATAGAAAACATTAGATAAATTTAAAAAAATAAAAAAAATAAAAAAAATAAAAATAAAAGTAGGGTGTTAGGGGGGAACTGGGCCTGACCCATACCATTACAGAACCAACTCGAGCCCGACCGATTCATCATCCAAATAGAGGACCCGATCGAAAGTTGCCGAGTTTTAAAACATTGGCTGACATCTTCTATAAATTTTTCCTTCCTTGCATAAAGTTCCCAAAATCAATTAAGCTTACCAACTAATTTATAAAAGGAAACAGTCCATATAAAGATGCAAACTTATAATGTAGAACTACGGATGCACCTAAAAAATCCATCGGAAAAAGTAGTTTTAATGTTGAAAAACCTTTCGATTGATCATCTCGACATCGAGATATATGACTATGAAAAATAAAAGATTTTAAATTTAAGAAATAGTACATTTTACAACATATTATCTACACCGTCTATTTTCAAGATTTTCCTATATTTATAGATCTACTAAATTTTAATTATTTTTTAAATTTAAAATTTTATAATTAGATATAAAAATAGATTTTGAGATAATCCTAAAAACATTTTACATCAAAATTATATACAATTTGAAGGTCCACCTTACCTCTACACCTACGGATGCATCCGTATGCGACCTGCACCTTGTACAAAATAATAATGAAAAAAAAGTTTATTTGCCTTATGAAAGGTTCCAGGGGCATTATGGGTAATTCAGGCCCGTTGAAACATCGGTGGTAAAGGGCAAAACAGGAATTTTAGTCAAACAAAATTTTTGGAGGGTAATCTCCGAAAAAGATTGGGGTACTCTAGAAAATACTATAAAATATGAGAACATTTCAGTCATTGTTTCATAATTACCCCTGTGCACCTGTGTCTATAACGGATGAATGTGCCGACGAGAATAAAGTTGCAGAAGAGAGGGAAAACAGAGATTAGAGAGAGAGAGATAATATATATAGAGAGAGAGAAAATAAGAGAGGTGAAAGTTGAGGATCAGAGAGAAGAAGAAAATGGCCGGAATTTCGAAATTTAGAAAGGCAGCGAAGAAATTAGGCCTTCCTTGTACTTCTTTCACTGTTGAAAACACGCCGGAAAAGAGAAAATCGGGGGAAAAGGTGCGATTTTTTTGGTTTATTGTTTCTCTATCTACTTGTTCTTCCATTTCTTGAGAAACCCATTTTTGCTTCTTTTTTTTTTTTGCATGTAAAATTGTGGGGTTTTTGTGGTTTGGACATGCAGATCTTGAGCTTGCATAACGAGGCAACAGATAATGGAGTGATTAAGGTAAATTTAAGAACAAAATTGGTTTCTTTGAATAAATTTTTTGAATGCATGTCGTTTTGATTCTCAGTGCTGGAAAAGGTGAAGCAATCAAAATTAGTTCTCATTTGCATTTTTCTGTTTTTTTTTTTTAATTTATTTATTTTTCTTCACTTCCTTCCTTCTGATAAAATGAGAAAAATGTTAAGATTTTCCCTTCTTTTGATAAAATAGTTATTTTCCTGCAATTTTTATTAGTTTTTAGTATTAATTTGACAAGACATGGGGAGCTACCATTTTCTTTAAAATTTGAAAGTGAATACTTATATTCAGTGAATATAAATACTAAGTTTTCACTTTTCCATGAAAAAATAGCGTTTTTCTGTAATTCTGGGAATTGGGTGCGAGTTTTTCTTACCACTAGAATGAGTACAATGACTATCTGTAATTCTGATAAATTTCCAGAAACGGCTGAACACTAATTTTGTATATGAGAAATTTTTATTCTCTCTCTACATTTTTTATGGGATTTTGCATATGAGAAAATTTACTCTCTCTCTCTACATTTTCAATGGGCAAAGTCCCAACTGACCCTTGTGTATCTAATCTGTACATGAGTTGCATGCCTTTTTGTTTGCTCTCTCTCTCTCTCTAATCTGCAAATGATTCGCATGGCTTTTTGTTCTCTCTCTCCAATTGGTTTGTTTTCTCAATGCATTTTCTCCCGTCTCCTGACTCCCATGGGTTATTCTTTTTTCATCTTTAGCAAACGTATGCTGTATTGATACTGTCCTGCAATTGCCCCCCCTCTCTCTCTCTACTCGAATGGTGTCAATATCTCTTTGATTAATTGCTTTTTGCCCTCTCTCTCTCTCTCTCTCCACCACGCACCCTCCTAAAATGGTGTCAATAGCTCTTTGCTTTATTAGCAGAGCCATCCTGTACCTAGTTCCTCACTGTTGGATTCCAGTGTGTGGTGGTCTGCTATTGACATCAGTGCTTTTTGTCTCTCTCTCTCTCTCTCTCTCTCTCTCTCTCTCCCACACACACCACTGTGGGCCATTTCCCCTCTCTCTACAATGGACCATAGTCTCTCTGTCCAGTTTCTCTCTCTGTACTATGGGCCAGTCTCTCTGTCCAGTTTCTCTCTCTATACTCTGGGCCAATCTCTCTTTCGCTCTCTACAATGTGGCCTCTCTCTACAATGTGGCTATTTCCCATCTCTACAATGGGCCAATCTCTCAGTCCAGTTTCTCTCTCTATACAATGGGGCAAATCCCTCATTCTCTCTGTACAATGGTGCCTCTGTCTGCCTACAATGGGGCCATTTCCTCTCATACACCATGTAACCCATGCTCTCCTGCCCACTGGTTTCTGATTTGGCATTTTCCTCATCAATGCTTTTTCTTGTAAATAGGGGTGCCTTTATTCCTCCCTCACTAGTAATTTTCCAAGTTTTAGAGGCCTATACTTGAACGAAAAAACATTGTATTGCTCCATGCGGACTGGACAGCATTTCTACAGTAGACGGTCCAGAGGTATTAAGCATCCATCTTAAAGATGGGATGCAAATTAAAAACAATGGTAACTAAGGGTCCAAATGTTTTTTTAACATAATTATTATTTTTAATTTTCAAATTTTATTTTATTTTTCATATTCATGATCTCCATATTAAATATTATATATTTTCTAAAAATAAAGATCAAATTAAATTTTTAAAAATATATTTATTTCCAAGCCCGCATTTCTACAATATGCGGGCTGGCCGCATAGATACTGTGTCCAAACTCCAAAGTATCTACGTATGAGGCTCTAAACAATCAAATTAAGGCCGAGTGCAAAACTTTTACTAGAAGAATTTGTTTTGATACCCAAATATCCTCAAATTGATCATCTCGATCTGAAGATACATGGACATGAGCAAAAAAATAGATTTCAAGTTTTAGAAATAGTACCTCTTATAATGCATTTTTGGACCATCAATTTCAAGATTCTTAAGTTTCAATTCAATCTACACTATTTTTAAAGCTTTAAATTTTACCATTAGAGATGAAAATATATTTTAAGACTATCACAAGATATTTCTAATATTGAAACCACATTTTTTAACACCATTTGAAGGTGCGCTTTACTTTGATTGTTAGAACCTCGGTTTTATACAAACCGCACCAATGCTTGAATGAAGACCCTTCCTCTTCAAGGAATCCAAAGTTTTCACAAAAATATTTTTTTTCAAGAGCTACAATTTCGGCATTTATAGCCATCACTCACTGCATATTTCTATTTTTTGTGTAATGGCCGGCTTTTTCGTGAGCACGGGAAGAATTTTGGCCGAAATATTGAGTCTTTTCAAACACCGGAATTTCGGCTATATTTTCTGAAATTTGAAATTTAATGGTATATGGTTTCTATGAATTTTATAAGGAGCAAATAATTATATTCTTTTTAGTGATTTAAATGACGAAAATGCCCTTTTCCAAAAGGATAACTGTCACTCTCTCAACGACCAGTACCTCTTCTGGCAAAGTTCAGAATTGGGAGTACAATTATCAAAGAGAGTATACCAAAATTCGTATATGACCATAACAAATATGTGGTCATAGGGTTCATCACCATCTAATCAATAAGGTGGACGGTAATATATATGGAATTGGACCTAGAGATCAACTTAATATTTGCCCTCACTCTCCCTAAAAGTCCACTACAAATCCTTAGGATCATATAATGGCCCCCTTTTTTTTTTACATATCTTTGGTAAAATAAAAAAGTTCCACAATCACTCCTAGCCACTGAAATCAGGTCAGGTAGTTAGGAGTGTGTCAATGCTATGCACAAAAACTTCAAAAGAATTTTGTTAAATTTGAACTTGGTTGGCGGTATGGCCTCGGCCACCTGCTTTCACATTTGAAAGCTAGAGGTCCTATTGACCTTTAATACCAAAGATAAACAATTGCATTGTATACTTTCTGAATTCCATTTATCAAGAGAGAATTCCCCACCCAATTGGATCCTGAACAACATTTAGAGGCGATGGTACTGTACTAATTATACCTCACACACACATAAACGTATACATGGTTGGATAGGATCCAAAGTAAGTTTTCAGATGGGCAATGGAGATGAGCAGTTGTTACCACCTAAATGTCTATGTCCGTACAAGGGTTCATATCTACCATTCATCTTGAGAACATGAGGTGGATACCTCACCTATATACTGCATAGCATGCACATCACATGTATCCCCTTCCTTTCCTCAGAATAAGGGGAAGTAGGATTTTCAACCAAAGATGGTAGTGATGTCTTGCACCCCAACCACTGAACCAAGAGACCCGCCATAGATAATATGCCAATCAAAATGCTTTGATTAGTTCATGAATAATTGTTCACATAAAATATCTTGATAAACTATAGAATTTTGCAATAATTGTTCCTAATTCTGTCTTAGCAGATTCCCTGTCCCATCTGTCTAGAGCCACTAAATTCCGGCAACGATGACGATCCCAACATAGACACCAACTCGAGCCAAGCTGTCTTCACAGCAGAATGCTCGCATGCCTTCCATTTCCTCTGCATCTCATCTAATGTGCGCCATGGAAACACCACGTGTCCAATCTGTAGGGCCCAATGGGCAGAGCTCCCCCGCCGCCTCACCCGGCCCCAGCAAGGCCCAACCAGACAACCCCCCGATCCTGCCCTCGTCATCCTCGAGGACTCAATTGCCACCTCTAGGACCCACCGTAGGTCGATTCGACACAATGGCGATGACCCTGTGGATCCAACCCCCTCATCAGCAACCCATCCCCGACTCTGTTTTGCTCTGGTTCCAATTGCTCGAGGGCTTTATCCAAGAGGGTGTAGGCCTATGGCCTTACTTTTACAACCGCTAACTACTGTAGCGAGTGGACAGAAGCCATTTTCAGACAGACAGAATACTTCACATAGGGGGCCAAAACAGTATCCAGAAACACAAAGTACTTCCCCAAGAGGGCCAAGGCTCCATCCAAAAACACTGACTACTTCACCAAGAGGCCTTAAGATATGCTTAGAAACAGAAAATACTTCACCAAGTAGGCATGTGATCTATTCAGAGACACAAATTAGTGCCCAAAGTATGCTGAATATGTACCCAGAAAGCGTAAGTTCTTTGAGAAGCAAGCAAGAGCTCTGCCCACCGACCACAGCTTACCTCTACGTGAAACTCGAGGGACCCCCAGCAACAGACTTAGTAATGGTTGTTAACCCAACCGGTCAGAATCTCCGCCTCTTCAAGGAGTTGATGGCAGTTGTGGTTTTCTCTCTGAGGCCTGTTGATCGACTCGCTATAGTAGCCTCCTCGTCAGGCCCAAGCCGCACCTTCCCCTTACGGCGCATGTTCTCACAAGGGAAGAGAGCTGCCCTACAAGCCATCGATCGCCTCATATTCCCATCAGATGGGGACCCAACAGAGTCATTAAGCAGAGGGATTGTGATATTGGAAGAGCGAGCCCACCGAAACCCTAATGCTTGCATCTTGTTCCTCTCAGATGGCCAAATTGGAGGCTACCATCCCCTCCTAGATGAGCAACTCTCAATTCCAATCCATAGGTTTGATTTCGGGCCAAGTTTTAGAGTTCCTGATGAGTTTGTTAGGCATGGATTTGAGGAGTTCTTGGTTGGCTTGCTTGGGGGTGTTATTAGGGAGACAGAGTTGAGACTTAGGGTTGATGGGGCAAGGGGAGAGGTCCTTGTGGAATTAGGAGATATGGGTGTTGGAGAAGAGAGAATGATCTTGGTTGAAATAGGAGAGTCTAAGTTAGTAAGTGTTGGGTATAGTTATGAGGAGGGTGGGGTTGAAGGGGGCTCGAGAACAGGGGAGATGATCTTGGGTTTTAGAGAGACAAGAGGGAGATATAATGGTGGTCATGAGAGAGGGATGACAGATTCAAGGGAGAGATGCCATAATGGTGTAGAGAGAGGAGTAAGCGAGGCAAGTTCGGGTGGGAGAAGGAGCTGTGCAGAGAGATGGGAGTACTATGATCCTTGCATGGCCAGAAGGTGGGCCAAGCATTTGCATGGGCTGATATAGGTCATGCATATCTTATCTGTACTTTGCCCTCCATGGATATTCAGTTTTTGTTGGGATTTTCAGGTCCAGTAGGTCTTTTCCGATACATATTTCTAATAAAAAAGATACATATTTCTAATAAAAAAGAATTGATCAAAAGAAGAACAAAAACTTAAAAAAAGAAAAAAAGAAGAAGAAAAGAACGGGTAACATAGAGCACAAAAACTACAAACGAGGACAGATGCCACATTCTCCGTGGTTCAGAAAGAGCCAAGGTAATCAATTTAAAAATAAATAAGACTGTCGCAGCTTTGAAAATGTTGTATCATCCAAGAAATATTTAAAAGGTCACCTCTCTCTCTCTATCTCTCTCTCTCTCTCCAATTGAAGGTCGCCATTTCTTTGGCTTTTCTTCACTAAAATTCTGTCAACACAATACATACCATGGACATAATTTACCAAACTGGCACGCTTTTGGATCTCTAAATTTCTGCCATATAGAGGGGGAACAGCTCCTTATACCTTTCCTTTGAACTCAAGAATCTGAGAAAGATGATGACAATCAGGAAATAAGCCTCTGTTCCTTTTATTCCAATCATGTCAAGCACTCTCGAAACCAAATATTCTGAAGACACCTGCATTGAAAGAAAATATATTAAGAGTTGTATGAAAAATGAATTGATCAAGGAACTACAAGTCAGAAATCTATTGAAACTAACCTCTAATAAAAGTTACCTCAAAGAAAAAACCACATTCTCTCTCTCACACACACCCCCCGCTCCCCAAATTACAGCAGAAGGGAAAAAAGGCAAATGCCATTGTCTAGATATTTCAGGTTCTTCACTGAAGCCTCACGGTTTGCAGCAACTTGTCTAACACCCCCCCCTCCTATCTCTCTCTCTCTCTCTCTCTCTCCTCATACATGACAAAATTTGAAAGGAAAAAACAATAAGAAAAACAATTACCTTCATCTTGCTGGTATTTGTTCTTGTCATCACCAGCATATGCCAGGAGGTTGTACTTTGGGTTCCATTCTACACTGTTCATGGCGGCTCTGCAAGGAATTTGATGGACTGTTCTTCCACTGTGAACATCGGACTGTGACACACCAACACCTCAAGCATTAGTTAATGTTATGGAAAATTTTCAAAAAGACAGGTTGGGAAGACTACTTAAGTGCCATTGATTTCCAAAGAGTGCTCATAAGTCAAACTTAGTGACTGGCTCGGTCACTGCCAAAACCGTGGCAACTCGCCAAGTCAAACAGTAACCCAGAAAAACTCAGGTTCTCACAGTTGAGTGAAAAAAAAAGTGCCAGTTGTGTGAATCCAACCCAACTTGCCATTTCAATGGTTTGCAACAAAGTGCCAAGGAAACTCACAATGTCAATGAACAAATCTTCACTGGCTGAGGCAATGTATTGTCCCGTGTGATTGAAACTCACCGTTCTGACTGGCCATCTTGTAATATCACATATGGGTCAGTCATAAAATCACAAGCACAGTATACACTTTGTTTCTTTGATCAAAAGCAATTTAGTGAATAAAAATCAAATGTTGGGCTTAGTCACTATGAACTTACTCAAGTTTCGTAAACGTACGGACACAGAGCATCTCTGAGAGGTCCCAAAGGCTAACCAGTGCATCAGCACTTCCAACAGCAAAGAATCTGGCGAGGATAGAAAAATGGAAAAAGGATTTCAAGTTTACCGTGCACCAAAAAAAAAAGTTAAAAAAATAAAAAATAAGCCCTTCGGAGAATAAAAGGGAAAATTCTCGCCATGATGCAAATACAAAAATGGGTAAAGTATTCAGAAATTCAAACAACTGAGGCTGTGAAAACTAAAGATCCTTGGGATATTTGCATTGGAAAAATCACAAATTGGCAAATCACTTTGGATGTGATGTTCCAACAAACTGAAATAAGGCTTAAGGATGAGAAATTCAGTATCACCTTCCTGTGGGATCAATTGCGATGCAATAGCAACCTGCCGTATGAGCATTAAGTGTGTGAAGTGCTTTAAGAGATGGATATGCCAGTACCTCAAGAGTACCTAAATACCAATGGTTTAATCCATTAATGTCTCCAACTCAAAAACTTCTTATTTAACCACCCACTACCCGAAAATAAAAAGAAATCATTCACACATGATTACAATTATGTCTAACATCTACATGCATGCTAGAAAACACTCTAAAACCCAATTGGAGATCTTCAGAACATAAACCATCTTTTAGTGAACTACATTCTCTGGGGCGAACTTATGTAATATGATCTTTTCACATATCCATGTAAAAGCTGAAATTATGGAAACAACCCTTAATGTTGTCATGTTGCACTTATTGCACAGTTTTAGTTCTTCATGATCCCAGAATGACATTGGATAACAATATACAAAATGTTGTACTACTTCACTGCTAATTATGCCTACTGGGCCACCATTTAAAGTCAAGTTTGAACTAGATACTGAATCCACATCAACTATTCCATTGGCATTCCTTTGTAAGAGTGCAGAAGCTTAACATTAGAAATTCTGTATTAGGGGAATCCAAATTTGAAAATTGGAAAAAAAAAATTGAATTTGATAAAAGTTACCATTTCCAGTTGTAAGAAAGAATATCTCTCCAGTGGTGTTCCAAGCTATCTCATTCACCTGAACATCAGTTTCTATGTCAAAAGGAGCGAAAGCTTTTACAAAGGGGTAAAAAAAAGTGCTCTACTTTTGTCGTCCAGAACATTAAAAAGGAAAGAAAATACCCAATTTCTGCTCTGCAATAAAAATGTAGCTATAGCATGTAACAAGATAATACCATAAGAGGAGAAGATGTCACAGATGCTCGGCAGCTTAAATCAACCAATGCACCACACTTATAAACAACAGAGATGGCACTTATTACAAGTGACCAGCTACACATGCATTTTTTTCTTAGAAAATATCATTAAAATGGTCACACCACCCCAAAAAATCACTGCGGTGGTTACATCAACCAATTTGTCAACAAAGTGGTTGCTTTAAAAAGATCATTTTCGCTCAAATACCAGTCAACTATTTATTCATAAAAACCCAAAATTCCTCTTTATTGGGTTGGAATCGTGATCTAGCAGAGGTAGTTTCAATTTTGGCAATTTGGCATGACACGAATGGGGTCAAATTACTAAATTTCCCCAGAACAAGAGATTTTAGTGAAAATGGGTTGGAATCGTGATCTAGAAGGGGTATTTTCAATTTTGGCAATTTGGCTATGACACGAATGGGGTCAAATTACTAAAATTTCCTCATAACAAGAGATTTTAGTGAAAAATCCACGTGTTCCAATTTTTAACCCAAGGTTAGTTTCATCACTTTGCTCAGGATGCTAATTGATGACATAAATAACACTGCCTGTTCCCGTGTCCAAATCCAAAGCAGATTTGGAACAAAGAACAAGCATGGCGCTTACATTGTTTGGCTCATGCCACTTGAGTAGGGTCAAACGCACCTGCATGTTCTGGATTCCAAACCCAAAATAGGGGCATCTTGGTCATTTTTAATAGAGAGGAACTTGAGTAAAATGACCTTTTTAAAATTATCACTTTGTTGTATATTGGTTCATCTAACCACCTTAGTGATTTTTTTCGAGGTGGATTTGACCATTTTAATGTTGTCTTTGAAAGTCCATTCTAAGGATTTTTTTCTTTGTTTTTTTCCTTTTCCTTTATTACACCAAAATCTGCTATTATGGATGAAAAAGATGGGGGACAAGTGATAATATAGTTTAACTCCCAACTTGTTCAATGTGAAAGAAATTAATCAACCAAGGCAAATATTAGTTTTGCTTTGGCCAATTTGACAAATGCCACTATGGCCACAAACTGAGAGACAGAACCCATCGAATCAATTAAGTGAAGAAACCATCCAAGACAAGGGATGATAAACATCCCGGAGAATGGGAAACCTAATGAAATGACATACATGATGGCCATAAAGATCCAAGTAAACACCCACCTCATAATTAAACTTCCGCTTGAGAATTGGTTTAAACTTGCGAACGTCCAATATTGTCAATTCATCATCCTACAATCAAAACAAGCAACTTACATACAAACTCACTTCACTCATACCTTAATTCAGAAACAGTGCAGACACCTTTCACTATATTCTTCATCAGACAGAGAATCATGAAAAAATATATCATGCAAAATCCAGTTTTTGTAGAATTTAGAAAGCGGACATGTGTGGAGAGACCAAATAATTGGTTGATATGACGACTACAAATTGGCTATCCAAGACAGGCTTAAGTTTATGGGTGTCCTAAAAGTTGCAGGATCTCTCATATATTGAATAGTTGTACCATTTCCTACAACAATAATAGCTAATCATTGTCTATTTTGTATCAATTAAAGTTCAGGAATAAGAAGAGAAGACAGATTATCACAAGGAATGATATCATTAATCTCTCTATATTTTCTAAAATCTATTATTTCTAAAAATACCAGACTAAACATGTTGATATCTTAGTTAATGACATGAGGAAGCTGATAGTCTAGATATTCCAACTAATCCTTTGTTGTTTTTTTTGTTATAATTGTCTTTTTGTTCGAGGTTTGAGGTTCATGGTCCTTGATTTTAATCAAATGTATCAAATTAAAAATCACACTAATATACAAGGTAGAACTGGGAGGACAAATACACCCCAGTTATGAGCATCACATTTGAACCTTTATGTTTGAAAAGATTTCATGGAATCTAGTCAAAGTAGAACCACAAAAAAGTCAACCTTTCAATGAACACAAAATCCAAATAATGAGGTTGGAGAAATCCAGACCATTTCAAGGACCCCAAGGTTTGGAGTTCCTATACCACTTCAATTAGTGCTTCATTTTGCTCCACCATATCACATTATTATATGATGCAAGTGGAGCACAAAACACCTCATTAAAGGAATAAAAGTGTGTACCCTATTTCCCACAGCAATGTGAGTGCCATCAGGTTTATACGTGATATTGATGTTTTCACCACTAAGTTCTACTTGTTGAGAGCATTTTCCACCTGAAACAATCAGGTAATGAAATCATTAATAGCAACAACACATAAGTCAAGAGCTACAAAAGAGAGGGTCAAGTGCAAGTAAATAACATACAAGTGGAGACAATCTAGGAGTGGTATCAATCCAACAGAAATCCTTGGGAACACTTTTTCCTGAGCTGCACAACCCTTATACGTTTGGTACGTATGAAAACATTTCCTGGGAAATTTTGTCATGTGAAAAAAGTCCCTTATGTGATTGGGTGTGGGAGTATTTTCACACTAACTGGATGGTAATTGATGTAAAAAAATGCACCGGGACCAATTGGTTTGAAAAGACTCCCACACCTAATCATATGAGGGAGTTTTTTCACATGAAAATACCTCCCATGCATACCAAACGTGCCCAAGTGTACCATAGAAACAAGAAAAACAAGATGATACTTTTCATATGTTACCAGAGATAATTATTTATTTAGTTCTTACTTCAAAAATATATTTTTGATGGCTAGCTAAAACAAATATGCTCAGAAAAAACAAAGCATCAATGATCAGAAATTTTCTCAGAAGTGCCAAAAACTAAAGTCCTAAATTGATACAAGAAGCCCATTGAAATAAGTGTGCACATGGAACCACCATAACCAAATAATCTACTGGTACAACCACAAAGTATAAACAATGTGCATTCATATTATTATTACAGTATTTATGAACGTTTATCTACATTATTATTTTCCTTATTCCTTGACAGGTAACAAGCATGCATATCACTGAGTATGAAAAAAGTTATATCATGCAACATAAGATGGGCCCCACAAGGTCCAAGCAGAGCAAGTGGAGATCCTCTTCAGAGCACCAAAAAAAGATTGCAGCAAACTGGCAACCTCAACGGAACTATCTCTTCTATCGTATTACAAATTCGCCTAACCAGTTCTGTGAAAATGGTTTCCCTCCTTATGTCCTCGATAGATAAAAGACCTATAAACAAAATCACAGATATCCAACATTTGAAAGAAATGCCACCCATCATCACAGAGAATATCATTAAACCATCCCACTATGCAAGCATTCTCCATGACCATCCCAATATAAAATGAGATAGATAAAGCTTAGGACTATAAGACAGGCCATCATCCCAGTAGAGGATTATTAATCACCTACAATCTCTCAAAACCAAAAATGACCCATCACAATCACAAAGAACATGCTTAAACACAAAACTTGAGTTGCCTAATGCAACCATCAAAATCACGCTGGGCATATATTGATATTGGAAAAATCAATAGTCTTTACATCGTCCTGCACACAGGTTCTAAGTTCTAACCAGCAAACTACATCCTTTCCTTTCAGTCTCCAATCATAGCCAGAAACATAAATTCCAAAATCTACAACTTCTTACTCAATACAAAAGTAAACAGTTTCCAAAACAAAAAAATCCAATCATTGTACTCTACTGATCAAGTACCCCTCCAGCCAGCATTACTCCCCATAAGTAGCCAGCACCCAAGAAATTTTACACCTCAATATCAAATCTGAAAAGTATGAGAAAATCATCCCTCCTTGATTCACACTCCACTCACTCAAAAACTGAAATCCCTGATTCGTTGAATGCTTTCCAAGAGCTTGATCAGAACAGGTAAACATTGAAAACACCGAATGATGAAACTGTTTTCAGATGTATTGTACTCGAAGCAAAGTCTTATGGCTAAGGTGAAGGCACAACCATTTCACCTCTAAGTAATCCATGCAAGAAAGACATTCATGTTGTTCTAACTCCTATACATCAACAAGATTCTGAGCATTGACATAAATTTCCCATATCAACTACAGTACAATGTAAGGAAAGAAAAATATTATATGAACTGTGAGAATTAAAGCAAGAAACTGTAACAAATGGAGACATGAGAAGATTACTCCATATCTAACATATTGAAACTGTAATAAATTGAGACATGAGAAGATTAATTCATAATTTAAAATGTTATGGTTCACTAGATGGGACAACCAAAATAGGAAAATACAAGATATTCACATTAACTTCACTTACTACGAGCATCCCAAAGGCGAACAGTCTTATCTCCTGATGCAGTTGCGACTAAATCAGCATGCTTTGGATCCCAGCATAGCTGATCAACACTATCAGTATGCCCTTTCAGTTCCAGATCCTTGACTTTTCCCTGGGAAGAAATACCAAAACCTAAAATGAATAATTTTCAAAGAATCTCAAAATTAATCAACATAAAAAGAAGCAAAATGGAAATAGATTTGGGTGCCCATATGTATGTTGCAGGAAAATTAGCAGAGATAGATCCAACTACAGTAAAACAGTAATTGGTTGTAGTATGACATGGTAGAACAAGAACATTGCCAAGGGGAAGAACTGCATGTTTTTCATTAAATATATTCGGACGTTACTCAATCTGTGCTCAACAACCTTAGAACCTTATATAAGAACAAGAGATGTATCCAATGGAAACCAAATACTTATGAACCATCAATGCTAGAAACATGATTTTACGCATCAAAGAAGCAATAGGAAAACAATAAATAAGAAAAGTGAGAAACACGAAAATATTCTTTTGTTAATTGCTTTTAGGTTTTATAAGTACATTGAGTCAAATAAACATTCCCACTCTAACTTTCCGTGATCAGCATCATTCCACCCGAGAATATCAAATGCAGTTGGACTTCATAATAAAAAAATTCAACAACTATCTGATCAATAATCAGCAATGCAAATCCAACTACATCAAACACATACCAGTCATTGCTGCTAACTCTGAACTCGAATCTTAAAAGCTGGGGATAAAATTACCAGTTCGTGGGGATCATCATCGTCAAAACCTTTTCCCAACTAATTGGAGTCGGCTACACGAATCCTAGTCCGCCATTCTACTCTATTAAGGGTCATACCCTCAGCGAGGCCATAAATCCCCATATCTTTTCTCATTACTTCCAACCATATCCTTTTGGGCCTACCCCTTGCCCTTTTTGAGCCTTCCACTTGAACTAACTGGCATCTCCTAACAACTGTTGTACTAGATCTGCGCCACAATGGCCAGCCCATCTGAGTCTACTCTCTCTCATCTTATCGCCTATTGATGCCACCTAAATTTTCCCAAATGTACTGATTTCAAATCTATCTCTTCTTGTTTCGCCACTTATCCATCTCACATTCCTCACCTCCGCTACACTTATTCTATTGATATATTGTTTTTTAACCGTCCAACATATCGTCCCATGAGCAAAGCTAGTCTCACAACTTTCCTATAGAACTTGCCCTTCAACTTCATTGGCATGCGGCGATCACATAAAAATCTGGTTGCACATCTCCACTTTGTAATTTTATGTGCGACAACTTCCTCAATCTCTCCATTTTCCTAGATAATCGATCCAAGATATCGAAAGTGCAATCTTTTTGGTATTTCCTGGCCATCTATCTTAACTACTTTCTCATCTCTACTCTTATTATTACTAAATTGCATTCTAGATACTATGTATTAGTCATGCTAATTTTAAAACCTTTAGATTCTAGAGCATCCCTCCAAAGTTCTAACTTTTTATTGACACCATTTCGAGTCTCATTGATTAGTTCGTGGAGATATTAAGCTAAATAATTTTGCCTCTAAAAAACCCAATATTTTAAACAAGCAATAATATATTTCAATGAATTGAAATAATGTTTGTAAAACATGTAATATGATATCCGACAAAGGAATTAAACATGCCTCTACAAGTAGGGGTGGCAATGGACCCAGACTCGGACCCGACCCATACCCGCCAGGTATACCTGACACAGGTCCGGGTATGGGACCAATAAAGGATACCCGAACCCGAGACCATCTGGGTACTGGTCCTGCTCTACCTGTCCCAATGAGTATCCAGACCTGAATTTTTAGTTTACCCAAGGCCAAAGCCCCAACTCTAAAATTGTTTCAATACTTTTGGTCTTCCCTTGGTTCCCCAAATGGCCAAACCCCATAGCCATCTGCCCTATCAGCAATTCTCCCTCTCACAATTTCTTGGAGACATAGCTCTCTTTGGATCTCGAATATCTCTCTCTCACTCTCTCTCTAATTGCCCACCCCTCAAAAATCAGTTCTCTGTTTTCACCATTTGTAGGCTACCAAAAAGGAAGCTCATAGTGAGGGCGACGATGGACCTAAACAGACCAGGGACATGAGGGGATAGACCCAAGACCCGACAAGTACGGGTATGGGTCCAACTTTTGGACCTGACAAGTCGGGTCTGGGTCCAAAACCTGAATCCGAATATATTCGGGTCCGGGTCCGGGTCCAGCAAGACCCAATCCATACCCGACCCCTTGCCACCCCTATCTACAAGTACATTTTTTATTATGTGCTCAATCACACATGATTCTGAAATAATTTCAAGATTGCTTAAATAATGGCAAAAAGTTTAAGCCCTTACATTTAAAAGTCTGAGACATGAATTCACACAAAATATGCATAAATATAGTCTTCCCAATAATCTTGATAAAATCATTTTCTAATGATATTGTGTTAATGGCAATGGTTATTGAATCTCTTATCACTTCAAACTTCTCCAATTGATCTATTCACATGCCAAAGGTTCTTATCCCATTGCTTACCAACTCCCACCCCCCCAACCCAAAAATGTTTGAAAGGTGGTTTGTAATTTTCTATTTGATGGAGGTGAAGATAAATTAAAGAGAGATCTTCCTGTTTTCAAGCACGTCAATGAGCTAAGTCAAGACAATATTTACCCCCTACTGAAATTAATCAGTGTGCATAAGATTCACCGGGCAAATTTGCCATTAGGATTTCTGAAAACAGGAAATCGAATACTTATCTTACTTGTTCAATGCACAGTAACAACAAGTCAGACCACCAGAAATACCTTTCAGTTAGAGAGAAAATAATTCTGAAAGGAGGAGATATTATATAAAAAGGCTGCATCTTGGGCGTAAACCGAGTCCCATTTATAGAGAGAGAAAAATCGTTTTTTCAAGTAATTGGTTCTGACTTTCAATGCCTAGTGACTAGTCATTTTGAAAAGCTAAATTCATCCCTCTTCACAGATTAAAGGGTTGTTGGCCATTCATTTGTTACAACTGTCAATCTAAAATAGTTTCTTAACAGTTACAATAGTTCAAATTGAACCATCACGCAACCAACACTAGTGCCGTCCACCACACGTGTGCCTCTCCGGACATCGCCAAGTGACATGATGCTCAATAAATATCCAACCGTCAATAAAATGAACACCAAAATTTCAATGATCATAAACTCGCAAACCAATACATAAAAAAAATCCCATAAATTTTGGGCGAAACTTACATGGCCGTGAGGCTCGATATGCCAAACACGGGCAGTTTGATCCACTGAACCTGAAGCAAGCTTAGTTCCTGTAAAATTCCAGGCAACTGAATGAACCTGTGAACGAAATGGAGAAAATTAGGGCAAATTACAGCAAAAATGGGGCGAAATCCACGATTCTGAAAAACAAAAGGGAAACAATTCACCTTCTTTTTGTGGCCCTGGTACTCTCTACTATGAAGATTCTTGAAAGAAATAGACTGCGTTTCTTCCATGAAGAAAGCCCTAGAATCTCCCTTCCTGCGAATTTTTTTGGGTTTATTGAGTTGCAGATAGGGAGTGAAGAAATGGCGGGATGCCCTCCGTCGTTAAATGAAAGGTGGTCTTTATACTCCCGCAGGATTAACTGTCCATTTAATTTTCGTATCTTAGATTTTAGAATTTAACCCCTTCAATCATACATTAACTTACCTCAATAAAAACAGGTTTATGAACTCGACTCTCTATGTACTCAAAATTGAATAGAGACCGCCCAATTTTTAATGGCTAAGTTTAAGGGTTGAAAACTTAAAATTTAAATATTTTTATGAAAATAATTATATGGTGATTTTTAAGTGCTTTTTGAAATTTTAGATGACCTTTTGACAGTGGGGAGTACGTATACAATAATGCTCCCATGAGAACATGGTATACACACCCTTTTTAGAATCTGTTAAATACTTGAAGTAACGCGACTTTGAGATCTAGAAATGTGAAAAAGATCAAAGATAAATAAAAATTAAAAAATTCAAGCTCTAAATATAGTGCATTTGGACAAAGTTTACGATAGGGGGAAAATAAATTTTCAGATAGTACTAAGTTTACAATAGGGGGAAAATAAATTTTCAGATAGTAGTATGGTTCTTTTTTTTTTTTTGTTGAGGATTGATATCTTCTATTATGAAGAAATAGACATGTTCAGGTAGCGTCCAAAAGTGGACCCGTTAAAAGCATATAGGAAAATTTCAAATATCCGTATATAGGATTCGATATATCTGATATTCGATATATCTGGGATTCGATATATATCTATATTTGGAGTATTTCGGTAATTTATACCATCTATATGGGATAGATATATATTGTTATGACTCGATATACATTGTTGCCATTCAATATATATTGTTGCGATGGGGTTCATTTAGGGTTAAGAAAAAAAGCATATCTCTTTCTAATCAGATAGAACTATTTCGGTAATTTGTACCATCCAATGGTTTAAAAAACGGATCGGTGACCCGGATCGGGCTTTCAAAAAACCGATCCGGATCGGCGAATCGGCGATCCTGATCAGGAATCGGGTGAATCGGTCAGAATAAAGCTTCAAAAAAATCCGAAAAATTTATTAAAATTCATTATAAATATTATTTTTTAGGAATTCAATAAGAAATGAGGTTACTCCATTAAGAATTTTCATGTTTTTGAATGAATATGCGAATATTGATATGTTCTTTCCCTGCATGAACCGCCATTCAACATTTAATTTACATCACACAAAAGGATAAACATAGAATTATCATGGAATAAGTATATCAACATATATGAACTACAATAAAACATAAAATTAGTAACATACGATCTAAAAATAAAATGATAGACGACGTTATTGTTAAAAAAGAAAAATAATCACCATATGTAAAAAGTTTAAATTAACCTGACAGTTCAAAAAGAAAAATAATCGCCATATGTAGTGATAATATGTTGCGGTAGTTCATGTAGTCATATTCGTTGTTATTTGTTATTGCAAAATACCTTTTTTGACAATAATATTTTCGTATATATCAATT